>JAUMHF010000004.1:5828842-6008378 GCA_032359275.1 Microctenopoma steveboyesi | reverse complement strand
GTTAGTGGTGCACACCCTCACTTTTGTTGGATGTGAATTTTGTTGATTGTCCACTGGATCATATTATTGACATTCTGTGACTGTGGAGGTGTTAAACTAGCTGCGGGCCTCTGGCTTGTGGCTGTGCACCTGCTGCAGCTCAGTGGCGTCTAAACATGATGTCACATGTTAGATGTTTTTGGGCCTCTCACCAGATACTGACATGATCTCTGATGGGACTTTATGATGTATTATTTGAGAAATGAATGGAATAAAAATGTCGTCATAGGTACTTCACAGCAGCGAGACAAGTACAGGCAAGTTCTTGCCTTTGGGATTTTTTTTTAACAATCAATGTGAGTGTTTTTTTAAACTAACGTTTTGTCAAATGACTGTACCGGTGATGCAATCAAGCTCATTATCTCTTCATGTGAGATGAAAGTGCTGCTTGGGACCACACAGGAAAAGACTCAGGAAAGTTCGGGAGAAAGACAGATAGAGGGCAACAAAAGAAAAAGAAAGAAGAGGGAATACTAACTAGTGCCGAATATGAAGAATCTTATGCATGAATGACATCTGTCTTTCTCTCGCTTTAAACACACACAAACACTGTCTCTTCATGAGGTTCTGACGCCAGACCAAACAGCCTCAGTCTAGCACCATTCAAGATCTGACTTGTAAAGAACAGCTGCGAGGAGAATGCCAAAAAAAGGAGCTACTGTAATCTGACAAGCAAGCGGACTGTGTGTGTGTGTGTGTGTGTCAGAGACAGAACCAGAAATCTTGGAAAATGGGGGGGTTTTCTCCAAAAATCACGTTACTTATTATGTTGGTTTCTTTAAAACGTAACATACGTTTTCTTCTGAAAAAGTGGCACGACGTAGCTGGAGCAGCACTATGTTTTAGTTCTTTGATTTACTGATGCTGAGCCAACAGTTGGTGGTTTTAATAATGACAGTGGGAGGGTTGGATTGTCACATTAAACATCATTGCCAACTCTTTTGTTTTTTGTTACTACAACATGTACAGGTACATAGTCTAAAAGCTTAACGATATAGTGGCAGCTCATTGAGTAGGGCTGTAACTCCGCTGATAGAGCAGTCCTCCACAAACTCCAGGGTCAGTGGTTCAATTCCTGGTTCCCCCTGGCTGCGTATTAAGGTGTCCTTGGACAAGACACTGAAATCTCTGTAGCTTTCACATGTACTGTGTCTGGCAACTGTCCAACAATAATCAAGGTTTGTCATTACCGTTGTTATTTACAGAGTATTTTTAACTAAGAACGGTCTCAAAAGGGACCATAGCTTTTATTCTCTGCCTGTGACTCTGCACTATGGTTTAGACCGTGGGCGGTCTTTGTCCTTTAAGCTCAGGTCCCTTAGCAGAGGCCTGGGAGATTGAGGGTCCTGTACAGTGTCTTAGCGGGTCCTGCTACTGCGCTTTCCTCGTCCGAAATGTTGGATGTCTTTACTGGAATTTTCTGGAACTACTCTCCCAGTTTGGGGTGTTTCAATCACCACGGGGACCACTGTTGCCTACATTTTCCACATCTTCTCTTAGCCCTTGGTTATTTCTCGTGTTCCATCTTCCTGATGTTGCTATTGCTGCCTATTGCCACATCCATCACTTCAGCACTTCTTTCTACAGCTAAGATAGCTAAGGGCTAAGAGACTGTGCAGGACCCCTGATGCTCCCAGGCCTTTGGACCCAAGCATGATACAAAAAAATGACTTGGTAAGAATAAACTTCTTGTTGACAGTTTGATACTGAGGTGAGGTGTCCTCAGATGTTTGATGTTCTGTTGTTGGAGCTTGTGGTCTTGTATTGCTTCATGTTCCACCTTGGAAATTAGGTAAGCTTGGGTGTACAGACTTCCTTTGTTCTGTTCTGTATTTCTGTTCACATAAGCATGGCCAGTAGTTGGTACATGGTGTGCTTCTGTCACTGCCCCTCCTCTTCCTTTCCTCCTCCTATCCTTTTCTTCTTTCACTGAGGAAGCAGATGGTGTTTAGTGTTGGTCCTTTCCCCTTTCATAAAAGACCTACCAGATATTCTTAGCCCACAGTGTGTGTGGGGTAAATGTGACCTTTGTAAAGGGAATGGAATTGGAGTTTCCATGCCACAATGACTACACTCTACAGCAGGCTTTTTGCTAAAGAATGGGTACGTGTCAGGTCCGCTCAGAAAAAAAGTGTGATGCTGTGTGGTCCAGTTGTTGGGTCTGTTCATATTTCCCATTGTTCCTCTCCCTGGCTCCTTCTTTTACTCCATCAGTCTGCTTTATTTTCTTCTATTAATCTGCTGTTTCCCTTCGTCTCTCTCCCTCCTCCTCTCCTACCCTTGCCCCCTCTGTGTCCCTCTCCGGCATCCTGGGGGACCCTCATTTCACCATCGTTTCCCCTCCCCTCATCTCCCTTTGGCCCCTCCTGTATGCAAAGCAGGTGTCAGCCAGGACAAGGAGGACAGCAACTGACTCACAAAGGAGGCGACAGGGTCTTCGAGGCAAAAAACACACGCTCACATACACACCCACGTGCTGTCCCTTTCTCTGTCCCTTTGCTATGTGCTCTCTCCATCTACATGCACTTTACACATATATGCTCCCTTTCTTTCGCTCATACAAACACACATAAAGCTCCTGTGGGCTGGGCTGGGGCTGGGGACAGGGAGAGCTGGAGCTGTCTGTCTGTCTGTCATTAGTATTCCAGCAGGAGGCTCCTGGCCCGGCCAGACATCTGAGTGGAGCAGCCGCAGCAGATAAAGAAGAAGCCATTAATCCACGGAAGATTACCAGCACTGATACTTTATCCCACCGTAATACAGCAATGCAACCAGACTCATTCCATTTACAATGCCGTCAGAGGAAGAAAGAGGGAAAGAGGAGGTGGAGAGACCTAGGCGAGCTCACCTTGTGGATGGAAAGACACACAGAAAGCCAGCTTTCCCTCTTGAGTCTCGTGATTTGAATTTCTCCTTTGATGGAGCAGGGGTTGGGCAAATCTATGTGAGTGTATGTGTGTGTGTGAGAGTGCATGTGTGGTCTTGCATTTGATTTGTAGATGTTTTGAATGCAGAATGGGTCACCCCCTCAATCGGTGTGCCACAGATGGCCACTGTTGGTCCAAAGAACAGCTGGCTGTTTTTCCTACACCAAGCTGTGCCTATTTAAATCTAATATCCTTAATAAGTATGTTTGTATGGGTCTGTGCAAGTGTGTGTCCCTGATTACACCCACTCCCCACCCCACCCCACCAAAAAAAAAACAACTCCAGCAGTCAACTAAACCATAAGAACCTTAAACTGCAATGGATGCCATTCTTTTAAGGTAAGAGAGATTACATCCAGGGCTGAAACCACCAGTGATAAGACTATCAACATAGCCTGGAGAACATGATACAGTGGAGGCAAACCATTTGTAGATACAGAGAAACAAAGAAAAGAGGAACAATAGCAGAGCAGATGCCAGAGATTAGATTGAGTTAGATTTATACATGGTAACTGATAACGCCCAGTCATGGTTGGGATTTCTGTATGATGAAAAAAAACTGAAGGGAGAAAGGAGGAAGAAGAGGAGCGACTGTTGACTCAACAAGCAGTGATGACAGATGAGGTGATGAGAGGCGGAGCCAGATGAAGGAGACAAAGGGATCTTGGCCTGTAAAGAGGAAGAAATGAAACATTCAGCAGAGACAAGAAGGAAGATGAAGGTGCAGGAGAGATGGTGAGAGCAGTGGGGTCCACCGCTGTACAGTACTGAGATCGTGTGTCCAGTAAAAATCCAATCCCTTCAGGCTTGGCGGATTGTGTTACCATGAGAACAGCAGCAGGGTTATTGTGAGGAGAAAGCGAGGAAGTGAAAGAGAGGCAGACAGGGAAAGGCCAAACTTGCTCCAGCAACCATCTGTTACTCCAGCTCACCCTGGCACTGAGACCAACCTGCCTCTGGAAAGGAATGTGCAAGTCCAACCACAAGGAAGGCTGCAAAACAAGGCCCAAAGTCTAGGTAGTGACCTGGGCTTCACTGCTGCCATAAACATGGTAAAAACATAATCATGAAACTGCCATTAGCTTAATGATCTAGTTTGAAGTTAGCTAAACTCGATATATTAAGTGCTATTAATGCTGGTAATGTTGCACAGGTGTCCACAAAGCAACTGTACAGTCAGCACAAGAGAAAGATCTGGTAGAACCGGTTTATGCCACAGATAGATAAAAAATAATGCTCCACTTGAGAAACTGGTAGAGTCAGGTCAAAACACATTTCAACAGTTGCTCTTTCAGCTGCTAACAACCAAGTTTGCTTAAAAAAGCATGACCAGCTGACTGAGTAGTACTATCAAGGATAAGTGTGATGGTTAGGGTTATAGGGTTAGGGTTAGGGTCAGAGGTGTCTCCACCATGGACACAAATTGTATTTCTATAGCTATTTTAAGGCAGAAGTTTACAGGTGGACTGTGAATACTCAAGGGAAGAAGAGTGATGGAAAGAAAAGAATATAATGTAATCATACATGTCTTTGTCATTAAATGTCTTTATTCAAGGTTAAAACATTACCTTTTAGACAAATGTCAGGTACTGTCACACTTTACTTTCCCTTACCTTTTCCATCAGTATTCTTAAAGCCCTAAAAATCTTTGCTTGCCAGTGCATAGGCAGTGAATAGCTAGGTAGAGTAAATAAACCGCCAACCTCATCCCTGCTCTCAAAGCATCAGTATTTATAGATGTTAGGTCCAGTTATTATTCTTGATTATATCATGGGTCTGCAGGAACTTTTCGCCTTCTTGCGCTACCTGGCATCATCATAGACGAGGTTATACTGGCATAAACTGTCAGTAAAAAAGTAAACAATAATGTGAAGGACAGACTGAGATCAAACTAAACCAAACCAAGATAGCTTGTTTTAAGTTGGCTGTCACAGGTACTAATGCATCTGTCTGACACTGACAGCGGAAAATTCACCATAACCGACATAATGTTAGAGTCCATTACCAACTGAGTGGACACAGAAAGGCTTTTATTAAAAGGACAAAGAAAAGGTCACAGTTATTGCTGGTAATGAAGGACTGAATATTTCCGGGAAATGTCACTATGATGACATTTCTTTCACTTCACCAAACTACCTTTCAGCTATATAAATGAAAGCATTACAACTTTACGTAGTGTTAAAACTGACATGAGTACTCTGTGACAATGTCTAGCTCTCCGCTTGGGGCCTCGAGTAGCTGTATGCTAAGCTGTTCAGTAACACAAACCTGTATTTAACTCAACTCAACACAGCTGCTCATGATAGCAGCTCTCTCGACACTTCTGTACATGCTGAACGGCAGCACACAAGCTGAAGAAGACTGCTCGGGAGCTGCTCGCCAGATTTGATGATGTGCCACAGACGGTAGAGTCAGCGCTTGTTAGCCTGTTAGCTTTTGGATTTTACTCCTGATTCCTCGTGCCTCAGGTCCATGTGGCGCCTTCTGTTGCAGTCTTGTTAGGTTGCACAGGTTTTACTGTTAATAACTGTTGTGATTTAAATACCTTTATACACCAGCTGTTACAGATTAGTTTTGTAAGACATATCCACACACTGTAGCATCTGTACCATCACAGCATGTTAAGTGAAATATATAAATGAACTAATTAAGATTCATGTAATACACAGCTTAATATTTTTGATTACTTTTCAGGCGGTGCATCCAGTACTCAAAATTTTGAATGAAAGTCCGTTCCTGATCTACAGGGAAAAATAATCACAGTCATTATTACAGCAATAGTTTACTTTTAATGATACCATTTCTTTCTGAGTGATCTACTTTTTGTGGTCTCCAAGGAAGAAGTTAAATTCCCCATCCATCTGTGACCTCCACAATTAACCGAGCAACCAATCATATCAGAGAGTGTTGTAAGTGGATGTGAGCCACACAGAACTCTGGAGACTACAGGTCCTCAATACTTCATCATCACTGTCATTATCAGACATGGATCGCAAGACTTGGTGTTACTGGGGGGAGCTGAGAGTTTAAGTATCAGAGGGGAAAGGAAAAAAGTATAAACATGTCTGTTGTAGATTACAAAAAATCTATATTTTGTGTGTTCATGCTGTATTTTTCCACTGCTATTACATCTGTCATCAGTAATAATGCACAGTCCACACAGGAGTGCTGTATTATTTATGCAGTACACAATGGAGGACAGGTGAAACCACATTTAGCTCCTGTCTATCATATGGATGGAGGTATGTTTTCAACTTACGGTCCAACTCCCCATGTTTTTGAATCATTTTCTGCATTCTCATGAGATCATTACTGTAACAAATGTTTTAACCCCCACTCCCCCAACCTCGTTTAACATCATCTGGTGGTGGCTGCCTGTTCAGGCTGTGTAGTCAATTGTGGCATATCTCCACCTCCCACAGAAGGTCATCGATTTCTCCTTAGGAGACACTTTTGTGCTGGAGAGGTGGGATCCTTTGACCCATTCTCTTTCATCAGGATGTTGTCAGAGAATGTCAGCTCTGAGCATTTCTTTTTAAAAGGTGGCTCTCCAAATAATGTTTCTATTTTCAGTGAGTTGTCTATGTTGCCTACACAAGAATTCCCACAATGTGCGCGCAGAGCTGCTGTTTTTTATTTAGACGGATGTGGTTTCAGTGTGTATTCACAGGATGTGGTTATGATGGTTGTATTTGCGGGTTAAATGTAAAAGTCGTATGCTCTGTGCTTTTAGGTTCCTGTGTTTCTGACACATACAGTTTTATCCATATGTCACAGAGAAATTTTTGTCCGACATTTTGATGTTAAGGTCATTTGTTTCTCTATGAATTGATATCTAAAGAATGAATAAAATTAATTAAATTAATTAAATTTTCTTAGGATCATATATTGTGCAATAGTTATTTGAACTTTTTGGCATCATAGTGCTCTGCTGTGATGACATCTGCTCATTGGTCATTTCTCTAACTTCTTTAACCACATTCAATGATTATGTTCTTCAACTGCTCCACTTTTGCACAAAAAAGATCAAGAAGAGCAGAGCATTAAAACTGGGTCATCATTTAAACTGTGGGATGAGGGAAAATATCTGAGAGAGCGGCGTTCGCGCAGACGCACTCACATTAATAACACCAACTGCGGTCAGCACATAGTTTGAATCTCAACTGATCTTCTCACCCCAGCCCATAATCTCATCTTTGTCCCACGGTGCACTGTCTGCCTCCTCGCCTCATCCTGTTTCATCTGAGCTGAGAACATCTCAGCTTTGCTTTGAAATCAGGAATTTAAAGAAAGTCTCAGTATTTGACAGAGTGAGGAAGTATTCTTCCATAAACACGGTATGATAAAGGTTACAGAGCCACAGTAAGAGATAGAGCAGCAGTGTTTAAAAAAAAGGTTTATTCCCATTGGTGGATGGCTTTTCCTATTGAGTAAAGCTCCTGGCAAGTGATATGGCCTGTCTGTGTTGACAGGCTGGAGATAAGGAAGTGCCCTCAGGTATTAGTTGTCATTCCTTTTAAGCAGGAAAAGCAGCTGAGGGTAGCTACCTTTTTTGCTTCTCCTCCATGGAGCACCTTCCCTCTTCTTTTGGATGAATAGAGAAATGCGCAACAACAAAGCCTTCCATTCTCATTAAGTCAGCTGCAAAGCCAAGCACCACCACGGAGCACAATATCTGAAGCAGATGAGTTATCCTCCCGTTCAATCTAGAAGGTGGCACAGAATTTCAAATGCACATAATAACTGCTCGAGAAGGAAGTAAAGGACGCAAATGTGCATGCTAAGACAACCCATGCACACACACATACACACAAACATCTACTGTACTGTGATGAAAATCTGTTATTGACCATTAGTCCACTGTAGCAGTGTGAGGATCTGAATAATCCTATTAAGCTACAGTATATATAAACAGACATAAAGGCTCATATGTATATATATATATATATATATATATATATATATATACATATACATATGAGCCTTTATGTCTGTTCACAATGCAGCAGTCCTCGCTTTGCATATTCAGCAGTATAACAAGAAGGTAGCTCTAGCTGATGAGGAGGAAAGGCTATTGGTAAAGTAATTTAGCTCCTGCCCACTTTGAAAATATGGAGCTGAAATGCAGCGATGACTCAGCTCTTTTTCCTAGAAGGATGAATCATTCATCATGGCCACCAGCACGGTCCAGGACCAGGATGGAGGGGTGGGGGTTCGGGTGGATTAAGGGGACGTTGGTCAGGATCTGATGGCAAGTTCCTCTGTTGACTCTGGATCCAGTGTGTGAGGTTATAGCGCAGTAGTAATGTCTTAAAGGGAATAATAAAGTAGGTATTGTAATTATATGTTATTATAATTATCATTTACACATGTACAGAAGTGTATCGTAAAAAAAACATTCCATACTGAAAATCTAAAACAATCCGCGCACGAGATAAATGACTCAAGAACATGTAGAGAATGATCATGTGCAGAATTATCCTTTAATAATAAAATTCTTAAAGAGAGAAAGGAATTGACTGGCCCTCACAGAGCCGTGACCTTAACCTCATTCAAAACTTTCAGGGTAAAGAATGCCAGGTATGAGCCTGACCTCCTGCTCAACATTAGTCTTCAACCTCACTAATGCTCTTGTGGCTAAATGGGGGAAAATCCCTGCAGCCAGATTCCAAAACCTTGTAGAAAGCCTTCCCAAAAAAGAGGACGCATGATAATCATTGGCTTTTTAATGTGATTTTCTCTCATATTGGTTGAATTTGAGTTGTTCTTGGTGTGTGTACTTGCAGCACATTCTTACAAAAGTATACCTTATATGATCAGTCTGTAGATGTTTGTAACAGCTGCCTTCAATGTACAGCACATTCTTGACATTTTTTTCTAATAGCACATCATCCAGCGAAGAACCTGCCTGCTGTAATTTGTCTCGTATCAGCTTTTCCTTTTCTCCTGAGAGGGAGCGAGCGAGTGAGACACTGCTTAGTTACATCCTGGTAGGACAACCTCACCCAGAGGGCTGTAGTAAAGACAAAAGGGGAGGGGGGGTAGACAGAAAAGAGGAGAGGAAGGCAGAAGAAAGGGGAGATGGGAACACAGCATATTAGAGAATATGAGGAGAGCAAGAGAGAGCAGAGTCAAGCTTAGGAGAGGCATCAAGTGACCCTGTCTTCGTCTCTATTGTTAGAGAACAGAAGAGTGAAGCTGGCTAGAGGCCACCAAAGGGGTAGAATACATTAGAAACCAGCCAGAAAGAGAAAAGAAAAAAGTATGAGACAGAAGTAGAGCATGCTTCTCGTGTTTTAGTAACAACAAACATCGGTTCTTGCTGAACTAATAATGCTTTTTCACATTCATTTATAATGAGCAGAATAATGCAACTGTTACACATGGCGTCTTCAAAGGTTAACTGCTGGAGGAGACCAATGGTTCTGAGGAGCAAGGATGATGAGAACAGGAAGAGGAAGTACATCACATGACACACAGGAAATGTCTGGAGAGGACGAGGAAACAGGTGGTGGTACAATGTTAGAAACAGATCAACATGTGCAGATCAGACTGGGGAATGTTGCTTCTAGGAAGGACTGCAAGCAAGCTTAAAATGATAACAATCAGTCTTCTAATGCACCAGACCCCTGTTTTTTTATAAGAAGGTCTCACAACAAAGTAAGTTAGAAGAGGACGCCACCTCTCAATTTGCATCCAAGGGTAGTATTCAGCATTAGCATAGGAAGCAGTGCAACACGCATTAAGATGAAGGGTGGCAAGACCCTGCTACCACCCACTGCAATTTGCATACTGTCCTAAACGCTCAATGGACAATGCCATCTCCACCACACTCCACCCCTGCCCTTAGACACCTGGACAACAATGACACATACGTTCAAATGCTGTACATAGATTACAGCTTAGGATTCAACAATATCATTTCCCAACATCTGATTGGAAAGCTGAGCCTGTTGGGCCTGAACACTTCCCTCTGTAACTGCATCCTGAAATTTCTGACTGGAAGGCCTCAGTCTGTACCTCCAATACCAACACACTGAGCCCTGGGGCCCCACAAGGCTGTGTGCTCAGTCCCCTGCTGTTCACACTGCTGACTCACGACTGTGTAGCGACACACAGTTCAAATCCCATAATCAAGTTTGCTGATGACACAACCGTGGTAGGACTCATCAACAAGAATGATGTGTCAGTGTACAGAGAGGAAGTGCAGAGGCTAATTGACTGATGTAAAGACAACAACCTGTCTTTGAATGTTGACAAGACAAAGGATTTTGGTTGTTGATTTTAAGAAGACACGAAGCGACCATCCCCCACTGAGCATCACAGAATCATATGTGGAGATCGTCACAGTACCTCACCTAGTCCCTCCACACTAACTCCCTACACTTATAAGACCCTACAGCGGATAGTGAGAAGAGCAGAGAAGATCATCTGGGTCTCTCTCCACTCTACTGAAGACATTTAAGACATCTACACCATCACCCGGCTTAACTACCTCAAAACACTGAGAATTAACTGACTAAGTTAAAAATATAGAACTGATTTAAGACATTGTCACACAGCATGTCAGCCTCACCAGTATTTCCCATTTCTATAAATCAGTGATTGAACATGCGTCAGATCATTCACTACAATTCAGCTCTAATCTGCCTCCTCCAGCTCCAAGGGCAAGCTCCTACATGTTGTGTATGCCCATGAGTGGGTGAGCGGCTATCAGTTACCCTCCACGAAGAAGCTGCATGCTGACTGGGTGACAAAAAAGGGCAGGAAGGATTGCCACTGAGACCGCACTGTCAGGCAACCGTCTGTTCAGAAAACCCTTCCTGTGGTTGGTAGTGCCTCCTCTTTACAGTCCCCTAAGGAACAATTTTCAAACCTACAGGTTTCTGGTAATATGCTACCTACTGTAAACTGGAGCTTGTTCCACAGTCTAGCTAGACTCAGCGTGTACCCCATCTCTTGGCCAATGTCAGCTGGCATAGGCACCAGCAGGATAATGGATGAATGGATGGATGTTTAGGGTGGCAAAAATCTTCTCAAAATAACATATGGGGACATGGCCTCAGTGTCTTGGCAGCTACCATGCTGATTCTCTTCTTTAGACCTGATCTATAGTATGTACCCCTTTGTACTATAGAAATAAAAGCAGATATATAAAAGCAGTGTACATGGACAATAGTATTACATTAAAACAAATAGTTTTAAGAGAGTCTCAAATTATTATCATTATCCGTCAATCTTCTTAAAAATGCTGGTAAATTTCCCAAACATAATTTGTGACATACATACTGTTTTGCCTGCCAAAGCTTGGAGCTCCCAGTGTTTTTTCTTCATCACACCAGAGGGAGCCCCTGTCACTGCTCTACCATGTTGTCCCCCTGTGCAGTTTCTAATGCCTCTTCCCTTATCACAAATTAATGCTGGATGATGATGACGGATATCACCGTGCCAAGGTAACTGCCATTATGGAGCAGTGATTGAGAGCTGGTCAGCTGAGGATGTTGTTTGTACTGTCTCCCAGGTGTACATTCTGGTGTGGAGTCTGTATGATGACAAGGGTTATTAGCTTGAAGAAGGTCAGCTGCGTTAAACTTATGCACTTAAAATTGATGAAGAGTGATACCCAGTGGAACATGGTGACTTGTCTTGGATAATTTGATAAGTATAAATATCACAAATAACATTAAAAAGGCAATGAAACCTGCCTTTTTATTCAAATCAGCCCTTTACTTACAAGTTGATATAAAGTCTTTAGGGTGTGAAAGAGTAAAAACACACACAGTATTGTGACAAGTATTCAGACTCTTTCAGTCTTTGCTCAGTTTATTGTGCTGTAGATTTAACCCTAATTGAATTGGTCTACACTCACTAAATGATGATGATGTAAAAGGTTATTTCAAATTATTCGCAAATGTATTGAAACATTTTGAAGTCTCCTACTTAAGAAAACTATTGAGACCCCTAGTTCTATACTTCATAGAAGCTCCATGGACATAAATGATGGATTCATGGGCAGGTTTCTACACGCTTTGTGCACCTGGATTTCGGAAGATTATACCATTGTTCTTGGCAGATCCTCTCAAACTCCACCAGATTGGATGGGAACTACCATCTTGATGTCTCTCCGCAGATGTTCTGTGGGGTTTAAGTCTTGGGTTACCACAGACTCTCGAGGACAGCCACAGACTTTGTCCAAAGGCCATATCAGCATTGTTTTGGTTGTATGCTTTAGGTCAATGTTGTGCTGAAAGGTGAGGCTTGTGAGTTGTAATTTCCTTTAAGGACCTCTCCATCTTTGAAATCATTCATCCATACTCACAACTCTGACCAGTCTCTTTGTCCCCTGCTGCTGATAACACCGGGACCTGGTGTTCATCAGACATTACACTTCTGTCTGAAGGGTTCAGTTTTCTTTTCCATCATGCTCACAGAGTCCTCCAATGCCCTGTGAACTCAAAACAGCCGTGTGGTTTCAGTGTAGCCACTCTACCTTGAAGACTTGAATAATGAAGTGTTACTGAGATGGTCATCTCTGCAACGGACGTCTGGGGTCAACACCCTGACTAGTTAGTCTGTTGTTTTGGATGGCCAACTTCAGAAAGAGTCCTGGTGGTTTTGACCTGCTTACATTTCACAATCACTTTATAATTACAGTGCTCCTAGGAACACTCAGAGCTTAGGAACTATTTTATCCTCTTTATCCAATTGGCCACAGGCAAATTTAATCACAGAGGTCAGCAGAGTCTCCAGTCAAGTTCTAGACACATCAAGGAAAATTAAAGCCAAAAAAGGAAGGACCTGACTGAAAAAAACATTACTGAACAAAGAAGTAATTACTGAATGGAAATTAATTTGAAGTATTTTTCAGAAATAAAAGTAGACTCTTAATAACTAAAACTTGGTTGCGTGCCTCATATGAGTTACTGCCAAATACACACAAAAAAACATACGATGACATATAGGTTCACAAATATCTGCGCTACTTTGTAGTTATTTTTAGGCCAGTAGTTGTTTAAAAGCTCAATGTTGAACTGTGCGAGGTTTACAGTCAGACGTTGTTGAAGTAAACTCAGGTGACCTCGTAACCTTACCAGGAAATGCAAACACAGCTCTATGAGTTATATCTGGAGTCTAGCTACAAAGGAAATGCTGCTGGTGGGGTAGGTGAAACATCAGTCAAACTACAATGTGAGAACGTGTGAGAACAAAACAGAAAGTATGTGGTAAGTTAAATGTGTCCCACACTCAGGTGACATCAGACTGTAAAAAGACTTGAGACATACCCACGTGTACATCTGCTGTAAACTGGTCACAAAATGTGATGCGATCTTCACCAAAGTCAAAAATACCAACAAAACACAAACAATCATCATTCGTCCTGTTTGTTGTGAATACAACTATTAAACACACAGAGTAATTTTGGAAAACAAAGTGTTTCCATGACTTTTTGCAGCCACAACCTCACGTGGGTGCTTCCTGTAGCTGTGAATGAGATGTTCACAAGAAACTTTAGACCATTCTTCCCTACAGATCTGCTTCAACTCAGCCTTATTCTTAGGCTACTGTATGGCTGACACCATACTGTAGTAGATTTACTTTTTATGCTTAAGGTTATCATCCTGTTGCATTACCCTCCTTCTCCTGAGCTTCAGCACGTGGACAGCCACCCTGACAACATACTGCTGGAAACATTGGTAAACATGCCATGATGGCAAAGCTGTCCAGAAGTATTTCAAGTTAGTCAGTATTACAAAAATACTGTCTAAGGATGGTCTATGAGATTTCAGACGCAAAGCAAACATCGGGGGTCATAATAAAGTAATTCTTAGTTGATAATAATATCAACGTTAAGAACATATGAACACCATCAATAACTCAGAAGTCAGGATGATTCAGATACATAGGTTAGTTAACATTAATTAATGAATTGTTTTAACACATGCTTAAGATATTGTTTGTTAGCCATAATAGTTAATGTAGTATTACATAAATGAGATTCTTCATGGATGACACCATGAACGATAATTCGTGGAGCCTTCCCATGAAGTCTTACCGTTCTATCCTTTTTCAGTTCTAAGCTCAGTATTCAGCTCACAATCCTCAGTGCCTCCATCTTTCCATCTCCTAACAGTGTTTCTCCTGTCTGTAATTTCCTCTCCTTTGCCTTTGTACCTTGTCGCTCAATTACATTTATTCATGCATGTCTTGGTTGATATATAGTATGAATATTCTTATTAGATGCTGTTGTTGTGACCCATTTCTTTATAGAGCAATGAATTTATATTCATGACCATGAATGCATATTCAAAGATGTGTAATGATGGAGAAGTCATGTCCTACCACAGGAGGCTATAGAGGGAATAATATTTGTTATGTTTGCATCAGCTAGAATGAGGCTGTGTTGCATGCACAGATTGACACCTTGACTCAGATGAAAAAAAGGAAAAAATATATTGGATCTGTGTGTGACTCACGGTGGTTTTTGATCATCTAGCCTCACATGTGACGCAAGTCTAATGTAGGAGGGTTGTTGTTGTTCAGAGATGAATATTGGATGTAGAAGGTGAAGCGGTTGAGGAGGAACAAAACCTGTTGCACTATTTAAAAAACGAAAAGGGCCATTTTCTGCAACATAGAACTGAAGCCAAATCATGTATGATTTCAATTAACGGCCACTTGTTGGTGGACATGAAGCATTACAGTGAAGAGGTGATTGTGTCACAGTATGACCATCTTATTTGTGACAGGTGGATGACAAATCAAATACTAGTGATTCACATGTTGAATGTTACATTTTCATACAATTGCTTTCATCAACAGTAATTACAACACAACATTAGGTTTCTCACTAAACAACATATTTTGCCAGAGTGAAAAATACAAATATATATAAGGGGTCATCTAAGTAGATACCACCAACAGAGTGAGTGCAAATGGGACAATAACACAGCAGGAGAATCTGAGTAAACAGACAATAATATTGTTAACATGCATCTGCCCTCGGCTGCAATATTTGCTCTCAACAAGTAGTATTTCCACATACATGCAGTGTCTAAACGAGCGACAAAGAGAAGTTGAAAAAGACAGACAGTTCCAAAGTTTTAGTCACCAGGTTGTGTCACATTCTATAAAACAGGCTCGTTCACATATGAGGCTAAAAGGTCCCTTAGCAACGATACCACTAACTGGCATGGAAACTCTGCTTGGGGGGACCTAAAGCCATGTTGAGTAGTTTTCTCAGTCAATCATAACGTCAGATCTGCAACATTTACACACCGACAATAGCAGTTTTGGTTTCTTGTACGTTTTTCCTCACGTTTGACAGTGAACCTTGATGTTTTTCATGCAGTAGAGAACGCGCCGCACCACTGTGAACATCCAGCAGAAGCAGAATCTTATTTTGTGAGCCATCTTGACATCCATCATGTGACAGTCAAGTCAAACTGGGCCCACATACAGTGCAGTAATGCTAAACATCTGTTAGCATTCCTCAGTTGTCTCCTGGTGCTTTATTCCAGAAGCAGAGGGAGGTGATACTTGCCAGAACAGTCCTTCTGCAACATCTGGAACAATGTCAGTTTCCACTATCTGCTAGTCCCCTGGAATGCTTAGAGTCCTTTGTGTGTTTCTTTTAACCTAATTCCAGTCCTTTAACATCATGATGTAGGTTTTTTTGTGAGATTGGATGGTGACAAAAAGAGATATGGAGACAAAGCTTTGGACTTTTGCCAAGGGTTTTACTACTGCCGGCCAGTCAAGTCCAACACTGTCTTTGAGGTAGAAACATCTGTTGTGACGCAGGCCAGAGGTGGAATGTAGGGAGAGGACAGACTTCCTCTCTCCTTTTTCATCGAACATTCCTGTTCTGTATTTAGAGTTTGGGGAAGATGTAGCATCATTTCAGCAAACCTGTCTGTGTTACCGTCAGGCAGAAAGAATGAGAAATAGACAGATGAAGAGACAGATGGACAAATAAAGAGACACGCAACAAGTCAAGGTAGCTAGACAGACAAGCAGATGGAGGAGAGAAAGACACGCAAAAACCATGCAGTTCGTGAGAGAACTGTAAGGCAGTAAAAACACAATATTCTTCTTTGGTTGAGAAAATTGAGGGAAAGCCAGCTCTTCACTTCCCGAAGAATAGATC
This sequence comes from Microctenopoma steveboyesi, assembly GCA_032359275.1. Taxonomy (NCBI): domain Eukaryota; kingdom Metazoa; phylum Chordata; class Actinopteri; order Anabantiformes; family Anabantidae; genus Microctenopoma; species Microctenopoma steveboyesi. Next base: position 5,992,266 of record JAUMHF010000004.1, on the reverse strand, counting down.
GTCATTACGACTACCAGCTGCCGCACAGCGACACCGCGGTGACAGGTCTGAGATTGGAAATATGATTGGCTAATCCTGCAGGATGAGACGAAATACTGCGCCTTTCTGAAGACCAAGGTAAACTTTGTTGAGGACGGGGAGTTAATTGAAGTGTCACTCAGTCCCCGATTTGAATGACGTGTCAGACAAATGAGAATCACTGTTGCCTTCTCCCCCACTCCCCTGCTCTGCATAAATCGCTGTTTAGAGGTCACTGACTCTGAAAACAGCATCCGGTCAGTTAGTTCACACCAATATCTTAGTCACTCTCGGGCATAAAATGGTTGCTTGGCTTTATCTGCTGCTGGTGGGCTTGACTGACATGCATATTAGCTCCTTTCTCCCAAGGCTCTGAAAACACATCATATTTTCCACATTTTTCATTTTCTCTATTCAGATTGCAGCCACATTGAGGTGTCTTTGTTGCATACTAATTGCGCCATGCTCACCTCTGAAAACAAGTGAGACATCCAAGCAAGGAACCAACTATTTTTCACTGTCTCTGTCACAATAAAATGGTGTCAATCCAAGACAGGCTGCAGAAGAGCTAAGATCCAGCACCATCCGTGGAGAACCAGTGTAGATCAAAACACGGACAAAATGTGATTGTTTAGGGACAAAATATCTACATGGCAATATAAGCACAGGCTTTCCTCATCTGCAAACCTCGCAAATCCACCGTTTGTTGCTCACCTCTGGTGCTATCCCACGTCCCAACTGTTGTCCTTCCCTTTTCCCTATTCTAATTCCACAGGAATCACCTTTGCTTTTGTTTCTCAATTAAAAGACAAAAACAAACCTCTTGTTTTCTCCCCTGAAGGATATCAGACAATCCTGTTGATGCATCTCTCAACCTTCACGCTCTCGTTGTTATACTGTGAGATATGTTATTTCCTGCCTGAGAGAAAAGATCAGCACAAGTAATGAAATACCAGAGTGACATGTAAAAACAAAATAATTCTGAAGAGAGACGTTCTCCACCATAGAAGGTGTCTCTCTAGCATAAACATGTACATACGTACTTATGCACTTAAATGAATGGCTGGTCAGAAAGATGGGAATTTAAAATAACTAAATTTGAACAGATTTTGCGTTAGTGGTTCACACAGTGGTTTGCTCATTCACCACAGAGATAAGAGGTAGGTAGGACAGAGGTAATGGCAGCTGCTGCAGCATAAAGATGGACTTGTATAAAAACAAACCTCAAAGAGTTTAATGCAGACTGTACTTTGTGCCATCTGTGTTTTTTCCTCCTACTGCACTGTATTTCTATTTGGATTTTAGATTTAATTTAAACACCTAGTACCACATCAGAAAATGTTGTTTTTGGTGTTACAATGAAATTAAGATCAACCAAGTTTATGTGTATAGCATAGAATCACTTTGTACAGTCATGTTTAAGACCCTACAAATTCTAACAATACAATTATATGTAAATGTAGAAAACACAACAAGTCCTAATTGAACAGCACTGAGTGAGAGTAGGTGAGGAAAAACTCTGGCTAATGGTCATCTGCCTTGACCGGTTGGGGTGAGTGTAAAGTGGAGAGAGAAAAGAGCATCAATTATATTCTTTGAGAGAGAACATTGATGTTGTATATGTGCATGCTGAAAACTCCGCCCCCTACAGAGGTGGAGGAGGCCTTAGACAAAATCTGTCTCCAAATTATTGTGCTGCTCTGTCATGTAAAGGTTTTCAGGAAAATCAAGACCACTTCACACATCCACTAGAAAGGCCACAGGTAACAACCCACTTAAATGGGGTTAGAAAGGTCAAAAAAGGTGTGACTATTACAAAAACCCTCCCCTTTCTTTCTCTCTCCGTCCACCTAGCAAACCGTTTCAGGGCAGGTGTGAAGTGAAACCACAGAGGTCTCCTACCAGCTTTTGTCAGGCCGACGACTAGATTTGGATCAGCAGTGAAATATTTTAACCATAACGGGATAAAACCAGTTGCGATGACTCAATTTCCAGGTAACATAATTACAGAAAAAATGGAAATGGGTAAAATGATAGTGATACCTGTCAGGCTAATGCATTAAAATCAACGATGTTACCAAAATGACCACATTGTTGAATCTCTGAAACACAGACCTGATCACGTTTACGAAGGTAAAGTTGTTGTATTAGACTGCACTCACTATATGTAGGTATACCTAAGATAATGGCAGGTCTACTTTTATAACTAGAATAAACCGGAAAATCTTTAAATTAACTGCTTCTCAATAAAAAGAATACACAAAAACCCGCTGTGTGCTGGTTTATACCATTATGTGTGAGTGTTTTAATTACAGATAATGCTGAACTTAATGAGTGCAACTCACTGAAATGTATCTTGAAAGCGTTGAATCCATTATGACGATTGTAACGTAGGTTTGTTAACACACGTACAATTAATAGGCCTTTTAGTTCCACATATTGTGCAAAATAGTCACACTGACCTCCTATCAACAGTTTTGAAACACTTTCACTCATTAATTACTTTTAACAAAATTCAATCAAGTGTTTTATTCATGAGCAAATTCAGTAAGTACGTTCTTCCCTCCGCTCTCTCGCTCTCTCTGATGCTTTAAATGTGTTTTACGGAGCCATTAGGTAAATCAATCACAAATCCAAATTGCCTAGGCAACAGATGGAGGCAAAGTTAACAGAGTTGGGTGAAGGTGGATGGTTAAATAACACAGTGGGTTGAGTGAAATGTATTTACCTGTCTAATTTTAACTGGAACCACTAATCATCTATGGGAGCAGCAACAGTGTCTTCACTGTGCATTTGTCTTGCTAATAAAGCTACAGGTAAAAATGCAAAAGGCACTCATACAAACAAACGTGCAGACTATGTGTGCGAAGACAAACTCAGACACTTGCTCTGTCGCAGATGTCTAGTGGCTGCGTGTGAGGTTAAGTTGTCAGAGCTGCAGCAGAATCTGTAAATATGAATATTAATGTACTGTACAGACGCAGCATTAATATGCTAAAACCACTCTGTCCTTCTGGCTGAGGCAGATTTACAACCAAAATGCACTGATGCGCAGTTCACTGCCAATTTGTTCCATCTACTTTCATTTGAAAAATGATTTTTAAAGGCAAAGAGAACAGAAGTGACAGGGAAAAACAAATTGTTGATGATGTGTGAGCGTTTTAGAGGAGATCATATCTTTATGTTATGCCCTGTTGCACAAAGTCTCCTTTTCTTGCTGGCATCACCTGACACACTGTGTGTGTTTATTTTATGAGAGAGCGTGAAGAGTGGGTGAGGGTTTGACAAAGGAATGTCTGAGTGAAATGAATGGAGGCTAAATCTGCCCGTCAATTAGCAGCTTGGGCCTTTGCCATGAGGCCTGCATGCCGCCCTGCAGATGCAGCTCCATAAAAAAAGAGATACATCTGGATCTCAAAATGGGAGTGCGTGTGTGCATGCACATGCAACTTGGCGTTCCTTCCAACAAGGATTAAACTCTCAGACATAGACTCATCTAATCACTGGTGTCCCAAATGGGGAGAGAAAATCCGATCCCCTTCCAACAAAGTGTGATCACAAACACAGTGCACAGAAGCGAATGTGCACTGCAGAGCATGGCTGGATAAAAAGCTTCCCCTCTGCCAGTCCAGAAGCTTGGGTTATTTAAAATGCTAGTTCATCCAAATGATGTCAAGTAGAAATCCTGCATTCTACATCCTACTTAAGTAAAATTACAGTATTGTTTTTCTCAAATGACATTAAAATGGAGCCCCTGACCATAATCCCGAGGAGTTGAAACATGAAAAGCACCTTGGTAACCGTAGAGCATGTGTGTCTAATGTTAGTCTTTGCGTGGATTTCACTAAATATCAGCATCTTCTAGATGTAAATGTCATGCAGTCAGTGAATGAAGTGAGATTGAAACTAGGCCGCTCTTCAAAGCGTGTCTCCATTTAAACTAACCACGTCACAAAATGTTATTTTACGCAATGTTTCCTTTACTGCAGTACAGAATATTTCCACATCAGTACTCAACAGTTGAGAGGGTGCTCTTTTGATTAAGGCCAAAGAGCTCTGTTTTACCTTTCATCACACGTGAGGTGAGAGCGTCTGTAATCATTAAGAGAAGCTGGAGATTAACATTTTGCCAGTGGCGAGACATGATGTTTTCCAGAGCCTCAGCACCTGCTCCTGTCTCAGGCTGAGGCTGAAGAGGTGCTGGAGGATCTGACAGAGCTGATCAGCACAGGCCTTCAGGACTCTGGGGCTTAATCCACCGGGGGCGGGAGCGTTGCAGGAAAGCGTGATCGTATGGTCAAATTCTTAGTGTAATGTGGGTTTGTGGGGGTGCCAGTGGAGACAGGACAGGTGGCATGTCTGTGTGTCTGTATGATGAGGAGGGTGAGGTTTGAAGATTACTGCTCTACCCACTGAGCTATCATGCCGCCGCAAGGATAAGGACAGCACGATGAGGAGGTGTTTAGGGCTCCAGCTGAAAATCTGTTAAAAAATTGTTCAGCTCATTTGCTCAACCTGGTTCACCTTGTCCTTAAAGTCTGTGATCCTTTTCATCCCAGACCACACCCTCAGCTTCACCTTTAACTGTCTTTGCACCTCATTCACCTGGTCTTTGTTTCCCTTTTCTTCTCATTCAGCAGGGCCTTCAGGTCACAGTTGTTCCTCACTGTCCTGGATAGGACGATGTTATCCACACAAAAGTTAATGTATTGTGTGACGGTGTTTGTCATGGAGTCGTTGTCTCCTCCACTTTGATCACAGAGAACATCCCAGTCAGTGGTTTTAAAAAACCCCTGCAGAGTCTCGATAGCTTCCTGAGATCACTTCCTAATAGCTCTTGTGGTCACTGTCTGCTGCTGAACAATGGGATTGTAGCTGGGGGCAAGGTTGTGGTCTGATCTGCTGAGGAGGGGCAGTTGATATATTGGCAAAAAGTTTGGAAATTTTGGAAAGAGACGTCTGTTTAAAGTCTCCTGTGATTATTGTGAAAACCTTGGTCTTGATTTTACTTTGACAGTTCACCTCAAGATGCCTTTAATATCTTATTACAGCATGCTTCTGTTCTGCTTTGTAGGCATCAGTTAGCATATTTTTAGATCCTCAGTCACTTTCTTATATCTTATATGAATCGTTCAGTGGTAACCATTTATTTAATCTTTAGAGGCAATATCTCAGCCATGTAAAAGAATCCAAAGATCCCAACAAACTGCAAGCAAAATAAAGACCATCTGCATGGCACTGAAATATTTTAAGTTAACTTTCATAGTAAAGAGATATTCATAAACAGAATCGATATAATCTGTGTTACATGTGATGGTTCCTGACAGGATGAGATAGAAAAGCCAGAAGAGATGGAAATGGAATTAGACAACAAAGGGGTTTGGAATAGATTAATCTACAAAATATCCATAATACACACAAAGAGACAAATGGCAAAAAAAAGACAAATGTTTATTGTTAGATGCTTTGGAAAAACTGCTCATCTATCATTCATGGCAATAAAGCACAGTGAATTGAAGTGAAATTAAGAGAAATAGCGAGGGAGGAAAGGGAGAAGGAGATGGAGCAGATTTGGCTTTGATTGAATTCTGCACAGACAGAGGCCAGATACACCTGGGTTCCTCTGTTCATCGGAATCCAGATATTACTCCTGAATATAAAACACCAGAAGCCTGACAAGCTGTGTCCTATGTTAGAGAGATAAGGTGGAGCTTCTTCAGATGCAGTTCAGATTTTCTTTTTATAAATGCGCTGCCCTTGTGAGCTATAGAGCACTCCCACGTGGTCATATGCAAAGGAGAGATGGGTATGAACAGCAGAATGTGCATAAACATGGCAGAAAGAAGGCAATATCTCAATGTAAATGGGGTTTTGCATCGACATATTAAAAAATTACATTGCAAAGGGTGTTTTCTATCCTGTGAGACTTGAATGCAACTCTTAAAGCCAGTACTGTGATCTTTAGACAGAATGTGTGTCCATCAACAGCAGAAAATGAATGTTAACAAATTCAGACATCCTCCTACACCGATCAGGTTTTAGCTCATTTAAATCAGGTATGATTACCATGCAGGTGAAAAGCCATGCAGTTCTCCAGAGCTACTCAGAGCTGTCACTGCTGATGTACGCCTGTTAGTTCACAGAACAACTGGATCATTAAGATGTTGTTTTCCTTCCTGTTGCACTACTGTTGACATCATTTCATCTGAATTTAATTTTAACAAGCACAACGAGAAAATCGATGCATGATTCAAACTTTACTCATTCCCCATGCATATCAGAGAATATAGAACGTTTTTACTGCACAGATTTTATAACAGGAGATCATGAGGAAGAGCCAAAACATTAATACCATCCACACAAATCAATGGCTTATCAGCTTTGCAACATGCATTGTTGAAACTTTATCTTCACGACCGTGAGCTGAGAGAGTCAGCTGCAGTTCAGTTGGTAAAGGGGTCGTCCACCCACCCCAAGATCCTGTTTGTGTTAGAAATATATAAACATTTTAAGTCGCCTTGGATGAAAGTGTCCATGTTTTTTCACATAGAAGACTGAGTCTACACTGTCTGGGAATTATTATTAGTTATGAACTCATTAATTGCTGAATTAGTTATTTACTTTAAATGGGGAACTTCGTGATGATTGATGAATCTTCCTTTCCTCCTTCCTCTGTTTGATTGATTTGGCGCTGTATAAGTCAAGTTGAAGCGAACTGGTGACCAACATTAATCACAGCATCAAAGCTCTTAGGACTGAACATCACATTTGCCCCCACTAAGACTTCTTTTGGTTTTAAGTGTCACTATCTAATGTGTCCCACAGTCACACCTAATTATCTCTCAGTATAACTCTGTCTGTTTTTTTCTGCTGGGAAATTATCTCTATCTTTGCTGTGACATTCAGCGCGGCCAGTCATCAGATCAATAACTTCATAATGATGCCCTGTGAGGATTTTGATGGAACTGGGGAGGCTTAGACATTTGCAGACCTCTAGATTGCATTCATAATCCAGATTCAGACACTGCAACATTACAGTCATTCCCACAGATAACATTTTTAACCTATATACCTGCTGCAAGCCTCCTGTCATTTCAACCCAGTTACATCAGCAGCTCTATGTGTAAAACCTGAAAGAGAGCCATATGCTATTTGGTCATGCGAAATTAATGAATGTAACCTTTTTAAATGGATTGTGCAGCCAATTCGTTTCTGTGTGTGCACTGTATATAACCCTACGTGTGTGTGTGTGTGTGTGTGTGTATACAGTATATATGCTGTGAGAGAGGATGTGGATTATAGCTCTGTTACCTCAGTCTAATGAGCAGGCTTAATCCACACCTACCAGCTACTAATGCCTAACCTGACTCACTCACACTCACTAGCAGCGAGTAACAGTTCTATATCAGCACAAGTTCACAAAGAGCATTATCACCTTATATTAACTGAAATGAAACTAAATTGTAGGACAGAAAGCAGCGCGGTGTAACATGAGAAAGTGAGTGAACCTCTTGGAATGACCTAGTTTCCAGCTTTCAGTGTCCATAAAACATGATGTATCGTGTATATGCACTTCCTCCTAAGATTAATGACAGAAATCAGACAAATAAATAATTGGAATACGTCTGCTTCTTATTGAGGGTAGTGGTGTAGTAATGATTGTTGCCTTGTGGAATTTGCCTCCTCCCAGCCCACAGACATGTTGTTAGGGTTAGGGGTTAGGTAAACTCATGACTTTAAGTTACCAGGTGTAAATGTGGTTGTTTGTCTCTATGTGTCAGCCCTGTGATAGACCGGTGACCTGTCCAGGTGGAACTCCACCCCTTGCTCAGTGACAGCTGGCATTGGCTCCAACACTGCTGTGACCCATGAGAAGGAGAGCGTTAGGATGATGGATGGATGGACACTCATTAAACATTCACAATGCTGATGGAAGCATTAGGTGATACCTTAGATTTTATGCCTGATCCAACCTCTTTTGGCAGTGAGGCCCTCAAACAACTGCTACTTTATCAGACTGGCAAAACATTCAGGGGGAATTTTAAACCATTCTTTCTAAGCCAACAACTCTCTTGAAGTTTTTTTAACAGCTTGTACATTAAGGTTCTGGACTCTAAGGGGCCGTGGGTGCAGCAAGTAGTTCAGTAGGTTGAGTCGTTGTCTACAAGCCCTGGGTAGTTTGATTACCAATCCTTATCTCCATAACGGTTTTATCCAAAGCAACTGGACTTGTTTGGTTTATTGACGACATTTCAAGACTCAAGTCTTGAGTTTTAAGAAAGCCTTCTGGAATGGAAGGGTGAAACCAAACAAGTCCAGTTGCTTTGGAAAAAACCTTTTGGAGATAACCATGACCTAGATGACTGAGAACCTTTACAAATAATTACCTATCCTTGTTCTTTATCTTCAAGGAGATCGATGAAGTATGTCTTTAACTTCTGTGTTTACATTACCCTGTAAGTAAGCATGATAGAACAGTGCGTAGAGCAGTCGTCCTCAAACCCAAGGGTGAGCGAGTTCGATTCCCAGTCCCACCAGGTTACATGTTGAGGTGCCCTTGGACAAGCCACACAGGTCTAGCAGCTGTCCAAGCAACAACTTCCTCAAGGGGATCAATAAAGTATTCATTATTATTATTATTAAATAAACATTTTGCATTTACTGATGACAAGGTGTCCAGACCTAGAAGCAATGAAGCAAGCCCAAACCACAATGATTGACAAAACCGAAGTCAGTTAAAAGAAAAGTGATGTGTGGGTATTTCCAGCCTATACAGAGATGCAGTCAGTAACGTTAGCGCACTGTAGTTGAGGGAGACATTTAGTAATGCCTGTCAAAAACTGACATATGACACATATATTACACAGTAACTGTAGTAGTTTTCAAATCACATGTGCTGTAAATGCAGAGATCTGTATAATACAAGAAACAAAGTCACACAAAAACAAAGACACCCTCTTCACAGCCTTTCCTTCCTGCACACAAACAGGGGAGCTTGTATAGGATCTGTCTGCGCGTGTAAGATCCCTATACGAGCTATCATGTTGTTCAGCCATTTTATTTGTCCTTATAATTTCGGCTTACAGAAGCTGACAAGTGTGATGTCCTTTTACACACCGGCTGAGAGGGGAGAAACTGCTGACATGGACACTTGTCCCATGAATTCCGTGCCAGCAGAGAGAATCTGCTGATGCCGCCAACTGTCCAGGAAGAAATCTCAACAAAGGAGTGAAATTAAATGCCGACAACTTCTTCTGTGCTTCCTGGAGATACATCCCAACTTTAATATTTCATACCTTCCACATCTTTTTATGGATGACTCTGACCTTAACAGAACTGGGTTCAAGTAATCAAGTAGGAAAGACAACATAACAAAGTGTTCCTTTACGGTCTGTCATTTTGCCACTGGTTATTCATTTTAGAAAAAAACGCCATTTAATTATCCTGGATTCAAATGGAGTCCATGTAAGTGTTACATCTACGACATATCTACTTTACTCTAACTGTCAAGACTACTAGTTATAATAGTAATATCATCTTTTGTCTGGCTATATATATATATATATATATATATATGCAACAGCTATAAGGCAGTTTAATTAGAATCTGATGCAATTCTGTGTATGTTCATTTTTACATTACTGTACATTTTATGATACAGCAAGATCAGCATTACCAAGAACTGGGTGAAACAACAAAGTCATATGGTGGCACGAGTGACACACAAAATATGGGTCACTATGTTGCCTGGAGTCTTGGATTTGACTCCTGAGATTTTACCTAAAGGGAAAATTCACCCCACAATAAAACAAAATGGGAATGGTCATCTTAAGTGCATATGTTTCCAAACGTGATTGCAAACCTGGAGTTTCCTTGGCAGAAAAAATAGCATATAGGAATGTGTGAACACCAATGGACATTTTTCTGAATCCCTATTTGCACGATACCACAGCCCAGTGTTTGTTGTGCTTCCTCGCCTCGGGATGCTGCATGCTTTTCATTTATTTCTTGTGATTGCATGACAGCCTTGGTGGATAGATGAAGTGTGACCTTGGAGACATAGTGGCAGTGTAGTGCTGTGGGTGCGTCAGAGGTATCCTCTTTATGGACTGTATACCCTCATATGATGGCACAATGTTATAAATTCATGATTTAGAAAAAGATGTACTATGTTATTACCACAGTACTTTCTGTGGTGTTTATTCAGAGCTTACAAGGCTGTAACCAAATAGAACTGGAGAGAAGAACTCATCTCAGATCTCACCAAGACAAATCCCTGAGTGGCTTGTTGGGAGCCTGGGCATTAAATCAGTCTGTCATCCTGTTCACTGTGCTGAATATACATATAGTAGATCACTTTCTACAGACCGCACTACCATGTTGGTATCTTTCTCTTTCTTATTTCATTTTGCTTTTTTGTTGCGACAGCACCATAGATGAATCTATATATGGTAACTAAGTTATTCAAATAGTGTACTGTACTTTCCTATAGCACAGGGTTGATATGTCTGAGGGAACTATCTGGACACTTGACATCAACAGATCAATTATATTTGTTCAGTGTTGTGACCAGAACACAAACGACGTTCCCCGTAGTCTCACCTGTATTTTTATTTTAGTGCTATTTAGCAGGTCAGCTTACAGTGTCAGTACAACCCCATACACTCTAGAGAGAGAGAGAGAGAGAGAGAGAGAGAGAGACGTGCCTCTGTTGATAATTTCTGTTGCTCAAGGGACAAAAATTGTCAAATTGACTACGTCAAGTCAAAAGACAAATGTTAGATCTCATTTAAGGCTCATTTAACACCATAACAAACCAGAACACAATCAGACTAATGCAACATGCCTTTGTTACTGCATCTCTAAAGGTGAGCGTGAACTGGACGCTACCCAGGCCTCATGAAAGACACCACAAAGGATTGAGAATAGCATAGCTCAGATCCCGTGGGACTTAAGATGAATGAGTAGCAGCCACACAGCTGGCCAGCGCCGTAATGGACAAGGAAGAAAATACAGCAGTGGAAATGCATGTTTTGTTGCCAAGTGGCAGCAACATGGAGAAGAATGACTTTGAGGAGCTGAAGGAATGAGGCTGAGGGGCTTAAACAGAAAGCAAGGTCTGTGGGAAGGTGTGCGATTTAAGGAACCATTTTGAAAACGGTTATAAATTGAATTAACGTCTGAGGAGCCGCGTACAACCTAGTACGGACCTAGCAATAAAAATGTAACCGTTGTTGTGTATAGTATATGAATGCAGAGGCGCGTGATTTCTGTTTCACTAGATGTTGATGATTGAGTGAAAAACATTTTCACGTATTTTCCCAAAGTCAAGTACATCCATTAGCTACCTGCGCTTTAGTTGCCAAAAGCATTTTAGTTAAAATTTTTTCCCCTGTGTCATTAGTCAGTGCAGATGCTCGGATGTTTTTGGGAAAGTCAGTCCATTACGTGCATCCTTAGCTCTCTGAAAGACAGAGGCAGAAAGAGAGAGAGAGAAAGAGTGATTTGAAGAAATCAGACAAGAAGAAAGGTGAAAAACATAGAAATGACAATGTCAGATATTTCTCAGTGATTGTTAGCTGTGCATGTTGGTGTCTTTCCCTGCACTCTAAACTCTCCCTATATTATTCAATATGCTTTCGAGGGAGGCTGACAGAAAAATGGATTAAATGGTGTTTGCTGATGGAATAAATATCAAATCTGCAGCCATGCACTTGTGGGCTGCAGCATTTGTAAGGCTTATGGCTTCTGCTGAGGCTGTGGATCCATCAAGTCTCGCCTGCTCTCCTCTTCTCCTTGCTATTTAGATGTGGAGGAAGAGAGAAGGAAAAAAGTGAGAGGGAAAAGGAAAGAGCTCTTGATCACCTGCTTTGTCTGAAGTGAGTCACCTTGCAAATATATGAATAGCAAATGCAGGAAAAGTAATCTGGTGGTGCACTGGTACATCCTCCTATTTGCATACCTGCCAGCCCCTGTAGTTAGCTCCTGCATTTCAGGACTTGGCACCTCAAATACGCAAGATTATGCATATATTTTCTTTCATTATTCCACAACTGTGTCTTCTTCTTTTTCTATCTCGCCTTTCTTTGTCTCCTTCTCAATCCTGTCCATCTTTTCTGATCTTCTATTTGCTTTCCCCCCCGTCCAACCCCCCGCCTCACTCATCCCTTTCCCTCTGTCTCCCTCAGACATCAGGGTGTATTTCCCCCCCGGCAGGATGCATGACAGGGGAGCAGGTGGAACAGAGAGCAAATGACAAATCTCTCTCTCAGTCTGTCTCTGTATCGCTGTCTTTCCATCTCTCCCTCTGTCCTGCCAGAGGCCCTCCTCAGCCTTGCTTCCTCCCTCCTTTGAGCACCTTCCCATCCTGTCTGACCACATTGATATTCAAATGTGCCCAGGCTACATTCCACCTTCTCTCTCCATGAAGGTCTTTCTAAACCACCAATGGAGAACGAAGGTGAGCTGATGTCACAACTTTGTCCGGCTTTATCCATAGCTGGACAAATAAATGATGGGTTGGTGCCCTGCAGAACGTGTATCCAGCTCACTAGGCTACAATCTGTGATGAAGAAAGTGAAGATGGTTACTGAAAAGACTGTGGGGCCTTAGTAAACAAAATGTGTCCACTCTAAAGGCGAGTTCATGTTTCCTTGCATCATACTTGTGTACACGTGACGTGTTCATGTCTACGCGAATGAATCTGAATCTGTTGGACACAGACTCCACAAAGAGAGGCGAAAGAGGAAGAAAAGCAAGGAAATCTTCTTTATCTGTTGTTTTTTGAAATGATCGGTTTGGTCCCACATGATATGCGCGTGGAGACGACGTCTCACATCTGGCCATGAGGTGTCATTATTTTTGCCTTCTTCTCTCTGACGAATCTGCCCTAGCTCCTCAGAAAGGAGCTGGGCTTTATTTAATGGGCTCTTTCAGTCGTGGTTTGCTAGGCAGAAGCCTCTTACAAACCCATTTAAAGGAGGGTCTATGGATTTCATGGCTCCCCGGGCGCTCTCTCCTTCTTTCAATAAGGTGAAGTCCAAGGCTTTATCCATCCGTCAATGGGCCAAGGGAACAGTGGATGCAGCAGTTTTTAATCCCAGAGATGCCAATGTCCACTGTATGCTTGACTGTTCCCTGATAGCAGGCCTCCTTGCACAGCTCTCACCTGGGGACTTTTTAGTTCCTGTAGCAAGGCAGATTTATTGTTACTTAGATAGGGATAAAGTCTTGGCACCTTGGACGTCACGTTCAGATGTAGAAGGATGGAGTGACGGACAGACAAATACTACAGGAGCAGAATCACATGGTTCTTAAGTATGGAAGTAACCATGAAATACAAACTCAGATGGTTTGACATGAATGCATACATGTAAGAGTCGGGAGAACAAATATGAAATAATCTCATCTTTTTTGCTACTCTAAACACATTTGGCATCTTCTAATTGAAAAATACAAATAGAGATTAAAGATTAAATGGAATTGTACATCTATCAAGTTTTTGGTAACGAGATGCTCTTTTTCAGTTCATTAGTTTGTTGTTGTTTATAAAAAAGAAAAGAAGAAGAAAGGCTTCAGCTTTTTTTAACATTAGAATGCCATTTGTCTCTGCCAATTCATTGGACCATCGTTCTCTGTCTCAGCCACTGGCATACGAATGAAAGGCTTAGTAGGTGAGGCTCGATCAATGTATGATTCAGTTAGTTGGAAGCAAATAAAATGTGGTCAATTTTTGCCCATTGATAAATCAGGAGAGGCAAACATCCGCACCTCTCTCAAAAATAAAAGTATTTTCTATTCTCAGTCTCTTGACTACACCCCAGAGAATTGCAGGGCAGTGGTTAATGGCATTATCAGAGGCAATCACTTCACTGAGGTCAGAGAATGAGGACTTAAAAGCAATAAAATTCCCCACGGTGAGAAATTATCCGCCAGCATTCACACACACGCACACACACACACACACACACACACACATGCACACACACACACACACACAGTGGTATTTCTATTGTGAAAAACATATGGCAGTGCATTTCATTATACAGAACAGTGTCTAATATGATGTTCATATTCAACTGTAGAGCGCGTGTAGAGCAGATAAAGCGCTCGTGTAAGCGCTTGTAATTTTTAGACACTATAGGAGCATAGCTCGGGGCCTCTAGGCAGCCTGACTGTTGATATAGACTGAACATTACCAACAGTTATTCAGTGAATTAGCATGATGCCCACGGGATGAAAATGGAAGTGATCATTGAATTTAGTGCTACCAGAAGTAGCAGAGCACTTTTTATTGAAATTATTGAGATTACTTTGGACCTTGGTTCAAACATTCATGAATCCCCTTAGGGTTAATTTTACTGATTTGTTTGCATTCCCACCAACATCAGCTTTTCATGCTAACATGCTAAACTAACATGAACATAGTGAGGATTATATCTGCTGAACATCTGTTTGTGGTTATTCTCACCTGTGCTAACGTTTAGCTCGAAGCGCCGCTGTGCTGACAAAGTACAGACACCGACAGGACTGTCTGGACACTTATGGTCGTATTAAAATAAATATTCATCAATGTTTTACAGCACAATGTGGAAAAGTATGCTGTTAGTCAGTCAGTGGTGCACACTGTCCAACATTAGCGAGGATTATTTGTATGATCTAAATAAAATAATGAAGAGAAAGACTTGTTGATGATTTGGGATTTTGGTGATTTTGATCATAGCACTGCAGCTTTAAGAAACAAACAAAAACATGGCATCCAGACTCACCCATTTGGTTGCATCCAGTCCAAGTGCACAGATCGGGCCTACACACCATCAGTACCATCAGCTCCGGAGAAGCAGTCACAGACAGTCTGCCGTGACAGAGACCAGGGATAAGCAGGAGTGGCAGAGCAATCACTCAGCCCTTTGGAAAAATGATACATCCTGTGACAACATCTACAGATTAAAATATCATAGCCAAATGAGGTGTGGAAGGGTTATGCAAATCATCAGGCAGTTTGCTGGCAGCTCCAAGCCATGCTGGTTCTGTCATGTTTGGTCCAGTTCCATGCAAACCGTATCTACAACACTGCATCAGCGGTTTAAAACGGTATCTCCCGTACTGTGTGTGTGAATTAATGGCTGTGCATTTGTTAGCTGCTGATCAAAATAAAGGAATATTCACGTTAATCAAATGATAGTTTTAGCTGAAGGTCACTGGAAAAGAATTGTAACACCGTGAAATGTTTTTAGAGTCTTGCGGTAAAACAATCTCTAACAGTACGTTCCTTTCCCATTTGCGGTTAATAACTAAAGACGTTTTTTTAAATATGATGTTTAGAAACATTTTTAGTATTCACATTTCAAGGGAAACAGCAACATTTTAAACATCTTGATGGTAAAACATCACAGGCTTACTCTCAGCCTTGTGTTGTGTTGCCGTCACACATTGTTGCGTTCCACAAAGTGTTTAAAATGGTCTCAGTATTTGAAGTTAAGGCTGCTGAGAATTGACTTCAAAATACACAGCATGTACATGTTTAATCTCCACTGTGCTCTTTTTTATAATTACTGTGAGTGTAATGTCTCTTTTGATTTGAAGAAAAACCGGGCTTGAAACTACACAAGGTGCATAAAAACATTCTAAAAAAGTTCAGAGACATTTGAACGACTGAAAAAGTTTTTCTCTACACCTCACAGTCTTTGCAGATTCTCATTTTCTTTATTTGCATACTCCTGTTGGGTGTCACCAGGAGCTGGACTCAGCATACACTGAGAAGGCAGCAGGGAAACATGTTAAACAGGTCACTAGTCTGCAGGATAAACACAGACAGACGTATGCACACCTCTGGGAAACCAAATGCCTGAAACCTGTAAGTTCTAAAACAAAACTTTCAACTTACCTGATTTAAGTCGTACAGAAACGGATACATTACTAATGATCTAGAATTCATTAAGTCATTTATGACACATTTCTGATAAGTTGAAGGGCTTATCTAAATGAAATATTAATTGAAGCGTTAATAATTCATAATAATTTCTCCTTTCAGACACATTCTATGACTATTTGCATGATTTGACATCTCTGTCTAAAAACGCTCACAGAGAGCAGCAAATGGTTTTATTTCTATTTTATGCACGCCGCTATACATACGTTTTGTAATTTCATAGCGGCAATGTCATTTTTGGGGAAAGGACTATTTTGGGGAAATGGTGTAGATGATGAAAGAAATAATAATGTGTATTTCCATTTCTTTCATCAGAATCCCATAGAAAATCCAATTCAATTAGGAAGACTTGTCAAACTCCGTCCAGCTATTGTAAGAACTCTCTACTGTCTGTCTGTCATACTTGGCTGTTGTAAAAGCTACACTAATTAATATGAACCGGCAAAATCTGTTTACTCAAATGTTCACGTGTTTATTGTATGTTTATTGTGGGATTGTCTGTGAGAAGGAGTAGGGGAAAAAAACAACAAGACACCCTGCAGGGTAATCAGACTTGAAGCTGTAAAGTAGTTGTCCGTGAAACGCAGACTATCAGGGAGGCAATCATTCTCTCCTCGTGTCTCCTCTGTCCTCTTTCCACTAGCACACAGATCAAACCTCTCGTAATGTTCGCTGACCCATACAGAACTCCACTGTGTCTCAATTCCAATCTTGGTAGCTCTCGTAGAGGTACATTTGAGGTCTCACCAGCATACGAGAGGGAAGGCTGGTCAAAACTTTGAAGTCTTGATTCTATTCTGGTTATCAAACCATGTTTAATTGCAAAGACGTCTATAGAAATCATTCATGGAAGATACAAGAATTAGCTGCAAGAAACTCCTAGTTAAGGGTGAGATATTAGGATTCATGTATCCAGAAAGTAATTGGTCACATTTGAATTCTGTACACCATCCCCTCTGCTCACACCATCTGAATCTCTGATGACAGCTCTGTTTTTAGTTGCGCTGGATGCAGGCCTGGCGTGGGGTGTGGGGGAGGCCAGACCAGTGGGGATGTCCTGGTGCAGTCTGTCCTACACTGGACTCCTGGCCGTCCCATATTAATCAGATTTGCTGCAGCAGCCATATGTCCAAGCAGCATGATAAACCCCGGCTGCTACCTGGCACCCACAGGACGCACTGTCAACACAGTGTGTGTGTGTGTGTGTGTGTGTGTGTATTTCACACATCACTCCTCCAGCAACATTCCTTCAAAGATCTGTTGAGACATCACAATGTTTTTGGTAAAAATTTTACTGGGGTTTCAAGATTTCCTTCTAGATGCTCTGCTTAGAATTAAGGAAAACGCCAGAACACACAATGCAGTACAACAGGTAACACCGAAGAAGCTGGAAGTCATTTTTGGACCAAGTGGTCATTTACCACAGTGTCTGGGAAATACATGGGGCTACGTACGTCACTACAACCGGAGAACTGGCACAATGGGAGTGTATTAAAAAAAGGCTCATTCCATCTGTCACCTTAAGCTCAACAACACATTACATATGTTTATATATCTATAATGTTTATGTGTATTCTCACATGAATCAGCTCCAGAAGCACCACATGCAGACACAGTTTGTATCACACTGTGTCAACAGCATTGTGGAAAATCTAGCCCTATATTAACGCTCGGTGACACAAAAGCTTGATTGCCGATACAAAAAGTGACTGAATAGCATTTTCTATCTGAAGCTTTCTATTAAATTTCACAAAATATATGTATCTCGCAATCCATAATTCATAACCAAACATCGCAAGAGGCAACACCAACACTTGTCAAAGATGATTAACTACGTCTGTATCTTACACAAATTTAATTCCTCTCAGTGTCTCTGCCTGTAAATCAGACAACAATCACGAGTGAGCCTGCTCACAAGATTTGTGACTGAGGTTTTTCGTGTATTTGAATGTCTCAGGAAGAATTATTAGGAACAAACAAAGTATCTGGGATCCAAACAATGTTTTCTGAATCAATAAAAACTTGCTGCCTCGTTGAAAAAGCTCAACACAGAAAACTGCTTTTTTGCGTCTGAATGACCAGAACAGAAAATCGACGGTGTGCAAAAAAACAAGAAAAGTGTGTGTGCATCATGCAGCAGTTGATACAAACAAAAATAATACTACAATAAATACATAACATGTAATATTAATATGTTTATTTTAAAAATCAGCAAGACAAAACATATGTCTCAGACCCAAGGGTGGATAACTTCCAATGAGAGAAATCTCTATTGGGAACTTTTTATGATGCGCGATTCATACATACATTACATACTGTGTAAAAACATTGGCGGCCTTAGATGTTCTTATCCATCACTCAAACCCATCAGGGCAGTGACTGATTGGGTCCAAATTAATTCTGCAGCGTGATGATGGCCGACCACACAAAGTCAGAGTCATAAAGAACAATCTACAGCGACAGCGAGTCTCGCAGCAGATGGTATGGCCCCCACAGAGCCGACAACGTGGAGTCAGTCTGGGATTACACGATGAGACAGAAGACACAGAGACAAACTAAATCCACACAAGAACTATGGCAAGTTCTGCAAGTCGCCAAGTGCATGAAAAAACTGTGCTCAAGTCTATCGAGGGGAGTATTGTTTTAACGGTAGTGGGAGGTCATAGCATAGCTAGAGTGCAATTTTTATATATTAAACTGGTAAATAAAAATATTGTTTTGTCTTTTTACAGTATAACCAAGTTAAGTTTGTATTGTTTCTTGCAGGAGGTTCAGGTCTTAACAAGTGTTTGCAGATACATTAAGTTCTCAACACCAAAAATATACATTTTGTATCAACAATTTCTAAATATCTTAAAGTGCATTGCACACATTAAATTCCTCCTAAATTATTTTGGTCTTCACAAAAGCCATTAGAGTAGATTAACATTTTCTCAGGATGTTACACTCAATCATTCAAGGTAGACTCTTCTCCTCTCCACCCACCCTTTCATGCGTGCCCCCTTTTGCTGCTCAACCCCCACTCCCCCACCCGCCCGCCCGCCTGCCTGCCCACCAACCACCCACCCTTTACGCTGACATACATCTGAGCAGGACCCTGCACCTTTTGTCTTGGGCTCTCTCTTTGTTAGCAGCTGGTGGACAGAGCTGCAGCATCATGTCTACCTCACAGTAACGTTACAGTGACAACATATACTATCTGAATACATATATCTGTATATACATATATATATATGTACTGTATCAGGTGTTACATTTCCAGAATGAATGAAGGATGTGGATTTATTTTGTTTTTATTTGAATAAATGTAATAATAAACCTTTAGGGGGTGTGATCAGTTTATGTAGGGGTGTTTACATTTGTAGTCATTGGTTTTATTATTTATTATTTTTATTTTTTTTTTTATTTTATATAATTTTTTATTTATTTATTTATTTATTTATAGATATGTATCAACTCAAAACCTATCTATGTATCTATCTATGGCTGAAGTGTGAAACAGCAGCATCACCAAAGTGAACTGCAGATAACCCCATGACGTGGCACACACACACAGTATGGAAAGCCTATATAAAATTCCGGGTGCCCGCATGTTTCTGGTGGTGGTCTGAGCCGCTGATAAGGCTTTGCAGGCTATCTGACTTCAGTCTAGATGAAGGATGAGCTTCTCAGACATAGACGTTGTCCATCCTGCTGATGCTCCCTCGTCTCATCGCAAACTCTTGTGCACCCTCTGGTGCTTGCTAGTCTCCCAAACTTCTTTGTGTAGCCTGCTTTGCAGATTGTCTTCCTTGTCTGTGTGGTTGCTCATTATTCAGAGACAGACGGATCTCAGGTCATCTGCAGCTGCAGCAAAGGAGAAGCAGGAAAGATGGCGATCATCCATTAGACCGACCGGGTGCACGCATGAAATACGAGGACAACTTTTGGGAGGATCGCTCGAGGAGAAGATTGTACCAGTGAGTGTTACCTCTTGCACTATATTTCCAGTTTCGCCAAGATTTCGGTTGGGCTTTCAAGGTCTGCGAGAACGTCGGTATGGTAGATCATGGGATATAATTTGGAGAGCGCCTCGTGAATGACCTGGAAAGAGCTGATCCCCCCTTTTCTCTTTTAGTCCACGTCCAGTCGCCCTGGCAGAGGAAGCCGGGGAGAGATTTTTAGTCGGGTGGGCTCTCCGGCTGGCACCCATGGAGCCAAAGTCAAGTGGGTCTTCTCGTTTCCTAGTTAATATCCTAACCAACCTACCGCTTCCTCGTTATTTCGCCTTTCGGTTTGTTGTCAAAGTGACACAAGGAAATGGACGCGGCGGTGTAGCGAGGCTCGACTGCGTGTTCGAGCAGCACAGGAGCTGAGTGGGTTTGTTATTCTGACATGTCTGGTCAGGGGAATTAGTGGCCGCGGCCGTGCGTCCCCGCTCCGGCCGCGCCGCGCCGCGCCGCGCGTGCTGCTGCGCGTTAGCTTCATGGAGAAGCCATTGCACGGATTGCTCTCCTCTCCCAAGCAGCCTCCATTAGCGACACAGAGGAGCTGGCATAGCCGCTGGGTCCACTCACACACACACACACACAGTCACCACGAAAGCCGTGTCCACTGTGAGGAGGCTAACTGTGCCCCCCCCCTCCCCTGCTCCTCTCCATTTAAAAAAAGAAACCTTATCTGGTGGCGATTTTGACTCGGTTCTCCACAGGGTTGGAGCTAGAAATATCTTGATGGTGGAGAACTGCACGTGAGCAGAGAGCAGCTTTCTCTATATTTTCTCACAGGGTTTTGTTTTTGTTCCTGGGGCTTGCTGCTACATTGTTCCCCGCATGTCCCCTGCTCTGTGTGGATGCCTATTCTGCTGTCACTGGTCTCCAGTCAGGTATGTCACACTAGAAGGGCTTCACCATAAAATGGAGGAAAGCAGATGAGTCTCCAAGGAGAGCCCTGGAGTCAGACAGGCAGGATCCCTCACGCCACAACAAAGGTTGTGTTCAGCAATGATTGGCCACAACCTCTCCTTCTTCTTCTTCTTCCTCTTCTTCTGCTTGTTTTATTTTTTTTTCCTTCAGATTTTTCAGCTCGGGAAGTTTAGTCTGCCCGAGGAGGCAGAGGAACTCGTGAAAAAGTGAGCTTAGATCATTTAGTGGGGCTTTCGAGGTTAACTTCTGTGTCTTCAAACAGGTTTTGGGTTCGTAAATATGTGGACTTTTTCAGCTGACACTTGTGTGTTTGTGACTGTGGTGGCTGAGGGACACGTGGATGAGATGGGAATTTTAATGCTGAATAATGCAGCGTTTGGGCCATGCAGGTAGTTAATGTTCAACAATGAGGTCTCAACACACACGTACACCTTTTCCATGTGCGTGTGTGTGTCTCAGGGTGAAGTAATGGCTCTCTCACATTTTTAAAGGAAGTTCTTCTATCACGTTTTAGGGGACATTTGGATTCAATTATCATTCAGTGCTGGTTATCCTAAAACCCTTTGGTGCTAAATTAAAAAGTATAGTGTTCTAGTTATTAGTCCAGCTCATAATTTGTTGACTAATTATTTACAGAAGGGTAAGCAGACGTCCTCGCTCTTTATAAGGTGTCACATGTGCCTGTTACTGCTCAATTCTGCTTTTTTATTCGGTGTTTCGAGTATGTTCCATTACTTTAGAAGTTATTTGCATTGATGCTTTAGCTTGTTGGTCATTTATTAACGTGCTGTATGTTGTAATGTTATGTCCACTGCAGAGGCTTAGGTAACATCTCACACATCATATCCATACGGTTTCTTTTGACCAGTTTCTCAGAAGAGTGAAGAAGGTGTGTTTGCAAGCTGTTGTGTGTTTTTGTGTGTGTGTGTGTGTGGCAGTTGCTGTATGTGAGTGTGGCTATGCTACGCTCTGCAGTTCCCCCGGCCACTGTGTGAAATCTTGCTGACAAGGAGACTGCGAGCTTGACACACTGTGCTGCGACAATGCTGGGGCTGAGAAGAGCAATCAAAATGGTGGCGATGCTCCTTCACCCTGGTGTGGCAGGGCAAACAGGTTCTCAAGGAGGAGCTGATAGCGGACAGGAATCTGCTGCAGTCAACACATTTGTCTCGCAGACGGCTGCAATGGGTATAGTGTGGTGGATGGTGGATTCTCTGCAAATGAGTCCAGTGATTTAACTGTGAATGTGATATCTTTTTCTTTTTTGAAGAAGAAAGCTTCTACCTCTACCACATTGTGACTTTTGCTTTGAGAGTTCCTTTTATAAGTCTCACTGGTCTTCCACACATTTTTTGCATATTCATACTACCCTAGTAGCTAACCTGTGTGTTGTCAGTCTAACTAACCAGCTAAGGTCACGTGGGTCAGGGCTGTTTGCTTTGCCTGTGGCATGTAGTAATGGCATTTCCAGTAGGTTGTGTTATATTAGAGTGAGACTGGGTTGCTAATGGGAATAAGTAGGCCACCGTTAAGGGCCCCTACTCTTTCGCAGGCCCCGCACTGTCGATAGGTTTGATCAACAAATAATAACTGGTTTGATTATTTTTGGCCGTGTGCGTACAGACATACAGCATTTCTCTATATTTGGTGTGATATTTTAACCTTTACCATCTTTAAAATCATTTACACTGGAGTGAATTAATCAGTAGATAAGACAGGATCCTCCAACATGACGTCATTGTCATGAATTATTCAAACGATTAGGTTAATTGTAGGTTTGTAGCGATCCCACTCTGTCCACATCTTCGTTGCTATTATTAAAACATATTTTTGGGGCAGTCCAGCTTTAAGGTGACAGGCCAGAACTGAAAAGTGGTAGATACTTTTAGAAAAAAATATTACATAACAGGATTTTTGAAAGGTATTTCAGGATTACTCTAACAAAGCTTGATAGAAAGGACAGAGGATTAAACAAGAGAGACTCCTGTGATGGTTTGAACGCTGGAAGGAAGTGGTTGTGAAGCTCATCACTTACTCGGCGACTCGTTCTGTGTCTTTCGGCCTCAGACATGCGCACGAACACACAAGCGCTCTCTCTCCTTCCCTTCCCCTCTCAGTCATTCACTCACTCACATTGGGTGATGCAGCCTCCATTCTTCTCTACCTGGGGCACTGAAGAAAGCTGGGGAGACGCACAAAGGCAAATTGAAATGCTCCAGTGAGTGCTTTCTTGACATGATGCATGGCTCATAGATGCAGCCTGGCCCTGCTGCTACACTTTGCAAGCGTGCTGAAACGCACAGGCCCAACATCCAAAACACTGGAGCACGCAGCACAAACCACATTACTTTCTCTTGCAATTTATTGACCTTCTATAGACTAATTGCTTTCTTGATTTAGCCGCAAAGTTTGACGTGTTGAAATGTGTTTAAACCCACCATGTTTTGTGGAGTTGGGGCTCTGTGAAAAACTAAAAGGCAGCATCTAGTCAGGGTT
Source organism: Microctenopoma steveboyesi (assembly GCA_032359275.1). Taxonomy (NCBI): domain Eukaryota; kingdom Metazoa; phylum Chordata; class Actinopteri; order Anabantiformes; family Anabantidae; genus Microctenopoma; species Microctenopoma steveboyesi. The sequence continues at coordinate 5,968,917 of JAUMHF010000004.1, read as the reverse complement.
TAAATGGAACAAGGAAGTGGCTTGCTTGAGGTGTCATTCCAGTTTCTGTTGTCAGTTGCCACGTTACACTGCTGCAGAACTGGTTCCTCCTCTCTGCTTTCCATCAGAACATCAACATTTCAATGTTGAATTTCCCCTTCTGGAAAAAAAAAAGTGTAGCTCAGCTTGTAGCTGTGTGTATCTGGTCTTTTAGCAAGCGTACATTCAAAAACTAGTTTTATAGAAAATGAAGACTTTAGGCAGTAAGTGGACGTAGTGAAGAGACTGTCCAGTGTGATACGTTTAAGCCATCTACATGTCTTCTGTACATGGTTTCCAGGCTGTACTCAGGATTCATGTCCTCCTCTACTAAGACACAGTGAACCAGCTCTGTAAGCCTTGAGCTGCCTGTGGTGGAAAAAAAAATTCAGAATTCTTTGGAGACGCCCGTTCCTTGGGCAGTGTGGTGCCACCAGACAAGGCCTTCATTGAGCAGGAACAGGAGTGGTCTTGTAGAACGGATCCACACTGGCTCGGCCTACGAAGCAACAGAGCTGTCCAAGGACGATTAAATATTTAGGAGCTTGGAAAGGAGGTCTCAGTGGTAAGTTAATATTGATGGGTCTCTCATCTTTCCCCCTTTTCTAACTTGTTGAGTTGCCTCAGGAGGTCAGTTTGGTGATTCTGGAGAGGAGCTTCGCTTCTTCCCTTCATAGATAAACATGACAGTAGATTTAAAAAGATCTCCATGGTAAAGAATTTGCCTCCATGTTTCTGCAAGTAAACCAGACTGACTTTGACTTTGCCCCCCCCCTCGCTTTTTTTGTAACCTCACCTATTCCCTGTAACTGTAGTACCTGCCATGCCAGGTCTTACGAGGAAGTCAGCATTGCAGTGTTTTTTGGCAGTTGTCCACCGCGCACCACTAACAAGAAACCTATGAGTGCATCTCAGTGTTTTCTGGTTACCTTTTTGTTATTTTTAGTAGGCTTTAAATTATGATAAGAGCCTTCTGTAGAAAACTTCTTTGGTTCAAAGCGAGAAGAAGTCATATCATGTTTGCTGGATCACTAGTGAGGATTTTTGGTTTCTGTTCTGGCCACTGATGGCTGACGTTAGTCTCTGTTAACTGTTCATAGAAATGCCGTCTGACATAATACAGAATGTATTTGAGGCAGCATCAACTTTATTTTCATCAGGAAATGGTTTCTTAGGAGAGATGGACTACAAGGCTGCATGGAATGTAAGGCTTCCTGGAGCGATTGTCCTTGTGGAAAAACACTTCCTGGTTTTTCTCCAGTATCTGTCCTTGACACCCTTCACAAGCCTACATGTTTCAGCTGTAGGAACATATTTCTAGCCTCATACTGTAAATTTGACGGTGCACATGTGCAGTTTTGATTTGCTGTGTGTATTTTGCTATAGCCTACTTGCACGGGAGCTCGATAAAATTCCTTTTCTGAGAGTTTTTATCTTCATGCTCGAGGGGAAAAACCTCTTGAGGAAAACCAAATATATCTACCTATTCATTCCCATATAAAATTGCAAAAATAATCATGCCTTGGGCTATTAATTAAAATGTGCACTTAATCATTTTTGCATGGGATATTTAATCACGTAGCCAAGGGTTGCCCCAAGTTTTATCTCCTATGCTTTACAGTTTAAAGAAAATGATTTAGCTTTTACATAGAGGCATTGAAAATGTTTCCTGGGTCACCTGTTTTTTCTGTGTGTGTGTGTGTGTGTCATCTGCAGAGGATTACACATAACATGCTAAAGTTTAGTATGACAGGGTTTTTTGAAAGCTCCATATTTAGAAGCACAATCACCAGATCTCTTAAGCTTGTGAGAACAGAGCTGCACTGTAGGAGGCCATCTTTGCAGTGAACAAAAACCACACATCTCACTTCTGCTTTTGCTGACTGCCATGACAGTCTGCAGAGGGGAAGTTGCTCACTCAGGTCTGTGCTCTTAAACTTAAACACTTCCATCTGTGTAACAAGATAGCAGAGTGAGCAGCTCCATTCAGCTGAGCTGGACAGTCAAAGACCTTGAGGAGCACAAAATGGTGGATGGCCATGCCACTGATACTCCAGTGTGATTGGCTGTGTCTCCTTGGCCACAGTGGGGCTGGCTATGTGAAATGGAGTCCTCTGTGTGGAGCATTGGCCCAGCCTCAGCTCTGATGCAGAAGATAATTCTGTCAGCCCCGAGAGAGAGAGAGAGAGAGAGAGACAGAGAGAGAGCGACAGGGAGAGAGAGAGGGGAAAGAGCAGCCAAGTGAGGTGACTGTACTAAAAGAAGGTTGAGCAGTAGACTTCCAGGGAACTCAAGTCATGCATGTCTGCTTGCTTCCTCCAGGTCTTACTAAGTTTTTGATTTTCTTGTGTCTGACTTATTTTAATAACTGCATTTGTCATTTTGCTGCGTTCTACACCGTGGCTCAAAAAAAAGGAATGAAGAACATCACTATGAATGAATGGGTATTCATTATCTAACCTTCACACCCAGCAGACTTTAGCTCAGGGATTTACCAGTCCTCTGTTTTGTTGCCTTGTGAAAATTTCAGGCTTGAAGGTCACATAAATATCTCTGAAGGCTTATGATTAAAACGTAAATGCAGGAGATGTAAAACACCGTAAGCATGTATTTTAAATGTTCTAGTATTTTTTTCACCTTGACAACCTAAAGACAGGAGCCACATGGAAGCCGGCCATTAACGGTTGTCCACTCCTAATCTGCTTGAACATTACCTTTAGTGCAAAAGAGGACAAATGCTGCTACTGGGTGCAGTCTGTTGCAGATGTCCCTCTTTCAGGAGGAACAATCTGAGCTCTTTGCTGAGCACAAAGGCTACCCTTGGAGCAACCTTACTTGTGCCATGATGGCCAGCTTCTTTCCTTTTTTTTTCTTGCAGCTATAGAGAGAAATGTTAAATTAGCAAGCTGAATGTCTTGGACTGGGAAAGGAAATATTTTGTGAGGAAAGAATATAAAAAGAACACAGAGTGCAGTTATATTAAGTATTAAAGGCAATTTGATTCAGCGGGTTATGTCAGGTAACCAGCCATCTGTCAGAGAGACAGACAGGAGACAGGCACTGTCTGACCTTGCAGTATGGATGACCCAGACATAAAATAGAAAATTATCATCTCTTCCTGGGATTAGTATTGCAACTGGAAGCAATGCTAATGGCATTCCTTGCACTCTATCTCAGCTTTCCTGTCTTCCTTTTTGATGTGAGGACTTGCTTGAAGGCCTCAGTCAGCAAAATACTTTGAGGTCCAAAGATCAAAATCCTTCAATCTTCTAGGCTCTGCTCGCTGTTCTTTATTACTGAGGTGGCACATGTTCATGTTGTGTAATGCATTTACTTCGATGTTTCAGATACTATCTCATGCATGATATTGACATATAAACCAGTTTTAAGGGCAGTATCAACGTCTAACCATTCATTCTTGCAATGATACGTTTCTCAATTTTAACCTGCATTCAGTCAACTCGGTGGGATGGTGGTAAGCATACATGATGTAGTCCTTTAGACAAAATCATACAGGGCTAAAAGGGCCCTCTGAATGTGACTCTACTTGTGTAGGTCAAGCTGCAGACAGTTAGCAAAGCTTGCTGAATTGCAGTAACTAAATACCTATGCACCTGTATTCACCAGTCTTCTGAGACAATCAAGGATAACTGAATCGGTTTCTCAAAAAACACAGTTTTTTCTCTCATTCGTTCAGTTAAAATAACCAGTAAAATATACAGAAAGGGCTACGGTTTGTCTTGCATCTGTTATAGTAGTGGTCTGTTGCAAGTTTGGAGCATACCATGATAATTTGTGATTGTAATGGTGTTGCATTTCAGTTAGTTGGATAAAGTTAGCTTAGTTTGCTTAAACCAAGTGCATTTATTATAATTATTATAATTATAATCAAATAAATCTTTAAATGTCACAGTGGAAACCGGGGAAACCATTGACGGCATGGAACCAAAGCAACATTTTTGAGATGTTACTGTTGAAAGCTTAGAGGATAAAAAAAAATCTGATTTAAGGCTCTTTAATTTTTTCTATAGCACAGTTGAACATCCAGGCTTCGAGAATAATGGCACTATCAGGCCCTTATCTAGAGCAGCTCATCTTTCTATGATGGATGGTCATGTAAAGAGGAAGCTCTAAAGGAAAAAGTACCAAGAGGTCAACAGCAAGCTAAAAATAACTGAAGAACTGTTTAAAGGGGTCTGTGGAAGACATGTACTTAGTAGGAGTTGTACAGTGCTTCCTCGTTTTTATGTTTTTGTAGATAACCTGTGTAAATTTAAAATGCTGTTTTTAATATGAGAATTCCATTTATCAAAAGGAAAAGCCTGCCTGGCCTATGGGAAAAACGTTATTGCTCCCTAAACCTAATAACCGGTTGTACAGGGCTTTTTTTTATTTTAGGCATTAAGAGGTGGATTTGCTGGTGTTTTTTGGATCATTGCCCTGCTGCCTAACCCATATATGCTTTTTCTAGTTGAGTAATTTAATTATGTGATTCAGTTATGTTAATAGAAATCTTGCAAAATCAGCCCCAGACCATCACACTACCACCACCATGTTTGACTGTTTTTATTAAATGTTAGTTAGTTTCGTGCACAAAGTGACAATCGTCTTAGGTGTAATCAAATAGTTTTTTTGCAAATGTGAAATGGGCCTCTGTGTTCTTTTTTGGTCAGCGGTGGCTTTTGCCTTGGAACTCTCCCATTGATGCCATTTTTGCCCTGTCTTTCTTTTTGTTGAGTCATGAACAGTGACCTTAATGGAGGCATCTGATGCCTGCAGTTCTTCAGATGTTGTTCTGGGTTCTTTTTATGACCTCCAGGGTGAGTCATCATTGTGCTCTTGGAGTTTTGGTTGTGTAGACTGTTGATGTAATTTTCTAAATATGGAACAATAGATCATGTACACACCATCACCTTAGGAGCAATAGCTACAGTAGCATATGCTGTTGGCCTTTAGTACTGCACGTTTTATGTCGGCTAAGGCCTAGAAGGGGAAGATTCTAGTTTAGAGACTACAATGAAAGCAAATCTGGACTTCTTCTATTGAATGAAGACAACATATAAGAACATTATAGGGAAATAATACCACTATGACTGGATATCTGTTTGACATTTGCTAACAGTAGCCACAAAGCTACTGGTCATGGCAGCACAAACCCTGACTGTGTTGAGATGTTAAGTAAGGGTGTGTTTTCATTTCATACAAATTCCAAATTGTAAGGTGTATTTTTGATCCTGAAACATGAATATCCTCATGCCAGATGCTTCACATCAGATGTTTCAGATGGATGTGGGGCTTACGAAGGAGTGCTAGCTGTGTGTTAGCTGGTTAATGGTTGACCTACTTTTTTGAATGCCATATGCTTCCTGAAACAGATTTGTTGTCAGATTAACCCCAGTGTTTCTAGTCAGCAGGGTGATAATATTTTGTGACAATGTTGGTGATTTTGGCCACACTTTGCCCTCCTAGTTTATCCACAGTTGATTGATTCATTATTAATGTGATTTGGTTACAGCCTCCTATGTATAGAGTCAGCATGTTCCTCCAAAACTATTGTCATAGCTGCAAACTACCCCAAATCATACATATAATACAAAAATAATTATACATAAATATTGTAAGTTCAATTGCATTCTAACTTTTTACAGGGAATGTGTAATTCCCTTGCTTTTGTATTTTATGCTCCTTTCTGTTCTATCTCACATCTTTCCCATCCCTTTCATTACATTCCAGTGGATTTCTGATGAATGTTATGACAAAACGTTCATACGAAACATTATCGATTCCTCACACCTCCTCTAAAAAGGCCCGGCCTATTGATCGCGCAGGTGGGATCGATGTCTCATCTTTCTGTATTCAGTCTTCCAGTCTTCCTCAAATGAGCAGCACCATGTGATCGCATCATTTAAGGAAGCTCTCCGCTCTGATGACAAAGGGAAGGAGTGAGGCCACTGTGAGGCTTAATGTGGTTCTTGTCACAAAACGGATAAAACGCAGTTGTAATAAAACAGATATGCCTCTTTAGACTACAGTAAGAAGACATGTGTTTGTCAGAATCGGGAGGTTTAATTGTGGTTTTATAAATCAATTTCAGGCTCAAAACCAATTCAATAGCACGAGATTTTTCACATACTAATACAATTCTGTGTTGTACATTATTCGGTGTATTACAGGTGGAAGTGATATCCTCCACTACTGTAATAAACATAGTGTATGTTCAAACCAAGCTAATTTGGTCATATTATGTTCTTTCTCTTCTGAAATATGTTTTCAATAACTATGTAGTACATGTACAACACTATGCAGAAGTCTTTCAGAAATTCTTTAATGCTCTGGTTTCCATATATCTGAGCTAACACGCTGATGTTTCAGGAGTAGTTCGGCAGGTTTGGTTATAAACTTGTTGTAAGAATGAAGCCAGAGAATCCCAGCGGTACCGAATTATGGCAGTTCTTCTGATTGTTCCTGAGATATTTCACTCAAAACAGTCAGGAGTGTTTAGGATTTGTCCCTAGTAAGATAAGATATGTGTTAAAAGACATACTGAGAAAACAACATAACCAGTCGTGCAGCATGAGATCAGATTTTCCATTTTATATACTTATGTTACAAATTAAATTTCTTGAGGTTTCGGACCATAGCTTTATAAAATATCACCTGGTAAGAAAGAACTGAAAGATCAACGGATAACGAAACAGGTCATTGGTTCTAACCTCACTTGTACAAAATCGGCAGCTCATTGGCATTTTTCCTGTTTGACCACTTTCTTCTTCACTCTGGATCACTAAGCTGTGCTCGTCACAAGATGAGCCTCTTTACTGTAAGCTTTGCTGGGCAGTGTCCACTTCTAGCAGGAGACCTATCGGTCCTCGGTGACACCACACTGGTATGTAACCATGGTGCTGTAAATGCGAGTTCAATTCTTTCTGGAAAATATGTTAAACTCGGACAATGATACTAATACTCACTGTCTACATCTTCTACAAGCTTACTAACACAATACGAGACTTCCATGCCATGTTGTGGCTCCATCAATAAATGACTCTTCAGTGAAGAGATGAGGCAGTTGCACAGTATTGAAATATGAAGGTCAGTCAGGTCGGACCAGCTTTTCTCTTTTGAACCAGTGTTATCTGCCACAGTGTCGACAGATAAAAGCCTGACTGTGAGCCAACAAGTGTGTAAGCTGCACGCAGGCTATGAACCAGGCGCTGTTATTTTGTTAGCTTGCATTTGAGGGCACCATTTGTAAGCTGAAAATAACAAAATAACTTCCAAGGTATGTATTAAGAAATTCTTGGGAGATCCTTTTTCTCTGTTACATATTCACATCCCACGTGCTTTAATATCTTATGGCTTAGCGTCACCTGAAGGTCTCAGAATAACAAAATCCAGAAGTTAACGTTGGATTTCAGACCCGTGTGTGTGTGTTCGAGGTGGTGATGGTGCTGAGTGACTGGATGCATATGTGCAATCTGTCTCAAATGCATGTGTGCGCATGGCAGTGAACTGAAGCACACGCACAAATGGCTGAATGTTAGCGGACAGTACAAGCATTAATTTTGCTTCCTGGTTACTCCATGGCTGTGGCTACAGGGCCTGTGGCAGGCCTGTGTCTGTGCACTGTAGACAACGCATCAGGGACATGGTTAAATTATCAGAAGTGATCGTATTGAAAATGCAGTTTGAACTTTTTTTGTGTTTCAGCAGGATGCTAGGGTCAAGTAAGTTCACTACAACTCAAACTGAGATGTTATAAGATTCCCCACAGATGTGGAAGGTGTGACTCAGTTGTCCTCGTCCTCAGTCAGCGTCTGCATTGGCTCTATTTGTAACTCAAGGCTGAGTGTGAACAGCTTCTGCATACTTTCTTAGTGATTTGCACCTGTTCTATTGTCCTCTGTAAACCGGTGGAGTCTTGAGATCTTAATATTAGTTCCCAGTTTTGTTAATTTCAAAAGTTTAAGCAAAAAATCCTAATAACCTTAATTTAGAATTTTCACCCAGACTTTTTCCAGATTATTCCGAGTTCTTAGATAAATGCACGACAGGTTTAAGGTTTAGTTCTACTCACAGATTTTAAAGTCAGCGACCGTAGGGACTATTCAGAAAGCTTCATGTAACATAGTTTGAAATGATTATTTTTTCTGCTTTGAATTTCCATCCAGCTTTTTTTCAGTTTCATTCTTCTGACTGACTTTGTTAGCTGCTACGCTGCTAACAAGAATCTGGCTTCACAGTTGGCAAATATGTTCTGTTCATCAAATGTGGCTGCTTTTTTTTTTTTTTTCCTCAAACACACCTTTGATGATTATGGGGAGATCAATTATAATGTCATCTGTCCACCTCACTTGTTTCCAAAATGCTTCTGGCTCATCCAGATGTTGTTTTGCAAACTTCAAATGCTGACTTTAGTGATGATGTTGCATGATGGTTCTATGTAGACCCTGTTTGTACATCAACACTGCAAAGTAGAAGGGTGTGCTGTCGCTCCTGTGTCAGATTGTTGTTTTTGTTGTTTTCTATATCTTATTAACAAGCCCTAATACCACTTTAAACCTTATCTCTAATGATGCACGCACCAGTTGTAGGATTGTCTTTGTAACCAAAGCCTCATTTCAGTTTTTCAGCTTTCAAAGTCTCTTGGTTGTATCTAGTAAAGAGAATGATTAAAGGTTTGGTGCCAAAATAAATATTTCTTGCTACTGCTCGACTTAGCCCATACTTGCATCAGCAGATGCTGGATTTCAGGACGATGATGCTTTCAGTTACTAAGCTTGTGAAAGGCTGCACAGAGGTATGTCATGCTGTGATAAAGACAGGTATTGTTGAGTGTTGTTAGTCAAGAAGTCTCTTTTAAGTATTTGAGAACTCAAATTCAGGGTTAAACTATTTTACCATTTTATAAAAGAGCATAAAATAGGAAACATGTTTTAATTTAATTTACCTAAATATCATCCGTTTGTAAAGTGCTTCATTGTTAACCTTCCTTCTCCATAGTCGAAGTTAATTTGTTTGTAAAAACTATTAAAGAACCTGAGCTGCTCATAATTACCAATGAGAAAAGTCTCATTCCTTGTCTGAATGTTAGCGGTTGGGTCCAGAGACACGTAGGAAGATTTGGCACATTCAGGAAAAGCAGGTTGTGCCGCTAAATGTTTACTAAACTTTGAACAAAACGTGTGATAACAAGGGTGGGTGGGCAGGCTTGCACCCATGGGAGAAGCAACATGATGAAGAGAGAATCAATGAAAATAAACATGTTTACAATTTGCCCCGCAGTTCAGTGTATAGGATGTATTACACGAAGACTTTTAATTGATGCCAAAATATAATCTCTTTAAATCTGACTGATTTTATAGTGTCAAATATGCTGCTTTATAATGCATCTTTTTGTCTAGCTGATTATTATGATTATTTTTATTTGCCTACATGATCTGTAAAGATTTGACTCATAAACATTTAAAAACCCACTTGTTTAAAAAGTACTTGAAGTGAGTCCACCACACACACACACACACGCACACACACTCATATCATTGTCTAGCACTAAACAATTCCTAAGCGTGTTCTTTGTCGTGACGAGTTAGGCCTTATCAGGGTTCTTTGTTGTAGTATCTCAGTTTTTACTGGTGTCTTCTCCTTGTAAGTTGCTTTGGATAAAAGCGTCTGCCAAATAAAGTCAAGTATCAAGTGAATACCACCGACTTCTTTATATACCTTTGGTTGTGTTGGTAAGACACTGTTTGTTGTATGTGGTACATGTACTGAATTGCATTAGGTTACTGCGTGTTATTTGTGTTTGAGCAACTGTTCAGCACACTATCCCATCCGGTGTGTTGAGTTCTCCAGAGCTGCTGACATCAGAGTATGGGAGGAACCTTCTTGATCTTCTTTGTCTGCTGTTTGTGCAAGAGGCCAAATTCTCCATGGTCGTGTGATGCAACATTATTCTCTGCTGTATTTTTGTTCTCTTCTGAGTAAACCTGTTGAACATGGAGGCCTTGGAAGATCAGAATTAGAAGTATAACTTAATAGCCTTTGCACTTCTGTCTCTCTCTCTCTCTGTATCTGTTTTATAACTTTCTTTAAACTAAAAAATATATAGATTTTTGTCCGATTTTGTCATCTCATCTCTGCAAAAATCAATTTCCATGGCTCTGGCTAGCTTATTGCCACTGTATTCTGCTTTTAAGAAGCCGGCTGTCATTTTCAATCAATGGCTTATTAATTATTGAGAATGTGCAGACAAGATGCATGTCCTGTCTTGTTTGCCAGATAAATCATCTGAATCCAGGATACTTGCCTTATCGTAATGTAACACATCAGTGGATTTTTCTCTCCCTGATGGTATGACATGGTAACACTAACCAACAGTTAAGGACAAAACCTCTGTACTCCTAATCAGCTTAATGCTGGCTTATTGAAAGGCCTTCTTTCAGACAGAGCAGCTGCTGTCAGCCAGTTTGAGTAGAGGGTGTGTCTGCTGGCAGGGTTCACCGATGCAGAGAGACCGGTTGGTGATTAACAAACGACAGTAGACTTTGGAATCTAGGGAGCCCAGTCTGATGGCTTTGTCCTACGTTGCCTACCAATGAAGGTCTTCCAGGTGGCACCTTCACGCTCTCTCAGCACCTCCCTTCTCCTCCCACCCTTTCCCTTCTACGTCTCTCAGCCCTTTTCTCGTCTTCTCCTCAGGGCTCAGGGTTGCAAAGCGCTAAGATAAAGAGGTTGGGACATGCCTCACATTTTTAGACCCCCTTGTGGAACGTACTTGGCAGCTCCTAGAAGTCGCATTTGCTATATTTCTCTCCGCAAAGTGCTGGTGCATGCCATTCGCTCTGACCTATTCTGCCTTTCTTTGGAACAGGGATTCTAGCATTTCTCTGAAAAGCTCTTGATGTGAGAGATAATGTCCCTGAGAAATAAAAGCCCTAAGCAAAGTCAGGCTGGCAAAAGTGTGAGATGTTTTCTGCTGAGCTGTGTGGGCAGAGGACTTGGGCACAGCACTGTACATCTGGCAGATAGATTTCTGTCAGCAGCTCTCCAGTGACAGACTGCCTACCTTTGAGGAAGAGGATCAGATCTGTGGGTCCATGTTGTGTGCTGGCTGAACACCTAAGCACACATAGTCAGCTCCTAAAATGGCTGCCCTTGAAGCACAGCTCAGAGGAGGATCTGAGCAGCTCAGTTGCTCCCTGTTAGAGCCCCAGCTGACTAGATGAAAGCAGTTACACAATCTTACCCATTAACTTGGTGTGTCGCAGGGACTGACTGGCTGAAAGGATAGAGCCAACTCTAAGGCAGATGGTGGTTGTGTAGGAGGCTTTTTTTCCTCCCCAGGCATTCCTCTCCCCTCCTTCTCCTTGAGGATTCTCTTGATATCCATGTCAAGGAACCTGGCATTAGGAGGCAACTTTGTTCAAAACAGCAGTGAACTGCCAAGAGAGCAGGGTGGGGCTCCGTGGTGAGGCTGTAACCTGACCCTGAACAACAATGGATCCCCTGGTCGCTCGGGGACATACTGGCTGTTTGGCCTGCTCACGTGGAGCTCTCCACTGGTCTGGGTGTGGGAAGCAGGGCAGGATTCCCAACCGTCTCTGACTAGATGCCACTTAATTTTTTTTTGGTTTCAGTATCCAGAGTAGTGGTCTGAATTTGATGGTGGTGTTAAAGCTATATTTACTGATATCTGTGTTCGAATCCAAGCTGACCTATCACAAGATCCAATTTCTGTTTTATTGCAGTATTTGTTTTGGTGTTTTTTTCCCCATGGAAATCACCCTAAGAATAAATGTAAACAAATCAAATTGGTGATCGTTATAAAAAGTATCTGAAATACTGGGTAAAATTTTATTTAGCTGGGCCATATTTTTGATATTTTGTATGTACCGGATCACACATAATTGTCTATTCCTTTCTAATTTAATGTAAGTATATCATATAAATAAAGTTTGTATATATTTATTTATTTTTATTCAGCATATTGATCGTTTCTTGTCAATACATAACAACTACAGAAGGCAATTTCGCCAACATCGGTTTGGTCAGAGATCGGCTTATAACTAAAGTAGCCTCAAGCCTCACACAGACGGAGGAGGTGGTGCTGCAGAGGTTTGGTAAGCTCACTTCTTTGTCGCTTTAGATACATGCAGTAGCAACCCCCACAACTTGTTAACAGACTTTTGAATGATCTAATTTCCACTTTAAGAAAGTGTCAAACCAACGTGTACCAAATATCACATTAACATTCTTAGTGTTTGTTGTAGTCAAACGAATGTCTTTAGAACTAAAACGAAACCTACAGCAGCCCTTTTTTATTTGCATAGTTTTTGTTGACTGGTTGAACATAATGGTGTTTACTTATGCCGCCCCTGTTCCAAAGCAACTTTCTAATTCTGCTGCTTTTTAAAATGACTCAAACATACAGTAGCAGTAAATGTTGATTACAGTAGTTTTACAGAATGCTGTTTCCAATGAAACCTCTTTATCATCTGGTATTTCAACAACAACATAAACACAATTGTGATTGTGATTGTAGTAAAAATGGATTTAGACGTTACCCACAGTTTATTATTATGTGGACTTGTGTGATTTAGAACAATGGGTCAAGACAAGGTCATGGTTGCAGTGTGAACCATTAATCCTCTTTGAATAAATGCAAAATATTTTGGTTTTCCTGATAGAATACACAAATGGATACTAGTTATACATATAGAGCAAATAATACTAGATAAATGATTCTCAGCTTATAGCAGAATGTGTCTAAACAGCATAGTTACCATTTTTAATTGTGGAAATTTAACTGCATTGTGTGCAGGCGTGTGTGTGTGTGTGTGTGTGTGTGTGTGTGTACAAGCCGTTTACACATTTGCGCATTGTTGTTCTAGTCCTCCTACTTTTAATTTGTTCTGCAGCTGACATTAATATGAGGGTTGGGCACAATAAAGGAAAAAACTGGCTTAATATGAAGGAACTTAAGAGGTGTGTGTTCAGAATAGCTTTAGTCCATCCCGGAGTCTTGGTGCTACAGTATTCACCTGGTCCTGTAGAATAGTCACAAATTGTAATTGCTGGGGATTCAGATCAAATATGTCCCACAACAGAATGCCCTCATACAGTCAATGTACTTTGCGAAGTGGCAGTTTGCTGATATTAAACATTGCCAGCAGTTTGATCACTGAGTGTTTAATCTCTGGTGACAACTGACACTTGTTTTTCTTGTGAGTTTGATTAGTAGTCACACAACAAAGTAATTCACCTTTATTGCTGCATCCATTATCTCAACTGCTAATCCTGTTAAGGGTCACATGCCTTTTGCCCAGTGACAAATAATACATGCTGGACAGGTTGCCAATGTATCATAGGCCTGACATATAGAGACAGAAAAGGCAAACAATGCACTTAGCAATGATACATGCAAAAACACCCAAAAAGAACGACAAGTACAGAAACTTTACAGAAAGGCCTCTACTGACCAGAGGAACGGTACTTCTAACCACTATACTGCCCCTTCACGGCCATATTTTCATGTTAAATATCATTTTATGTGGTGGTGTCGAGGTTGTCAATACATATTGTAAAGTTTTTTTTCCCTCTGTAGTAATAATATTTACTACAATGTTCACTTTGTCAGATTTTCTCTTAAGGTGACATAAAAAAGTATCTTTATTCCACAAAAATATTTGCATAGAAATTCTTATATTTATAGTCATAGTTTTATAAATATAAAAGCAGCTGACTTTGAAATCCATGAATGGGTTGTTTAATAATGGCCCGATCATCAGCTTTTGTTTTTCTGGCCAAGTCCGAACTGCAGAGAAGCCCAAAGACATCTCTCAGCTGATTCATCCAATCTTATTTCAGAGCATACAATCTGATAGAATAGTCTGCTCTAAATACTGAGCTGTGTAGCTGCTCTCCAGCTGTTGACTATCCCAAGGTAATAAAAATGGGACAAATCAGCCCATAATCCCTCCTCAGTCCCTCCATTGTTCTTGGAATGACGGGACTAAAAAAATGGGACCTTCTTAGTATTCTGAGTAACATCAGCATCTGCTGAATTCTCCCCTGTTCGTTATGTTTTGTTGGACTGTCTCCTATATGAATTTATGACACTGTATTTGGGACTGTCACCTTTACGATGTAGCAAAACGTTATGACAGTTATGCATAAATACGCAAATGTGTTGTCGCTTATGCATTTGCAGTAAAAAAACACACATTTAGGATGGTTTGTTGGAGAATATGCACGCAAGTGACAGATTTGGTTCAGCTACATCCTAATGGCTTCGATGTTTCAGAATCAAATTTTATTATATCATTTAGCAATCTCAGGCATTTGTCAGCATTAAAGCAATAATGAAAAACAGTTCCTCCTGATTAAAATAATCACTGTAGGTTCTTCAAATAGAATTTCCACATCCACATTTAAAGCAGACCTTTAACATACTCAAGCTAAACACTAGATTGATCTTTAACAATATGTCTTTTGAGAATATAATCACAAACATGGTAATGTGTTGTTATTATTTTTCATCATCAGGTACATTTTTATGGTAAGGCAGTGAATATGGAGGCATTTAGCTTTAAATTATTGTTAAATCCTGTGAAATAGTTCACAGACGTATGTCTTCATGATTTTCCTCCTTTTTCCCTTTGCAGGTTTCCCTGATTTTCCAGGGAGAGCTCCCTCTTTTTAGTGATGGAGGTATTGCAGTGTGATGGCTGTGACTTCCGAGCTGAGTCGTATGACGAGTTGAAGACCCACATTCAGGAAGTACACACTGTTTTCCTGCAGCCTGCAGATGCAGATGAGTCTGATTCACTGAAAGATGACGAGGAAGAGGAGGATGAAGAGGAAGAGTATGAGGATAAGGATGACAAGGATTATACGCCTCCAAAAGCTGGAACGAGTATGTGTATAACATTATTTTAGATGCTAGATGTTAAATTGTTGTGGAACTGTCTTTATTGTAGAGTAGTCATATAATTTATTGAGGAACATAATATTTTATTGAGTTGTGATGGAATGTGTTATTATAAAAAATGGTTACTGTTTCCGGATGTGTTTAACACATTTCCTCCTCTTTTAGGCCCAAACTCTACTGAAAGTTCCAGCCAAACATCACAGAAGCAGACAGCTGAAACCCATCTGCCGTTCTACCAGTGCAAGTTCTGTGTCCGTTACTTCAGATCAAAGTCATTCTTAAGAAACCACACCAAAAAAGTTCACAATGTTGTTGTGGAAGATTCAGATGCAAGAGACTCCTTGAAGACAGCTAAGCCACCTAGTTACACTGTTATAATGCACAACGATCACTCAAAAGTGTATTCCTGTCAGTACTGCACATACAAGTCTCCACGCAAAGCAAGGATAGTGAAACACCAACTAATGTATCACAACAAGGTTCCCTCAGAGAGTGCTGAAGATGCTGCAGAATACAATGAGAACAGGGAGAAATCTGATGCAGCCAGTGGACTAGTAAAGGGAACATTTGCCTGTGAATGGTGTGACTATCAGACTGATCAAAAGGACAGCTGGACTAATCACGTGGTGAAGGAACACAGTGACAAGGTCAAGATAGTTTCCTGCATTGCAGATCTGGAAGGGGAGGCGAGTGCAAGCTCAGACAAACCAGATTCACCCTCCTCCTCCCATAGCCCAAACAGATCAAAGACGAGCTTTGCTGATGTTCATGAAAAAGAGGAGCTAATAGTGAAAACACCAGAAAGCACCCTGGAGAAGTCAGCCCCAGAGATCTCGTCCTTTCAGCACGCACCGTTTGGTGCGGTAACACCAAATAGCACAGGCTCCTCTATTTTGTCCAAAAGATTTGCTTCATCTGGGGTTTCCAACAGTGTCATAGATGCAAACTTACTCAACGATGAAGACTCTAGGAGCAGCTTAGAGGATGACGACGATGAAGAATTGGGTGATATAGATGATCCAAGTTATACTGGAACCTTGTCAGCAGATGCGAAGCAGCTTTTAACAGATGAGGATAATAAATTACTGGAGACTAAAGGAATACCTTTCAGAAAGTACATGAACCGATTTCAGTGCCCTTTCTGCTCCTTCCTCACTATGCACAGACGGAGCATCTCCCGCCACATTGAAAACATTCACCTTTCTGGGAAGTCCACAGTTTATAAATGTGACGAATGCCCGTTTATTTGCACCAGCCCACTAAAATTAGGGACACACAAAAAGAGCCACAGCTCTTTGGACCTAGATACCATGGACCTAACGAGTGATAGTCCAGAACCTCTGAATGAGAGTGCTGCTGAGCCTCTTAATGGGGGTAATGTAAGTGCCAAGGTCAATGGAAAAAAGACAACCAGCACTTCGTGTGACCAGCAGAACCCACATCGCTGCACGCTCTGCAGCTTTGCCACCACCACTCTGAAAGGTCTGAGGGTTCACCAACAGCATAAGCATTCCTATTGTGATGACCTAGATCCCTCTGTCTTTGAAAACCAGCTGACCGACCAGCCAGACTCTGAAGCGGAAGCTTCTCCAATCTTTTTACAAAAAACCCAGACCTCCATTTTAGGGCTTGCCACCAAAAAGCCCTTAGTTACAGGGAAAAGAGCCAGGAAGTCCATTAATGACTTGCCTTTGGATTTGTCCTCAGTGAAGAAGAGGACCAGGATTGATGAAATTGCCAGTAACCTTCAAAGTAAGATAAGCCAAAGCCAGCAGGACATGATTATTAATCTGGATGACATGGATGATGACGATGGAGGAGAAAGTCATGACGGTGCTGACAAAGATGGTAGAAACCACGATGGCAAAATCCCAGTTTTTGCATACAACACACAACCACTTCATGCGAGAGAATCAACAGCCTCACATGAAGGTGGCAGAATAGGGAAGAGAAAGAGTAACCCGAAGTCCAAGCCTAGAAGCATTCCCATATCACTGACTCTCTCAGACGACAGTGAAAACATCTCTGCTGATACCAGTGACTGTGCTGTGCAAGAGAACATTGAATATTCGGAAGAGCCTGGAACTGCACGTTTCTACTGCAAACACTGTGATTATCACAACAAATCGGCACGTAGCGTCAGCACCCATTACCAGAGGATGCACCCTTATATCAAGTTCAGCTTTAAGTACATCCTGGACCCCGAGGACCAGAGCGCTGTCTTCCGCTGCTTGGAGTGCTATATTGAATACACAAATTACAATGATTTACACCAACACTACATGGAGCACCATCCTGAAGCAAGCAACGTGCTTAACTTCAACCAACCACATCTGTTATACTTGTGCCGCTTTTGTTCGTATACAAGCCCCAACGTCAGGAGCCTAATGCCCCATTACCAAAGAATGCACCCCACAGTGAAAATCAACAATGCCATGATCTTCTCCAGCTATATAGTGGAACAGCCCCACAAAACGGGCGAATCGCAGACTCTGAGGGAAATACTAAACTCTGGCCCCAAGACGTTTAACTCGGCCACATCAACACCCAGGTCCTCCTCGAGCCCAGTGCTAAAAACCGTTTCCAAGACCCCCGAAGCCAATTCTGAGTCCGAAACTCTCAAAGAAGCTGTGGGTGGTAACGTTGTTGTCTACGATTGTGATGTGTGTTCATTTGCTAGCCCTAACATGCATTCTGTTTTGGTCCACTACCAGAAGAAACACCCTGAGCAAAAGGCGTCTTATTTCCGTATACAGAAAACCATGAAGGTCATGTCAGTGGATCAATCGCAGCCTGCAGCCAACTCTTCGTTTAACCTCAGCATGTCTACGCCACCAAAGCAGTCGAGCGTAGCGCTGTATGGATCAGATGAAGAAATGTACTACTGTAAACACTGTGTGTACAGTAACAGATCCGTCGTGGGTGTACTGGTCCATTACCAGAAAAGACACCCTGAAGTAAAAGTGACCGCCAAATATATCAAACATGGCGCCCCCACCCCTGGGTTGATCAAATTAATGGATGAACTGCAAATTGCAGCTCCCAAACAGTTTTTGAAGCAGTTCCAAAATAATGGTCACGATGGTTCTAACAACTCAAGTCCCAAAACAGGAAGTGGTGAGAGAGGCGAAGACGAGCTCTTCTTTTGTCAGCATTGTGACTATGGCAACCGCACTGTAAAAGGAGTGCTCATTCACTACCAGAAGAAGCATCGAGAAACCAAGGCTAACGCTGACCTTGTGCGCCGTCACACTGCAGTTGTCCGGAGTCAGCGAGAGCGCGCACAGATGGTTCAGTCGGGTAGTGTCTCCTCTGCCGGGATCCCAGCCCCTTCAGACGCTGAACCTGCTACACCTCTCCGTTCCCTTAAGTGCAGACACTGTTCTTACACGTCTCCCTATGTCTACGCCCTCAAAAAGCATCTGAAGAAAGAGCACCCCACTGTGAAAGCTACAGCCATGACCATTTTACACTGGGCTTACCAAGACGGGATTCTGGAAGCTGGGTACCACTGTGAATGGTGTATTTACTCCCATTCTGAACCCCAGGGTCTGCTGCTCCATTACCAAAGACGTCATCCTGAGCACAATGTTGATTACACATACATGGCCAGCAAGCTATGGGCTGGACCAGAAACCACACAACAGCAAGGAGGCAGTATGGAAACGAAGCATTACAAATGCAGAGACTGTGCCTTTGAGGCCTGTACAATATGGGATATCACCAGTCACTACCAGGCGGTCCACCCCTGGGCCATCAAAGGGGATGAATCTGTGCTTTTGGATATTATCAAAGGGAATGGTTCAGCTGAAAAGACCCACCAGCTGGTTGCCAAAGAACAGCCGTCTTTCAATTGCCAGTCTGTTGAAGATGATGCAGCAGTGGTCATTACCAGCCCACCTCAAGAAAGCAGTCCTCATCCTTCCCACCCACGTCTTTCCATATCTAATAATCCTTATCGATGTACTGTATGTCTGTCAGAGTACAACAGTCTCCATGGCCTGCTCACTCACTATGGAAAGAAGCACCCAGGCATGAAGGTAAAAGCTGCAGATTTTGCACAGGAAGCAGACATCAATCCCAGTTCTGTGTACAAATGTCGTCACTGCCCGTATGTAAACTCTCGCATCCACGGTGTTCTGACTCATTATCAGAAAAGACACCCGTTGGTGAAAGTCACCGCAGAAGACTTTGCAGATGACGTAGAGCACATAACTGACTTAAATGAAGGAGATGACAAGTGCAAAACTCAAAGGCAGGGCTATGGTGCATACAGATGCAAAATGTGCCCATACACACATGGGACACTGGAGAAACTCAAAATCCATTATGAAAAATATCACAATCAATCTGCCTCTGATATGTTCACTCCTTCTCTCACACATTTCTCTTCCAGTAAAGACACAGAGCCAGTAGCTGAATGCAGTGCTGGTAATATATCAAGCGCAGGCACAGTCCAGGAGGTCAGCGAATTGGACCTTGCCCTCTCTCAGTTACCCATCAATAAGGTAGAGAAACACGCTGTATTCAAGTGTCAGCTCTGCAAATACTTCTGCTCCACTAGGAAAGGCATCGCTCGCCACTACCGCATCAAGCACAACAATGTTCGTGCTCAGCCAGAGGGGAAAAACAATGTCTTCAAATGTGCTTTGTGTTCATACACAAACCCCATACGCAAAGGCCTGGCAGCACACTACCAGAAGCGCCATGATATTGATGCCTATTATACCCATTGTCTGGCTGCTTCCAAGACTGTGACTGATAAGCCCGCCAAAGTGTTGGCACCGTCGCCATCGGAAGGAGACAATTCAGAAATGAGTGAAGACCTACGTTTGGCCGTGGAGAGTCGCAGGTGTTCTCTTTGCTCCTTCCAAGCCTTCAGCAGGAAGAGCATTGTCTCGCACTACATTAAACGCCACCCAGGTGTCTTCCCCAAGAAGCAGCATTCTAGTAAGCTCGGTCGCTACTTTACCGTTATCTATGCCAAAGAACCAGAGAGGATTGCTGTCAGTGCAGTGGCAGACGAAGACAAGGAGGTGCTGGAGGTTCCGCTTGACCCCGAGGAGGACGGAGAGGTTGAATGGCTGCCACACAAGTGTCTAAAATGCTTCCAGTTGTCCTTCAGCACAGGCGAGCTGCTCTCTATGCACTACAATGACCATCACGGCAGTGACTTGAAGAGGGACTTTGTGCTATCACCTGGTCCTGCGGATGAGGATTCTGAGTTGTATCAGTGTTCTCACTGTGAGCTCCAGTTCCTGGCTCTCCCAGTCCTGGCAAAACATCTACTGAACCACAATGAGGAGTTTCAGAAAAGGGCCATGAGGCACGAGAGGAGGAGGCAGCTTCTCAGCAAACAGAAAGCCGCAGAACTGCCTGAAACCAAACCAGAGAAGGTGAGTGGAGACACGTCTGCCTGAAACTTCATAATGCACGTTCACCATCATCTCTGTGAGAGAAAATGCTGCTTATCACAGTATAGGTGTTTCTTATCTCCGGGACGCCCAGAGCAGCTTTAACTTTTTAAGTAACAGCTCAGAGAGTCATAAGACTTTATAAAACCCACATTAAATACATTTCATTAAATACAGTCCATGACACTAAAGTTTGATATTTTTATGACTTAAAAAAGGCCGTCGTCTTTTTACATAAATACTTTAATACACTGTCATCAGTTCACAGCAATACAATAAAAATGAAAAACATTAATGCAATTAGGTCTATTGTCGTCAAAAGGTAAAATAAAATTAAGTGAAATAAAGGTAACAACTGTGATTAAACCTTTTCCTACTCTTACTTTTTTTCCGAACAGGAAAGCCCTGTAAATAAAGCTCCCATAGGATTCAGGTGTAACTTCTGCGTGGAGGTGCACCCCACCCTGCGAGCCATCTGCAACCACCTTAGGAAGCATGTCCAGTATGGAGAAGTGAAAGAGGGACACGTCAAGGTAGATAAAGTTAGATTTATTTAAAATGATGCTGTTATAATATTTCAACATTTCATACAACATTTGTTGTACATGTAGAAAATGTGTTGAACAGTTGTTTTGACGTTTGGTGCTGTAAATACTTTGGCTTAATGTCTGCAAAGATTCTCGGTCGTCCAGGTGACGTTATATGGAAGGTGAGTCATGGCAGCTGGACCTCTTTCCTCTTAGGTTGAAACTTTACTTTACTTTGCTTGGCAGACTTACAGGGAGCTAGCGCTGGGTGTCTGGCTCAGGGACACGCCACAGACAGGGTTTCGAAACTGCATCCTTCTGCATCCCAGTCTGACCCTTAACCCATTGAGCCATTAGGCCTAAACGTCTTGCTTCCCATGCAAGTAGAGAAGCCGTTTGGATTACAAGTGACATGAGAGTTTTGTTGACGTTAGTCTCATCTAGAAAGCAAATGAGCATATGCTCCAAATTGTGAAGCTACTTTTTAACTAAATGGTTTAGATTGAAGAAGTACACTGCATCATTGAATACCATTATAACATGAACCGTACTTGATAGGCCCACTTTGTCTGTCCCTAGTGTTTTGGTTTTTGTTACTTTCCTCCGACTGGCTCTGCAGAGATCTGTTTTACTAGACTTGACTTCTGTTTCCCATTTTGCTTATTACTGATGAAGGCTTCCGGGTAGACAGTCTGTCAGCTTCCCCTAGAGAAAACAAGCAAGGCTGTCCCATTGCAGTGCATGGAGGGGAGGAGTGCAGGACAGAGTGGTGAGCCATAACTTTTAGGGCAGCGGCGGGTAGCCGTTCAAACATTAGTATTCCACTGACGTTGCCAGTGAGAAGAACAGGCCTTAGGATCCGATGCCTCACCCGAACGGAGGCCTGTTTTGCTGTCAGACACTATCTTGTATGTGTTTAAGATGAGATAGTTTGAGGACACTGACGGTGATGCACTTACATTTTTTAGGTGTATTCTGTAATCGGATGTTGTCCTGTGTAGGTAACACTGACAGGGCTATGGGCCTATAGTACAACGGCCGTGACCATGTACAACATCTCCACCACATAGAAGACACTAACCATACATTTGCCTTATTATAGCAGCTCAAAGTTTCCGTTCTAAAGCTGCACTGGTTTCTGATGCAGCTGGATGAGGAATGGGCTGACAGTGCATTCAGGGTGGACTGGATGGGCCTGTGTATGCCACATCTTATTTATGGCTACATGAAGTGCAGGGTCAGGTCCTTCCACAGAGTGGATGAGCTTCCCTGAGGCGATTAAAAAAAAAAAGCCACAGCGAGTGTCTACTTGAGATGACTACAGAAACTAGCCTGCAATCCAGCAGTTCGAACAGATTATGATGTTTTGTTTTGCAAGTGGTTCTTGTTAGTGTTGGTAGATGTGCAAAAGTGCAAAGTGCTCTGTTGCAGCTCATTATCCGTTTTTTTCGCAGGGCTAGTTTTGTACCTTTCTAATTGTTTGTGACGTTGCATCATGGGATACTAGTGAAACCGATGTAACAGCCATACACAGCTGCTTATTCACTAACGCTTGTGGTTTGGTTCACTGCCATGTATGTTGTAATTGGCTTCTTTATAAAAAATATTTAGTGTATTTGTGATTATTCTTGAGAATTATTCCTCGGAGGGCGGTTTGAGAAAAATAGGACTAGACTCAGATTTTCTGTCATATTGCATTTGTATAGTGCAATCGTCTCGATACGAACTGACTAATACAGTTTCAGGTCAAGGTTGGCGCTTGCCTAAGGTTGCTTTTAAGGCTGAACCTGAATCAGCCAGGCTTTTCAATTTCTTTTTCAACCCAAGTGTTTCGTCAGTTTCTGGCAAGTATTTTAGACAAATGTCTTGAATGAAGGCTTTTATGTTGGTTATTCACACACATTTTGATCATTCAAACATAGGAGTATCTGGTACTCTGAGAGACAGGGAAGTGAAACTTACGACCGACCATTTCTGTGCTGTAAAGCAGTGTGAAAGGTCAAGGTGTTGGACAGTGTTTAAAAGCTGCTTAGATGCTGTTATCGCGATGTGTCTGATGCTACTTAATCTTTCTTAGTTCTCACAGTGTTGTGCATCTGTAACCTTAGGGCACACGTAAAGGCACAGAAAGCTTCTTGAACATCTCCTCCTGTTTTACAGCAGGAAGTCAGCGAGGTGCCCCTGACTCTGCCTTCAGAGAGCCTAACTAATGGCAACCTGGAGGGGGATGAAGCAGCTGAAGTCGATGGCCTCGAGAGACCTGCCATTGCAGCAATGGGCACACCCTTGGTTTCCACAGCTTCTGGTGGCGTTGCTGTTGCCACGGAGATGCTGGATCCAGAAATGGATGCCGTCGAAGGGAGGTCAGCTGCCCTCGTGGCTGCAGCGAGGGCCGTGTTGTCAGAGGGCCAGCTCAAACAGCGGTTAGCAGCAGGGGGCCACCCGTGTGCCCAGTGCAACCGTGTCTTCATGTCCATGCAGGGACTCAGGTCCCACGAGAGGAGTCACTCAGCCATGGCACTGTTCAGCAGAGAGGACAAATATAGCTGCCAGTACTGTCAGTTTGTCTCTCCCTTCAGACACAAGTAAGTTGGAATGATGAGGGTATATGTGTTATGTTCCCTGGACACAGGTAAAAGACCTTTATAGAAGGAAATTCTAGTTTCTACTAGTCCTAATATGTTTATTACTTCTGCGCATTTTTCTCTCATTTTTCAGTATGGTTCGTTCCGGCTGCAACATTTAACATTTTGGTTGTGGGCTATTAACAGCTGTGTTTACTGATGGCATCAGCTAGTGTGGTTTAATTACTAAAGTCAACACTAACTGGGCTGCTACTTTTTCAGGCGACCTTGTGTTTTTATGATGCAACTTAACAAATACATGCATCGCTTCCTTTGAATGTGTGGAAAGACAGTTTGAATAAACGTATAGGAATGATGGACACAAACTGTTGGATAGGGTAAATATAGACGGTACATGTAAATACGCTGAGGGGCTCTTCGAGGCGCATGAAGTGTCAGTTTCTGTCAGACTAGTTTACGTTATAAGAGGTGTGACTTTGTGGACAATTGGTTCTAACAATACAGCCAGCCATGCATTAAGTGTCTGACTTGTTTTCAGTCATGAAATCTGGAACTCCACCGGTACTGTAGCCCTAGTAGCCGTGTATTAACTTTCACCCCCACAAACCTTACCAATCTCACACCAGCTGTTCTACAAATCAACTGGATGTTAAACTCATTTTGTACAGAGCACAATTTTACACCGTATTCTGTTTACCCTTTCGCAATCCTTTGAATCTTCAATCTTCTCTAAGATTTCCTGCCTCCTAGGAGAGCAAGACAAACATTAGAGCGAGACCGACATTTTGGTAGTGTGATTTGTTTTATCCATCACAGAGACACCGAGCAAAAGAGAAAGAGAGAGTCCTCATCTCCTCTGAGCTCCCAGGTGTAATCCCTCTGTACTGTATGTGTCCTGACCCAGAAAGAAGCCGCATTCCCGTGCCACCTAGGAGGCTGGCATTAAAAACACAGCCATCATCCCCACAGGCACTCACACACTCATTCCCACCAGGGGATTGTGGGTAGATGAGTTCACCCCATGGCTCCTTGCTCTGTAGTCATTGGAAATGTGCGGCTGTTGTTTGTGAAGTAAACAGAATGGAGCACTTTAGATGCTGCTGAAAAACCCTGTTGTTGAAACCATCAAAGTGGGCGCAGCGGAGGAGAAGTCTCTCTCCTGCTTTCTTGTATCTATTCTTGTCACTTTCTCTCTGTGTCTGCTATCCTTTTGTCCTCATTTCATCTGTTTTTTCTTTTATCCTCTTATCTCATATCCTCCTGTCTGTTTTTTTTTGGATTTTTTTTTCTCTCAGTCTGGACAGACATGTGCAGTCTCACCACGGGCACCACAAACCCTTCAAGTGTAAGCTCTGCCCCTTTAAATCTTCCTACGCGAGTCGCTTGAAGAGCCACCTGCATAAGGCGCACACAGGTAAAGAGAAACACACAGACACATACATTACCTCGCGTCTTCGAGAGCTGCATGCATGACTAACGAGGTGTTCCCGGGCCAGAATGGCAGCCTCCTGTTTACCACCTTTCACATAACAATGCTGTGCTTGATTTAGCTTAAGCTGCACGGTGCAACCGGCGGATGAGCTCGAGGATCAGCGTCACCATTCGGCGGCTACATCGGACGCGCTTAATTTAGCACTTACAGAGGAATTCCAATTTTAGCTCAATCGGACCAGATAAATATTAATGCTGTTAGTGCTAGTACTCCTGTAGTTTGGGAGCATTGTCAAAAAATTGTCTACATGCTACTAAGGTGAAGACATATAGGTGTCTCAAGTTGGATGCCTGTAATCCTTGTTTTGGTTTTGAGGGAGGCAGACAGCAGGCATTGATCCCAAGACGAAGACGTACAGGAAAATGCTAAACGGATCCACCTGAGCAATCAATACACGGGCAAAAGCAACAATCTTAAAACTGCCAAACTAGAAACGCCAATTTTCAAATGACATTTGAGTGCTCTCTGCTGTCTGATTGGGATGAACAGTGAATGAGGAATAAGAGTTAACAACTGCTGTGGATAATTGGCGCAAACCAATTTTGAGTTGCAATTGCATTTCAAAAGTGGTGTTTGGCCATTTGTTGACTCTCACTAAAGAATATCGGCGTTAAATCTCATCACGGTACCTTTTGATCTTTAGTTGCTACCAAACAAGCTAAAAATTCTTGGGACTGACGTACCCACTCCCGGGAGCTGTCTTATTCCATAAACGGTTCGAGAAGGATGTGGTTTTCTTATTAAACCACTTCTGTTGACACCAGGTTAAAGTCAGATCCTATCTGATTGTTTTGGCTCTACTCTTTCTGATGCTTTTGTACTGTCCTCAACCTGCAGTGTCAGTGTTTGTGCCACTTCAGGTGTCACAGAGAAGGACAAACGTGCATTTAAACAAGCAAAAACGCCTTGTACAATGGAAAAAGTTCTCCTCTAGCATCTTCCCTCTGGCAGAGCACAGAAAGCTAAATAAAGCAAAGTATATTAATATGTTTGTGCACATGTCTGATAAACATTTCGATTTTCCTTTTTTGAAGCTTTAATAAACGATTCCTCTTTGAATTACACTACTACATGTGTATTTGTTACAGCTTTCAGCATTTGGTTGACATATGATTCTTGTTCGTCCTTTAGGTGAGCAGTACACATATAAGTGTTTGTCGTGCCCCTTCTCCTCAATGACCATCAGCCAGCTGAAGGAGCACTCTCTGAGAGACCACGGTGAGGCTCTGACCCTCTCCAAACTCCGAGCTGCTACACAGGCTGCTCTCAGCTTCCTCAGGCCGTCCCGGCTGACCAGTAATACAGAGCTCACAGAGACTCCTTTGGCCCTGGATGGTATGAGATATTATAATATTATAATAATACATGGGATCATGTCAAAAAATGTTATCTTACTACCGAAGTCTGTAAAGAATGTGTCCAGTTAAAGAGGCACCGTCACTGGGGGTTGATGTAGCAGCTTGGTGCCATGTTTTGGGTGTTTTAGTCGCTGTGCAGCCGCTGCCTTTGCTTGTAGACTGTTCTTGGCAGCAGCTGTCACCTTGCTGCTGGAGCTGTGGAATCTTCCCTGGAGCTGAAGCAGGGCAGCATTCTTCAATGCACCGAACATTACTGTCAGCTGTGCCCTACCAAGACAAATGAAGCATTGAGAAAGACCTGAGCTGACATATTGAACGTCTCCTGACTGTGCCAGAGTAGCTACCTTCAGCTGAATGTCTACAAATCTGATGTTTGCTGAAATAGAGGGTTTTGCCATTTGATTGCTTCTCATTAGCAGGAATGGTTACACGCTGAAAATGTTGGGCTTTTTTTTAAGTTACACCTGCCCAGAGCTAAGAACATAAAACCAAAGTCCTTTGAAATCCAACCCCACTTTCATCTTTAAAATATTTTTACTTCCTCTGAGCCCAGCCTGTCATTTATGCTTTGTAATAGACAGTTTTGGCCTTTAATTCATTTAAGAAGCTACCTCATCTCCATACATCTCCACAATGCGGAGGATATTAACAGCATGAATCAGCTGTGCCATTGTTGGATGTGTGTGAATTCCTCTTCCTCTTCTGCTAAAGTGAGAAATTCAATCTCAAGCATTTTCTAAGGTAGATGTTGAAAGAAAAGTTTTGTGTCTGTGTTTCTGCCATAGTTCCTCATAGTCTGAGTGCTAAAGGAAGCATTTTTCACAAACATAGACATTCTGTTGGTGTCACGGTGGTTTATTTATTGATGTGTAGAATGCTCGAACTAGGACGACTAGATGAGCTTTTGTACTGATCTTATAGACTCCTGAGAATGGGAAATGAAGAGTGAAAGAGGTGGGAGACGAATGATGACCTGTGACAGTTGCACTTCTGTTTCTGGGAGGAGGGGATAGTACATTTAATCCCCGCACAATAGGCCTTTCTTCATTTATCTTAAGAATTTCGTTTATTGTTTTCTTCATAATCACCTGTTGTCTCCTGAAAGCATTTTATTTAAAATTAAAACATGAACAGTATTTTCTCTTTAAACAAAAAATCCAATATCTCTCATAGAACAGAAATCAGTAGTAAGATGCGCAGTGACCATTATACTGTAGGCTGTTAATGGGCATCATTGCCGTCTTAAAAAATGTAACTCAGAGTAGAGAGATAAACACAGTTTTCCTAAGTAATAATATCAGTAAAACGTGTAGCAAATGTATAATCACTAAAACAAATCATTTATATTCTTTTACCGATGTTTATCTGATGTTCTCGAATGTAAAAGATAGAGACAAGGGACGTACGTGGTAATACAGTAATACATATAACAACATACTATATTTTGAAAATTCTTCTGCTCCTGTCTCAGACCCATCCTACATGGAGCCGCCAGACGTTCGTCAGCAGCTTAGTCAGTACCAGTTGGCCTCCCGCAGTCAAATGCCTTCTGGCTCAGCGGTGGCGGACAATCGGCCAGACAGCGTCCTCACTTGTGAGTTCTGTGAATTCAGCTCTGGATACATGCAGAGCCTGCGCCGGCACTACAGAGACCGCCATGGTGGCAAGAAGCTCTTCAAGTGCAAAGACTGTTCTTTTTTCACCTGCTACAAGTAAGCGGACACTTCCATGAGTGTACTGTACAGTATATACATCCAACACGCATGTACAAACACTAGCTAGTATATGATTCTTCTTTCTTTGTTTGATTTCTCTCAGGAATACCTTCAACCTGCATGTGGAGGCCGGTCACAACAACAATGCACCTGAGGACCTCCCTAAAGACCTGCGCTGCCCTCTGTGCCTCTACCACACCAAACACAGGAGCAATATGATTGACCACATTGTCCTGCACAGAGGTAACAGCTACAGTTCTCCCAGATTATTTCTTGTCCAGGACGTCCTATAAGTCACCGTACCAAGAAATGATCAGTCACATAATTGTACAGATTTTTATGACTGAGTCTGTGCAGATTAGATAAACAGGAAGTGTTTTTGGATATGTTACCTTTGGACAGAGTCAGGCTAGATGCTTCCGCTTGATTTCTGTTTTCATGCTAAACTAAGCTTTAACTCGCAGAATAAAAGTGAATAAGCATATTTCCTAAAATGCTAAATCACTTCTTTACAGAAAGTGCCATGAAAACCTTATATCCTCTGCATTTTAATTCTGACAATGGTGAAATTGGTTTTCATTTAACACGTGCACACTGTACATCGTACAATCGTGTAAGCTACTTTTTAACAGTACATATAAGTGGAGCAACTTTTTTGGTAAAACATAACTGAGCTAATTCTCACTGTCTATGACAACGTTCATGAGAACTGAAACAAAAAAAAAGCACCTGGAGCGAGCACAGAGGGATGAAACTCTGACGCGTCTACTTTTTTTTTTTTTTTTGAGTGTTTGGGTTGTTTTTTTTATGAGAATGTCTCCACTTATCTAGAGGAAGTGTTTGTGTTGAAACTGAGAAAATGACAAAACCACCTAAAGGTAACAGCCACTGTGATTACTTTTTGGTGTGTGCGTGTGTGTGACACATGTCATTTGATACCGCTTCTGCTCACCAGCATCTCTTCCCATCATTACCTCTTGCTGTTTTTTTTTTTTTTTTTCTTGTCCTGTGCTCTACCCTTATTTCACTTCCTTTTTCTCCAACCTGTTAATCCACATGACTTTCTCATCTTCCTCCACCAGAGGAGCGCGTGGCTCCATTGGAGGTCAGCCGCTCCAAACTGTCTCGCCACCTTGAGGGCCTGGTATTCCGTTGCCACAAATGCACCTTTACATGCTCCAGTGACCAGTCCCTGCAGCTGCACCTGCAGAAGCACGCTGAGGTCAAGCCTTACCAGTGCCAGCTCTGCTATTACGACAGCAGTCGGCGGAGCCAGCTAGAGGAGCATCTCCGCCTTGAGCACAAGGTGAGCTTGAGAACAGGCATGATGCATGTGAAGTTTGAGTGTGAGGAGATAATAAACCGTATGCTTCCACATCCAATTTACAGCTCTTAAATCAAACGTATCCCTGCTACTGAGCTGTGAAAAATACCAGATCTCATATCCTGAAAACATTTCAATCCCAGATCCTGTTCTAATAATCACACAAGTAAAATGACTTATATCTGCCAACAAGGACCAATGGAAATGTTTTAGTGTAGCAGCAAAGTACGGGAACCTGCATGTCGGCACTATTTCAGCATCGTTTAAATGAGAATTTAAGGTTGTGCCGAAAAATTGGAACAACAGTAACAGTTACCCAGTTTAGAGTTATATGGTTATGGGATTCAAATTAATAAAGCAGCAGCACAGGAAATGGTTTTGTTTACTTCAGGGATTTAAGTTCACATAATCTCATACAAGTGCTGCCAGGTTTTTGCCAGTTATTGTAACTGATCAAATTATAAAAAATTAGACAAAACAAATTGTGCAAGTGTGGATTTAAAAAAACAAAAACATCTTAACTATTTAGCTAGTCCCGTGACTACAATGTATACTCCATGCAGGAGTTTCACATTAATATCCAAATCAGTTCTCCTTGAATTTATAAAATTTAGATCGCAATCGCACCATAGAGTGAATCAGATGTACTATTAGTTGTCTCCATAAACACTCCAGCCGTGACTTCTACTTCTGTGTTGACATTCAAGGGTTTCCTTGAATAAGAGTATAAATAAATGTCACAACAGCATTTTTACAGAAGCTTATAAAGCAAAACTGTGCTGCACCTTGACAGATAAGGAGATGAAAACTATCGGTAAACTGTCGCCGAATAACACAGTGGAATAAAAGAGACTAGATGGATACGTGTCAGATTGCTTCAGAACATTTAACCACATCCAGGAGAGAAAAGGTTTAATTCTTCCCTGGTAGTAGGTAATGAACATAATGACAAGAATAAAACACATATAATAATATTAATACTAACAGTTTAAGATGATCTAAGATGGTTTTCAAAATGTTACTTTATTATTATGTCCAGCAGTACATTAGTAATACGCATTCATGTTCATCATCATCGTTTGGTAAAAGTGTGTATGGTGTTGGTAGATGAAGGTCAATAAAGAAAAGAAGAAAATCTGCTGTTGCTATTTAAAAACATAACGTAATTTGAAAGCCTTACGTCATTAGTCATCCACATGGAGCGATCGTTTAGCATTTCTCTGACACCCCCAGGTTGTTGGTCTTACTTTCACACATCAGTTGTTAAATCCAATTAATTTTTTTTTACCTCTGGAATAGATTAATGCCTCTGTCTTGGAAAAACCTACATTTCCACTGTAGACAAGGGGCTATGATATCTGGTAACTAGAAGACTGAGAGACAGACAGCTACAGCTTATTCACTGTAGGAGGACTGTAGGGACAAACAGTTTCACCACTGGGAAATGGATTGAAGAGCTACAGCTCTGGGTCCTCAGGGAGTATGAGAAGAGGAGTTACTGAGAGAGTAATGATTCACTGTACACTACAAAATGTATTCCTTCATCCTCTGTTAATGTACTATTGTTTTAGATGGTCGTACTCATCATTTGCTGCATCGCACAGGTGTTCTTTGTCAAATATCTACTAACATTTTTCATTTTCAACTTTGTCATTTTATACATTTCATCCAGTGTCTTTTATGGCTGTTTCTTTGAATTTGTGTTACAATAAATGAACACAGAGTTTTTATACAGTAAAATATTTAATGAGCCAAACAACCAATGAGAAACAAACATCTGCTAAATGGTAAATCAAAACCATTGTTTGCCTAAAATGCATGTTACTATTGATTTAACGAAACAAGAAAAATGAAAAATGTTAAAGAAAAGAAACATTACAGAAATAATTTTGCTTTTAAAGACAGAAAGGGGCATTTTATTTTTACGTAATATGATTCTTCAGAAATCCATGTAAGATAATTTGTTATTGTAAAAGAACAAAAACTTCATCTATTTACCGAAATTAGACCTAGAGTACGAATTCCTTCTGAGGCCGTCACCCAACAAATCTATCTTTTGATGAGTTCAAACATCGCAGAGTTTGCCGTATCAAACTGATAAATACCTTCTGTTTCTGATCAGGTCGTGCGAAACTTTGAGCTGATGGGCCGGGTCAACCTGGACCAGTTGGAGACGATAAAGGAACAAGGGAGCAGTGCAGAGGAGGAAGAGGAGAGAGAAATCCTGGAGATTGTTGTAGATGGAAAGGTATCTGCAGACGACGAGGAAGAGGAGGAGGAGGAGGATGAGGACGAGGAGTATGACAACGAAAGGATGGACGTTTTGGAGGACATCGTGGCCGAACAGAGAGAGGTGGATGAGGAGATAGAGGACAACGTCAAAGAAGAAGAAGAGCTGGAAGAAGAGGAAGAAGAGGAGGAGGAGGAAGAGGAGGTGAAGGAAGAAAAACCTGTCCAAGGTAAATGTTACTCTCTTGTGTTACATATCCGACATCCGAGGACAATAAGCATGTCCCTTTTGATGGACATATTTGTTTTTAGCTTGAGCAGGTACCAGCGTGGGGGGGGGTGTGATCTATCACAGGGCTGATATACAGAGGCAGACGCCCATTTTCACGTCATCAGTTAACCTAACATGCATGTCGTTGGACAGTGGGAGAAAGCATTCATGCACTGACCACGTATTTCAACTCTGCTTCCCGGTAGTTCTTGCATCTCCAACCAGCAGCAGCAGCAGCAGCAGCAGCATCAGCTCCGGGCTGAGCAGCACAGAGAAGCGTCTTCCCTGCGAGTTCTGTGGCCGCTGCTTCACCAACAGCACTGAGTGGGAACGGCACGTCCTTCGACATGGAATGTTAGTAATTTCCTCTACTCTTCTTTGCTCATTTAATGCGTGTACAATTCTTAGAAAAAAGTATTTCTGTTGATGTTGTACTGAAGAGAATTTAGTGTTATGGTCTGTCAGTCTGCTGCTTGGGTTGTGTTATTATTTACTACTATATATCTTTAAGTTATATATTCAGTGCTCCGTATAATTAGTTATATTTCTCTCATATTCTTTTGTCACTTTTTCAACCGCTCTCACTTTAGGATGGTTAATAGTCAGACGGACACCAGCACCACTTCAGCAATTGAGGCCTCAGCTTTATCTTCTTCTGGCTCCTCTGTTTTGATGGACACAGGACTGGACCTGTCCAGCAACCACGAAGAGGAGGGAAACCCTGCTGATCTATCACAAGTCAGAAGTCAACGCCAGTATATGGAAGACAAAGAAACGCTTGAGACCAAAAAGGATCAACCACTTGGTTGATCAGACTGTGGCCTCTTGGGATGCTGTGCTAGAAGATGATAACATTGGGTAGGCTCAGCATTGAGCTGTCTCTTAAAATAAGAAATCAAAGCAAACAAAAGGATTGAAACTGACTTTTTAGGAGTTGGAGCGTCATTAGATTTTAGGTGTTACATATATAAGTATTAGGTTGTGCTGCATAAAATGGCTGAGCTCGTTTATTGGGCGGTCCCCTAGGACAGATCTTAATATATTGGTAACCAATAGTGAACAGAACTCTTTATTGCCGACATTCTGGTCAAATCTACAGTAAAAGATCCCAACCTAAATAAAACTAAGCTATTTATAAAGAAGAATGTTGTCCAAAATGAATATCTAAACTTAGGAATTTATTATTTAAAGCACCTTTCAGACCCCCCCCCCCCCCATGCTTATTCAAAACCTGGGTACTGTAAATTTACCAAAAGGAAAACATTTGCAACCGTGGCCCACTGCTGAACTACCTTTTCTTTTATCTTGTTGAAATTGGAGACTGTTTTCGTCGTGTTAAATATTCCTTGAGGAAGAGGCGCACCTTATCTATTTTAGTAAAATCATAAATCCTGTTCTCTTCATCGTATAACTACTGACAATGTCCCCCCCCTCCAGTGTTTGTAGTATTGCCATATATTAGCTCCCTCAATATCATACTTTGTAAACCTTCAGCATGTGGAACCATTTGCATTCTTTTATTTTCCAATAATGATACTGAGATGGAAAAAATGGAATTGGTTTAAATATTATTTCCCCTGTATGGCATCAAGTTGGCAGTTTAGGTTACCAGTATATCAGTTAAAAGCTCATAATACAACAGTAGTATGTGTCATGACTGCATCTATATGGGATAGATCTGTTAAGTGGTTTGAAACATACGTAAAGCTTTGGCTCGTTGTGACATTTTGGTGAAGAGACGGATATTACACTTGTCTTTTCAGTGCAAAAAAGTGATTGGATGTGCCAGAATCCAGACCTGCCCACATATTTTTACAGAGGCATCCTTTAAATGCATGCAGACCTGCACACCATGTGCAGCTTTGAGAGACCTTCTAACCTTATAGAACACAGGATCAGACTACATTATCTACAGACCGAGCGTCGACCTCCACAGCTTTGTGCTGCAGCCCGAGCACGAGTGCCTTAAAGTGCAGTTCCTCTAATGGCCACTGTATTGCCTTAATTGTTTATGAAACTTTATTTAAATAACTTGGAAAACATCCACATTCTCACTCCAAATATAAAGACAACTTTTGTTCCTGAAATAATTTATTGCCTCTGTGGCTGGTTTCACTTACTTTCATAAAGTGTGGTAGTTTTCACTCACATCAGAGCAAAGAACTAGAATAAATTATCTTTTCTCATCAACCTCAACCTGTACTGGTAAATGCTTTAGATTATTTGTTAGGGTTTTGCAATATTCTTCTACCACCCTGATCCAATTGAAGTGAAAAGAATTAATCTGTTACACTGCAAATTGAAAAATTAGAGCCATATTCAGTGGAATTAGTTTCTACCAGATACAGAGACTTTACTAGACTTGCTTTGTGTGTTGTACTGTAAGTTTGGCTGTTACCACAAACACCACAAATTAAATTGCATGCATGTTTTGAGCCATGTGTGTTTCATTTACAGGTGTCTCACTTTTCACAATCATCCCTGGAGATTACCTCATGCATTGCCCATATTTGAATCTTTAGGATCCAAATGACCCGACAGGTTGGCATGGAGAACTACAAAATGTGACTGACGCCACAGACATGGCAATGTTTTCATTCAGTCTGTAGTTCAGTTTTGACAGGATGGGATACACTGATAAGACAAGTGTAAACAGGGAAAAAAAGTCCTCAAACCACTGGTTCCCACACACATATACATATATATATATATATATATATATATATATATATATAAAGAGAGAGTGTATGTGCCACTGGGACTGTGCTGTTCGGTGAAGATGGGTTTCTGAAGGTGTCAAATCCCTCAGCTTTAACCGTTTTAAATTCTCATCTCGTTATAGCCTCCAATTGTGTGCTTCTTTGTAGACGAAATTGTCCTATCATTGTGGTTAATGACAAAAGGCAGAGTGCGTGTGTGTGTGGGTGTGTGTTGAATTTGCTGCTTGAATGCCCTGAAGCCTTATAAGTGAACAGCAATTAAGTCAGATTTATATCCAATTCCAATAAGACCAATAAGCAATGTGAAACAGTCTGAAATTAAGTGGCTCGTAACTGCAATATAAAATTTGCAGCACACAATTAATCTAATTCAAATCTTGGTACCAAAATATTTGGCGAACGTGCTTTGTTTGCTGCTGCAATTGTCTTTTCCTGAACTTTTACCGGAAGTGGGAAATCTTGGTTCGGACCGTAACATTTTTGAATTGGAGTTCTATGGGTGGAACCCAGGTAAACTACCTGTCTGCAGCCATGTATAGAAAACAAAACTACTCGTTAAGTGTTTGAACTGTGGTGTTTCAGAAAGGATACTTTAATGTTTTTTTTTCTTTTTTTTCCTTTAGGTGTTCTTATTTTTAAAAAAGTAATAAAAAAGGAAATCTAAACATGAAAACCCGCTAGGGGCTGTTTAAGTCCCTGATCCCAGCATTACAACACTGTTATACCATGTCTCGTTACAGTGGAAGTATCTCCTTTTTGTACAGTGATGAGGGTGAACAGATAGGAAGTACAGTGTGATTGTACAATGTTTCAACACATCAAGGGACGTGACGCCGTTATCTAGTAATTAATGGCTAAAGATTGGCCAAAAACATGAAGATGTTAGATAGATCTCACTGAGATCGTGATCATTCATGTCTAATCCAAAATCTTTCCAGTCTTTCCAGTATCTTCTATCTACAACCAGTAAGAACATCAGCTTCAAGTAGGCCAGTCCATAATCTATCCAGTTGACAATAAGTGGGATTGTAGCAGCCCCACTCTGCTCCTCAGTCCTTGTAATACTTTAAAAACCATCTGAGTTTTGTGAATTTTAAAGCCCCCTTTCCGTTTTACAGGACCAGCTTGTAGCTTTTTGAAAGTAAACTGTTTAAAAACTGTTGTTGTATTAATAAGCTTTGTAAGGCAGCTTGTTGCCCAGTTGGAAAGCTCAGTGCAAGCTAGATGATAAACTGGGATGATCTGGGTAATGATGCTGTCAACCCAAACTTGTTTGTTGTTCTGTGATCATTATACTAGTAAAGACTATGAATCCCTCACTGTGTGCAGTCTCTAGACTGAAATATTCCCAGTTTACCCAAAGTTAAGCCCCTGCTGACAACACACTGGATACTTGTATATATGTTTAGTTTGTTTCTGATGCATTTCTCTTTTCAAACTGTTGTCTCCATAGTTTGACACTAGAATCTCTCCTTCTTGCCTTTCTTCCCATATAAATCTGATTACCTGATGGTGGGTTGTGATGTTGCCTAGAATGATTGTTTACAATTTTATTCCATGTATCTCTGGATATTCTGTAAATATTGTAATTCATTGTCTTTTTTTAACTTGATAATAAAGTTATCAGATAACAGTTGATTGTGTGTCTGTACAGATCCAACATAAAGATTTAATCTTACCTCTAGGATGTTAAAAATGAGACTAAACTTAGAAAGTTCTGTTAAGGGACAAGCTTTATTTTTCTTATCTAATAACCTGTCTTCTGTGTTTAAATCTTAAGTAAAAGAAGTGAGCTTTAATTACGCTCATTAATATTTCTCTGAATAATAATGGTTTAAAACTGGAATTACCATATTGCGGATGTATGCCTCTGTTTCTGCCATAGATAATAAATTTCCTTCCAGGCATTTCTGTATGATGTAAGATGTATCATCGATGGGAATAGAACAAACATGAGGTCAAAGTAACCTTGACCGTCGATCACCAAAATCGAGTCAGTTTTATTCTAAACTCCTGAGACATTACGTTCACAACAAGAATATTAGTTGATGGTAGTGAGTGGACTAGTTCAAACATTTTGCTCAATCTGTTTCTCATTTTCAGTGACAAATACTATTTCCTTTGTAAAATGTCCACAGAGCCCTTGTAACAACCAATAATAGTCCCCATGGCATGTCCACAGGAAATAGCTCTGGGCAGAGAAAGCATTTCATGGCCTTCGCTCATGGTGTTACACCCACCACCATCTCTGTCTCTCTCTCTCTCCACACCCTGCAAAGAGTCTTCTGACCAAAACCACAAACCCTGCAAATGCTAGTCATGAGTGAGGTTTTGTGACTGTGTGTAATGTACATGAATGAAAGGCTGCAGCTCGTACCCTAAATATCACTAATTAGATAATCGACTAATAAGTAGTTACAGCCTTCATTGTGCCAATATCTTCTTGTATCGCTACGGAATAGTACTCCTAGCAGTGAATCCCTGGTGAACACGCGCACGTCTTGTCTGCTTATTTTTACAGGTGAGGTCTATATATTAAATATCTAACATAATTTCTTAAATATATCTCAATTTATCCGACATCTGACTGAAATATCTTTGGCTCACCCCTTTAGAGTGAGCCAATGGCAGACTCACGACCCCTGGAGATAAAAGCAAGAGGCACATGGTGGGGAGAGGGTAAAGGGGACACTGTTGCTGCTGCCGCTGCTGCTGCTGCTGCTGCTGAGTGGAACAACATAAGGAATGCCTGATGAGTGTATACTCAGGCCAAGGCAGACGAGGGCACTGCTCCTCTCGTAATAAATGGATGACAGAGGCAGGGGAGAAGAGGATTGAGCGGACAGTTGGAAGGGAAAGTCAGGACAGAGAAGAGTCCAAAGGGTGAAAAGAAAGACAGGAAGAGATAGTTGAGAGGGGTGGGAGATAACACTAAACTGATGCATAGAATCAGAAAAAGTAATAGGGAGTGATATGAGAATGAGAGAGAAGTGGCCTTGGGTGAAGACTCCACTGAGCTACAGCATGTTATCTCTGGTACTTGACAGTCCTCTTAGTCGGAGCTGGACAGCACGCTAGACAAAAGTCAATGAAGCATCTGAATAATCAGTGCTGAATGGATGACAATGAAATTACTCCACACTTAAAAGATCTGGAAATGTTAAAGCTTGTGACAACAGAACATTTATTTATTCCACCCATCCAAGCCTTGGAACATGTTAGAAAAGCTTGATAAACACTCCATTGTCAGATGTTAATCAGATGTTGATGATTGACAATTTGGCATAAATCCATGAATGATCCTCATTAGATGACAGAAACAAGCGCGACAGCATTAATCATCAAAAAACAGACAAAAGTACTGCAGTGTTGTTGCCTGTGTGGTCAAGTTGTATCTCTGTTTGTGGACAAAGCAGTGTATGTTCTGACAGACCATATTCTGTTTTATATTTGTAGTTATTGTAAGTAAGTGTGATTAAATGTATCTTAGAGTTTTTTATGATTGACATAAAGAAAAGTGTATTATATAAATAAATAAAGATTTAATTCATTATTTGAAATTATGGCAATAAGTAACCATGAAGTGCAAAGGAAGTTCCATTCCAATGCACTCATTCGCTTTTGTGCCTATTACACAATGAAATGTGTGTGAGTAACATATTTTAGTCATATATGAATGTAATGTTGCATTGACGTTTTATGCATGTTTCATTGCATTTTTTTAATACACATGGATAATGACTGAATGGTCATATTAAAATTAAATATTCTTTGTTTATGTGTATTGCATTCACTAGTAACCACCGTTTCTCAAAGCAACCGACAGGGGCGCTGTAGCCTGGCTAACTTCCGCCGAAGAAGAAAAGCGAAAAGTCATGGCGCCTGACAGTTCGTAATAAGCCAATGAAAACAGCTAAGATTCCTGCAAGTAGGATTTACAGCGTTTAAATTGGGTCAGGCAATAGAATCTCAGTCGACAAAATGCAGATAACTTTGAAAACCTTACAACAGCAGACGTTCAAAGTCGACATCGATGAAGAGGAGACGGTAAGTATTGAAACCATGCATTAGAGAAGGGGGTGTGCTGGGAGTTGGGTATGTCCTGGAACCGAGTGCTTCAGATTTTGATAATTTCATATTATGCGATTGGTGTACAGTAAACAAGACAGATTAATTGTAGCTCTGCCAGCAGCAGTTATTAAAATTATTTAATTTTGATGCGGCGTTTTTGACCGACTTGCGTGAGTAATTAAACATTTGTCCTGAAAGTTGTTTGTGTTGCCAGCATTTAGCCATAACCAATTCAATGGTCCAACAGGAAACAGAAAAATGAGCAATAACCGTAATTTGAGCGTGTAACCAGTCAATTCTAATACATTTTTATCCGTGTTCGTCCTCGGCTGAATGCATAAAAAATAATTTTCTCGAAACAGTATCAGCTAATTAACTAGCTAACAGTTAATGAATTGTAAAGTAGTTAGCGCTAGCTCAGCTAAGCTATTGCTTGTAAGAAAGATAATATTAACTCAAGTATCACAAGTATAAACGAGTACAAAATGTTAGGATTGGAGAAAAAATTATTAAGTTTAACTTTAATCGTCAATGACATAGGCAGGATGCACTTGTTACTGTACATTTGAATAAACCTTATGCTATCTACTATTTATTTCTGTTTATGGGCGGTAGTTTAGCAGTTTAATCGTACTTTTAGTTAGCCTGCATACAGATGCTAAGTAGGCTAAGTCTAGGAAAACGGTTGCAGTTGCAGTGTTAGCGTAATGACTACCGTATGAAACAATCTTTTTTAGGAGTTGAATTACATCTTAAACTTGGTTGTAGTGTTAATTTGCCGTTTAGGATTTCGGGTAACTTATGCTCAACAGCCTGACTCATCATATCTATTCCTCTATTATGACGATGTTAAAAGTTAGCAGTAGTGTACACATTTTGGACTATTGTTATATAACCAGTTATGATGGTGGCAGAAAAGACTTGATTTGATTTCAGGTCAAATTAAGAGTCATCACCAGTAAACCTAAACTAATCTGTTCCTCCACAGGTGAAGACATTAAAAGAGAAGATTGAACAGGAAAAGGGAAAAGATCTTTTTTCAGTAGCCGGACAGAAATTAATATATGCTGGTAAGTCACATATATTTTCTGTTTCCATAGGGCTGCAACAGTTATTTTTTCTGTCTGGTCTGTCAAATATCAGAAATTAGTCAAAAATCCGTATTGCAATTTCTAATTGACAGACTGGAACCAGCAAATGTTAGGGAATTCTGCTTGATAGATTCCTCAAATGATGGTACAGTTGCCAGCTATTGTTCTGTAGGTTAGTTGCAGATTTAATTGCTTTTCCAAGATAACTCTCTTCTTATGAAGTCACAATTCACATAGGTCTTTGCAGTATAAGAAGTGCATAACACATTTAAATAGTCTTAAATAACTACCTAACACTTTGTTTTGATTTGTATATCAGGTGTTAAGTAAAGTACTGCAAGCTATTAAACTGTTCAGTGATTCATATGCTGATATTTATGTGGAGGTCTCCTGGAAAACTACAATATATCCAGCTGCTGTAAACACTTTGCTCTCATGCGAGTGGTTTCTCCTGGTTTATACTGAGATCCATGTTTATCATGTCTGTATATTGTGTTCTCTACTGTCCCAGGGAGCCTACACTTCTCTGAGCACCTAGTGGTGTTACACAATCTATGTAAATCCGAAACTGGGCCTAGTTTATTAAAGTGTTTCATATTACCTAAACATTGTTATACTTTTAATTGTTTGACTGCTGAATGTCAAGTAAATAAGGTTTGCGTCACAGCTTTCCCTGGTGTGCTGTTTTTTTCACTGGAGATCCTCCCATGGCTCTCTGTCCAATGCTTCTGAAATTCTTTGCTTCCCTCTCAACAATGACAATATGTGATGTGGTGTAGATTTGAAAATGGTCTTTTTCTGTAAATTGGTTCTTGTGTAAATACATAAACATGCACAAATGTATTTTGTCCCTATCATTTTAGACCTCAGGTGTACGGTCTTATATAGAGGTTTAAGGGCTTGACATTATCTTTTTGCTCACCAGACACTCTGGCTAGTGGTTTTTACTAGTTACTAGTCACTCTGCATTTTCACTCTGCATTTTCACTGGTCATATTTTTGTTGTTGGAAAATTTTACTTGCTATGATTAAAGTGGACTATGGCATGCAAAGATTTATTTGATTTTATTTTGCATATCTCTATTACTTCTCCATCATTCCGCATATATACACTTATACACTCACGCACACACATGGACATAAGCATGTTAATGTGCGTGCTGCCGACAGCCACACAGTACACCACCACTTAACAATGTGAGC
The DNA here is from genome assembly GCA_032359275.1 of Microctenopoma steveboyesi. Lineage (NCBI taxonomy): Eukaryota > Metazoa > Chordata > Actinopteri > Anabantiformes > Anabantidae > Microctenopoma > Microctenopoma steveboyesi. Next base: position 5,927,970 of record JAUMHF010000004.1, on the reverse strand, counting down.
ATCACACCAATGTCAGTTGAGATATGTCACAATATCATCCCTCTGAGATTAACAACATTTTATTCAGTTTACTCTAGTTTTTAAATAGTTAAAAAATGATGAAACACTGGGTAGGATTATTTTGAAAGAGCCCTACCTTGTGTTCACTGGTATAATTTGATACCTCTATTGTTACATCTCCTTGTTCATCACATGCTGTTTCCAAGTTTGTAAAGCCAATAAATTTGAGTCATTGTTCTTTCTCTCCCAGGTAAAATCCTTAACGATGACACAGCCCTCAAAGAATACAAAATCGATGAGAAGAACTTTGTGGTTGTCATGGTAACAAAGGTTTGTAAACTACTAATAGTAAATATTACATATTGCATTGGAAACAGATTTGTTTCGTAGAACATTATTGCAGTCAACATTATGAGTGTGATATAGCCTAAAATTAGTTCTGTAACGTGTTTCCACTGCCAACACTTCTATCTGTTTAGTGTAGGCGGGCAATTATGGGCTACCATAATCAGGAAAACTCAAGCTAGCTGGCTATGTCTTATTATAGAACATCAAGTCCATTTTGTTCTTTCTTTGTATAACAACAGCCAAGACAGTACTCGGCTAATGGGTCGCAATTATTGTTTAGTTATTATTTTATAAGCAAGTGATACAGTTTTGTAAATTGTCTTGTAGCCTAAAACAGCCTCAGCTGCCCCTCAGCCTTCGTCTGCCACTTCGACTCCAAGCACTACAGATCCCGCACCACCTCCCACCTCCTCAGCGTCCAGCTCAGACAAATCAGTAGAGCCTGCCTCCAAAGACGACAAACCAGAGGAGAGACAGTCTCCACCTGCTGAGCCAGCTTCCACCACTGCTGGGTAAAGACGAGCCATTGTTTCACTTTAAGTATATTTGTATTTCAGCAGATCTTTGACAATTGATGTTCAGGTGACATCCTACCTTGGGCGATTGTAGGATGAGACCATTTGTGGTGCGCAGCCGCAACGCTACACACTGAATCCTTTTCACTCGCACTAACATCAGGTCAATTATGTTCACTGTGTTTCAGCAGCAGCCTTGATAGTTGTTGTGTGGTAACACTAATGTGGTCATGTTGATGTATGCAATTCAGCCATATGGAGTTAAACTAACATGCATTACTTTTCCAACCACCACATCAGCTAAAGTTCTTCGACAGTATTCACACAATGAAACTTTAACCGCACGCTGTCTGGGTCACAGTAAAACATCATGTAGTTTACTTAATTTGACAGTACAGGACTGTGTTGCATCATGTTTTGTTAAAGAATACTGTCTGTTTTTTAGTCCCCATCTCCAACAGGAACATGTGAAATCTAACATTAAATAACACAAATTCATAGTAACAATTCAGATTTCATAGTGGTGCTTAGATTGATTTTAGAGGCTAAAATCTAAACTCATGGTCCGTTTTCCCTTGCAGAAACTCTCAGGCATCAACAAACACAAACTTTACTGATGAGGCTGTTTCAAATCTAGGTAAGACTGCATCGGTAAACTATTACTACTACTAGTAAATAATAGTTCAGCGGCTCCGCCGAAGCCTGATCCTACTGTTCCCCATAGAAACGTGCAACTTTTTTTATTGCTTTTCTCAGAGTAAACCTTGCTAATTTTTTATGACTCATGTAGCTATCACTTATTTGAGGAGGCTTTTTTTTGTACCGCTTTGAATGCTAACGTTTGTTATGCCTAAAAACTGTGTTCACCTGATTCACCAGGATTACATTGGTTTGTGTAAAGATTTCAGCTTTTACCAGGTTAGTGTAAGTTATAATGTAATCTCATTTTATACTTTTCTGGTGTCTCTGACAAGGAGCTAAAACATTTAGTAAATTACTAATGTTACATACTGAAACTGAATTTAATATTAATTTGTAAATATTGCTAACATTTAAAAGTAATTTATAAAGGGCTTTAAATGTCAGTCGTTACACAGACTTACAAGAGAAAACGTACCCATTAGTGAAATGAACCTACTGTTTTGGTGTTTGTGTTCCTTTAGTGACAGGCGCGTCATATGATGCCATGGTGAATGAGATGATGCTCATGGGCTACGAGAGGGAGCAGGTGGTGGCAGCATTGAGAGCCAGCTTCAACAACCCAGACAGAGCTGTGGAGTACCTGCTCACAGTAAGAACATACTGTGACTGTGACCATAGCAAATGTGTTTTCTGCTGGGCGCAAGCTTCATAATCAGTGTGACGCAGTTAATGTGGCATATTTTTCAATTCCATTTTTCTTACAGGGAATTCCTGGCAGAGATCAGAGTCGTGAACCAGGAACTGGACCTGATGCGGCGACACCTCCGGTGGGTGGAGTTCCACCTGCACCCACAGGCAGTAGCAGTGGGCCTGCCAACCCTAGTTCATCACCAAGTGCTGGTGGAGGTAAATATCCAGCTTCTTCTACATAGTCCAGCAGCCTCAATCAGCAATTTTCTGTTTCTGTTACTGGCTTTCAGTGCCTGCCTTGTTCTTTGTGTTGCTTACATTTCCTCATTCATACCTTCTCTTCTCAGTCAATCCCTTGAGTTTCCTAAGAAATCAGCCCCAATTCCACGTGATGCGACAGCTGATTCAGCAGAATGCTGCTCTGCTTCCTGCCCTGCTGCAGGAGATCGGCAGGGAGAACCCTGATTTGCTGCAGGTGAAGTACTGAGAGAGCTTGATGTGTTGCATGATAAGAAAAGATTGGCTTTTGTGGGGCCCTCGACACAGAGCTTATTGGGTTATTTTGTAATTTAAGCCTTAGAGTCAGACGTCGCTTAAAGATACACTTGAATTTTACACAGGAAGTTGAGTTTACTTATCTGAAGTTGTTCAACACAACCTTGGAAACAGGGCATATTCAGGTGTGTGTATATCACTGTCTGTTGTGTTAAAGTAGATTTATTCAGAGCTCTGTAATGTAAACAAAATCAGATATGGACCCTAAATAACTGACTGGTTCCATCCATTTATCTATTTATTTTTCCTTTTGTCCAGTTTTATGTTTTGTGAGTAATAATACAGTAATTCTGTATTTAACTAGCAATTTAATAATTTATGTACATACATTCAGCCAATAATACTATTTTCAGTAGCTTTCTTTAATATCAACTTTTATAATCAACAGTCGTGTTTTGTGAATTGTAGAAGTGCTTTGGAGCTAAACGGAGACAAAATGACTTAAAAATGCTATGCAACAATAAACAGTTTCTGTGCCTCCACTGTAGGAGATTAGCAACCACCAAGAGCAGTTCATCCAGATGCTGAATGAACCCAACCCAGATGCGGTGCCGGCGACTGGTACGGGAGGAGGAGCTGGAGGTGATGCACCAGGCGGGGGTCACACGAGCTATATTCAGGTCACACCGCAGGAGAAAGAGGCCATTGAGCGGGTGAGGATGAATACAGTGCTGTCACTAACCTTTTCAAACCTCATGTAGTGCTGGAGTTTGATGCATGATGTTACCGTAATTCTCTCTTCTGTGTATATACTTCACATTGTGGAAACAGACAAACAAGACGCACAAATTGCTATTTGCTTACTAAAGAATGACTCATTTGCAGCTCTTCTTTCTAATTCCAGCTAAAAGCCTTAGGATTTCCAGAGGGACTTGTTATACAAGCCTACTTCGCTTGTGAGAAGAATGAGAACTTGGCAGCTAACTTCCTTTTACAACAGAACTTTGACGACGACTGAAAGAACCGTCCTTGTCTGACATGGTCTTCTTATTTCTTCCTCTACTTTTTGATTGCTCATATCGAATATATGTGTGCAACAAGCCTTTTACATTTTCAAAGAAAGTTTTATTCACCACTTTGTTATTCATTCTTTAAACACTGGATCCATATCACATGGCTGAAGGGCTGTTATTTGTGATCAGTTTCAAATGGAGGAACAATTAAAATACAGTAACTGCGCATCAGAAATCACACGCATGCTATTGATTCCTTTTTTTTTTATATACTTCAGTTGAGACCAATATAATTTTCTTGAAATCTCTACAGTTTGCATTGTAAGTGATATTGCATCCAGGTAAATCTGAAAGGTTATGACAGCATTTATGCATTGTTCTTTATTTTAAGTTAAGAAATTAAATGTACACAATTAGATGTATGGCAGAAGTTCTTCTGTTTAGTCACTCATCTGCATGTGAATCAACAATTATTAATTACCTGCTGTCGGGAAGTAAGCGAGAACGTCAGTGCTTCTATGAAAGAAGATAAACATGTATATAGTTTAAATACATGTGGTAGAATTAAGTTGCAATGGCTTTGATTTTTACAGGAAAAAATAAAGTTTTCAATTAAATAAATTACACTTTTGTATATCCTCCCTTCATTGTGCTCTAATATGTTTTAGAGAAGACTGATGATGTAAGTAAGAGAGTAACATGTATTCAGTTAGGTTACTCTTTACGACAGTAGAGGATTGTTTAAGTACAGTAACTTGCAAGTTTTCTGCTTTTATGTCAGTCTTTTCAGTAGGTTGAAAAATGGATAATTGTATGAAAAAGAAAACAGTAATGCAGTTTTACACAGTGCTATATTACAGCATTTAAGATTAATGACAAGAGCTGAGTGTGCTTAAAATGGAATTGACCTACAGGGGGCAACATAGACCACAATGTGCTTCCAGCAGTCAACACTGACAACTTCAAGTGTGACTTTCAACATAATAAAATACTGCAATATTTAAAATACATTATTACAATTAAGCCCCAGAAACACTTTAAATATGCAATTATTTGAAACTAGCTTCAAAAAGCCTCTGAAGAATTTGCACATCATTCTTAAAGCCACATTTTCACTCGATTATGATGTCGAGAGAGCCAACTCTTCACTCGTATTTTTTTAGTTTTAAAAGGTTCAAATACTTTTTTTTTTAACAAAACTGTTGTATGAGCTGATATCTCATGCACACTGTAGGCTTTTATCTATGTACATTTTACTATGATAGCATCGTGTTGTTTTTTTCCATGCATGTAGTAAGCTAAAGTATGTGCATCCACTACATAGAATAGAGCATTAAAATCTTCATAGCAAAAACATATGCAAATACTATCTTACCATAGTTTCTTTTAATCAGTTTAATTCAAGCTGCACACCTGAGCACTCAGATCAGATTTAGTGTCACCCTTGAATGTCAGCCTGCGACCCGGTTGTCTTCTCCATTCTTCCCACTGTCAGGTAGAAACAGAAACCCATGGAAACGGGACATTGTAGGAGTCTATTTCTGAAAATCTTTTTTAACGGTAACATTGTGTTAGTTTGCCTGCGGCAATCTCAGTATTATCGGGGGGATATTGGGTATCATCTGATTGCGAGCTATTGCTGCCATTTAAACATGCTTCTCAATTACACCAGCAGGGAAATCTACAATTACAGTAACTAGTGATATTCATGTAATTCTTATGCACCTGATGTTTACTTTATTGTGTCAACATGATTTGCATTTAATGAAGATATGGCAGAGGAGTATAGTCACAATTTCCTTATTTCAAATACATTTTTATTATACTGTAAAATACAAAACAATAACAAAGAAATTTTATTTACAAATGTACAAAATTCAAGATTATATTACATATTTAAGCTATAAACAAAACATCTTTGTTCAGAGTCACTCATTCAATACAAAAATATGAATGTCTCATATAAATTATTGCACAACTGCAGTGCATTAAAGATTGCCATCACCATTTTTTTTAATGAAGCATTCACCTGATTAAGTCTGATTGTGGAAGAGAGGTTCCAAGAAACACACAAACAACCATCTGGCGTTTTTCATAGTTTCACCCATTTGGTATGTTTTCCTTAATCTTTGGTACCTTTTCTTAAAAAAAAAAAAAAACGTTCTACAGATTCACTGAGCACCATTCTGTTTAAATTATTTTGTACCTGAAATTAATGGCATTGCAGGTGAAATGTGTATATAAATATAGATGTATTTGTTAATACAGTATTTGGACAGTGTTTATGTGTTAACAGAGCTTTTGATGGCATGTTGCTGGCAGAAGGCCTCTGGAGATGTTTGTCTGTTGCTCCTGGTTTCCCTGACAAAAAAAATACATTTCCAGTTAAAAGTTGTTGGCACCTGGTCCTCCAAGTTTTGTCGGATAAATAAGACAAATTCCAGTTTGGTCCCTTTCATTAAAGTTTACAACCCTGACTGAGAGGTCTTGTCGAGTCACCTGCACGGTGTGCAAAAAATGGGATCACTCTTGAGAGAATGATGCTCTTTTCGCTGTGAACACCACAGCTTGTCTTGTAGCTTGACAACGGCTTGAAGGCAAATCGTGGTTTTAAAAAGTGTAGTTCGCAAGTTTGTTCAGGGTTCTGCTAATGTTGTCTCTGGAGCCTTTGTCCATTGTCGTCCAGTTTGGTCCTCCGAATCTCATAAGTGTCTCTTCATGTGGAGAGCGAGGTGGTCTGACCTTGAGAAGGCCCGGTCACATTTCTGACACTGGAACGGCCGGTGGCCTGTGTGTTTCCTGTAGTGACGCGTGAGCTCGTCTGAACGTGCAAACTTCCAACCGCAGCCCTCCCAGTCGCAGTGGTAAGGCTTCTCCCCTTTGATGGGAACATAATACACACATGGAGCAGTTAGAGCTGGCCCTGAGGACAAACTGGCCCAACCTTCCCCACCTCCACGAGAAAAGAGGTCCATCCTGTCCTGCAGCTACTGCATAAAGGCTCAACTAATCAGCCCACAGTTTTTATTTGAGCATGGATCAGTATCAACCTGTTCCCCTGCACCTGCCAAACAGCTACCCTAACCCATCCCCCACAGATCTAACACACATCCATTCAACAAATACATGTTGTATTTCTGTTATTACTGCTGCGCAGTTAAATTATTATGAAAGAGAAAGCTATCTGCGCGTCACATGACTGACATCGCACGTAAATGGCAGAAAAAACAATGAGGGAATGAAGGCTAACAGTCACATACCTGTGTGCGTGCGGTGATGTGCTTTGAGGTGAGAGCTCTTTGTATACGTTTTACCACAGCCAACGTAATCACATGTGTGTGTAGCGACTCTCTTCCTCGGCCAGGAGCGTCTACCACGTTTAGGCTTCGGGTCTTCTGGCAAGCAGTCCCCACTGGAGATCATGAGGGACTCTGTGGTGTAAACAGATCAGGGTCAACATTTATATTATATACGTTACATTATTTATATATGCGTGTGTGTTATTTTAAAATATAAATATTAATATGAGGCTACACAGTGTAAGGGGGTAAGAGATTGACATTTTAGCTGCATGAACAGCAGATCATACCATTCTGTCCTTTGCTAAATAAAACATTTCAGATACCTTAGCTAGTATAAAATTAGCCCAATATTCTTGATCATCTATTATTTCTGGAAAACACAAATAGCTTGTTCAAAACACACTCAGTATTTCAAAGGTCTCATTAGAAGTACAGCATTTAAAGACATAAGAGGCACGATTATTAAGGACATTTCAACTAAACACACAACTGATTGTAAATTATATCATATTAATTACAGATTAATTAAATTAAGATTTATTTCTCCAATGCCATCTGATGTAGGCTTCAAGCCTTTTCAATCAGTGGTTTTAGGGTTTTTGGAATATAATTAAAGACTTTAGGTTTTATAAGATCTTTTGCAATAGACTATGAAATGTTCTCTGGCATTCAGTTTCATATTTTTTTGACTACCATATAAAATCTTTACTATGAGAATAAGAAATGTGCTCTAACCTTGGTACTGCATGGATGATGACTGAGGGTAGGAGGTGTAGCCCTGCGGGGAGTTGTGGTGGTATCCCGGGGGGTGTAGAGGGATTTGAGAGTGGGGATGCCCCAGCACCTGGTGCTCCCGGCTCAGAGGATGGTCTGGGGAGAGGGAAGAGGATGAGGATAACCTGCCGCTTGTCATGGACCGTGCTCCACTAGGGAACCCATGTAGTTCCAATTGTCCGGGGCGCTGCTGCTGGCCCCCTCGGCCCTGGGAGTTCACCCCAGCCATGTGTAGGTCAATAGGCTGTGAGATGGTGCAGTTACTGGGGTTCTCCTGCTTTATCCTGTGGCACGTAAAGGGCGGTGAGGCACGCGACGTTGCGTCTGACACAGCGTTAACACAGGCCTTGCTTACATTCACGCCTTGGCTGTATTCTCCCATGTCCATTGTTGTCTTCACAACAAACTTGCCATGGAGGCTGGTGGGGTGGAGGTATGCCGGGTCTAACTCTGGTCTCATGAGCTCTGCCACAAAGCCTCCAGAGGGCGAAACGTCATTGATATCTGGAATTGTATAAAGCAGCTCGCTGGCAGTGCCCTGAGGTGAGGGGAGAGGGTACGATGCGGAGAAAGAACCAGGGGAAGGGGACAGGGCCTGAGCAGAGGCGCATGCCATGGCCTCCTCCTGCTGTTGCTGCTGCTGCTGCTGTTGCTGGAGAATGGAGTTCGACAGAATAAAATCGTAGTCTAAGTCCAGGTCTGGCTCTGTGTCTTTCTTGGACATGCTGGGGCTTGTGGTGCTGGTGGCAGTGGGATGGTCTGGGTGAGGGCAGTTGCTTCCGGTTGGCACACTGGATCTCTTAAGATGGGACAACTCCTCCTTCCATCTCTAGAGGAAAGTTACAGAGTCATTAATAGTTGTACTAATATAAGCTGCGTGTTCTTGTCGTGTTACTGATACTTGCTAAGAAAATCAATTCTGAGCGTGACCTGTCCCACTTGTTTGTAACAGATAAGACACAGATAGACATCAGATATAAGTTAATGCTTCAAAAAGAAAGGAACTTGGATCTCTAACGCAGAGTGACTCTTATGACAGCTCAGCTACCGAGCAAAGTCTGGTGTAGCAAGTGTCCTTGGCACCGAGCACTTACTTGAATACAGATTTGCTTTTTTTTCCCGTCATTCAACTGCATTGGAAAGCAGGAGGAGTGCCACACAGTAGTAGCACTTGTCTTTTACATATGATGAGTGAACCGGGAAGAAAATGACCAGACTTAAGAAAGCCATCGAGAGATTGTTGCAATACATGTGAAGCCTATTGAACAACCTGTGGTTAGAGTAAAGCAATGAATCCCCAGGTTCGTTGAAAGACCTACAGGAGCAGCCTGTGTGCTGCACACTGGTGCACGCCCCAGCAGAGCGTGTTGTCAGTCTTTGAACAGTGGAAGCAAACTGCTCTGAAGAGACTGGCTACACGTCTTCCCCCCACAGAGACACACTCTGGTGTCCATGGCTATTTGGCATGCAATAAGAGGTGACCACGGGCTACTCACTAAATTGGCACTTCCTGTGGATTTACTCTTGACAGTAGGGCCGCTGGCAAACGTGGATATGGAAGGCAGAAGAGTCCCACCTAATGCCATCTCGACGTCATTTGGAGGCTGCCTGAAATCAAACAGAAAACATCTTAATTCCCCGCACGGTGATCCTGGAGCCGCGAGCGCACTCGGCTGTAGTCCACGCGCAGATACTCTTCAGTCAGATGTTGTTATGAAAAAAAAAAGTTTCAAAGGTCCACACCTCATCTATGGAAATGTGTGTGTCCAGTCCTTTCGGCGGTTCTTCGGCGTGATTGCACTTGTTAGATATCCCCCGTGTTTAAAGTTTCTGCTCCGCGTCGCGCGTCGCACTATATGTTCCAGGACATGGTGCCGCTGACGGGCGCGCCTGGTTGAAAGCAGCGAGACAGACTTGAGTTATTTTTATTTTCTTTTTCTTTTTTTGCGCTAAAGCTGTTTCTGAACGGGAAGACAGAGTGGCGACAGACGGGGGAATCCCTCGCGCCTGTTGCCATGCAGGGACCGGCAGCCTGAACTGAGAAAACCGCGTGAGAGGTATCCTTAAATCACTGGAGCTGGACACGCCTTCGTTGCCCGGCAACAGGCGCGGAAAAACATTAGCGCGAGGGAGGGAGCACGTGGGGGGAGGCTCGGGCGAGAGGGGAGGAGAGAGAGAGAGAGAGTGAGAGAGAGAGGTTTGTTTGTATTCATAGCAACAGGACCTATCCTTACTGCTGTTATTCCTGTGCAGTGTGGGTGAAGAAGCATCGTTTCACATGTGGGAATAACAGTGACTTGTATGTAATTATGCCTGGAGCTTCACCTTCAGGTATGGAAATCACCTGGTATGTGGAAGCTCACCTTAAAAATAGGCCACCAGCATTGATATATATTGATACATGGATCAATATATATGTATATATAGAACATAAGATCTTAACTTGGGAACAATGGTGGCCACTTTTCACATTTTCAGATTTTATGGACTAAGCAATCAATTAGTTATTAAAGAAACTAGAGTGTTCACCCTTGAAGTAGAAGCAGTCACAAGCGACTACAGCTTTACAAGAAATTACTAGAATATGAGCAAAAACATGCTAACTAAGCTAGTTAAAATTCTAGGGAGACTAGGTGGGTGATGACCGGGTCAAGTGGATTTACTTGCAACTGATAATAGATACAGTACACATGTTTACCAGAGAAGTAGGACAGAGACTGTAGGTAATTATACAAAGTATTATGGGTAGTCTTATGCTGGGTTTAAATTACATCCCTGGAAATGCAATAGGAGCAGCCAACCAACAACACATGCACGCACCATTGTGCAAGAAGCCTATATGTCAACCATATACATACAGATGTAGCACATAATATTGTACATGTTCCACATGCAGATTAATAATTTAGTCTTAAAGGGATTTATAGGAAACACACTTCTGATTACAAATCCATTGCTGCATTTGCTTATGCAGTAGTATTATGCTTAGTATTTCCTGAAACTAGATCATAATGGTTAAAGACAACAACTTTATAGCAAGTATCCCTAAATAGTGCATCCTAAATGATCTTTATTCCCTTGCAAAGCCCTCATAAAGAACTCTGAATTCTGCTAGCCTTATTAAACACTATAGAAAACACACTATGGGAAACTGCTCACCTGGGAACATTAAATTGCTGAGAACTGTTTTGCGTTGAGTTTGAATTGGGTGCAGACAGTGTTTGCTCAGAGCTAGCAAGCTAACACAAACCTCTCTATCCAACATAATTAGACACATTGACTCAAGAGTTCAGGGCAAAAGCAAACAAGGCTCTTGCCACTGATCCTGCTGCATCAGGATCTTGAGCGTCAGGCATGTCAACAAACATGCCGTCACTTCAACAGGACACACTGAACATAATTGTCTGTTAGTGTCTTCATTCAAAGTTTTAAATTGCATGAATGCATATTGCTTTGGTTAGGCAAATAAAAACTGGTAGGAAGAAAACAGCCTACAATGGTATGGGAACTTTGTAAATAGAAAATGTATCCTGTTGGACAGCCCATGATTTATTGTTTGATATATTAACAGTTAGTCACTTAATATGTGTCCAAATAGTGTTGTACGCCTGTAATTGCATGTGAAAGAGTGATCGCTTGAAAGCTGCAGTGTTCAATCTACAGTTCTTGTTCTTGTAGACCTGCTTCGTATACAGCAGGTCGGGAACACAATGGGAGCTACGTCATTATAGCCATATTCTTTATGTTGGAAGATAATGGTTTTGAAAAAGATCCCAAACACAAAAAAAGGACTGACTTTGACAGCTGAGGTGCTTCACATCAGAGCATGGCAGAGAGCAGAGAAAGGAGATAAAGGACGAGAAGATGACACCACTGTGTGCATTTCCTGACACACTGAAGTCACGGCCATTCAGTAATTCACTCTTGAATGAAACGCGTTCATGCAACACTTACAGTATGAGCTGAATGAACGTGGCGCTGAGAATAACAGGAGACCATGCTGTAATGCGCTGCTACATTTTTTTTATGTTCAAGGCACTGGTGACATAAGAACATGTGGAGAGATTGAGATAATGTTATTATTTCAACAAGTGTAACGGCTGAGTACAAACTTCATACCTGACAGGTGAAATATTTTACTGCCACTGCCTTCAACCAGCGCCCCAGTAATATTGTTTCTCTTTGTTCTTATCAGTATGGATGAAGTGCGGGTGTCATGTATGTGTGTGTGTGTGTGTGCGGATGACACTTACCTTAGGAAGCACATTCAAACAATTATTGTCTGAATGATGAGCTCAGGTGTGGTTGACTGTGCGGAGAGTTTCGATTGATCTGACGTTTAGTATTTTCAGAACAGTCACGGTACAGCTAACATAATCTGTGGTTGTGCTAATATTAAGTTGGAACTCGCACAGTTGTGAACATTGATATTGTGTAAATAGAGTGTGAAAAGCCAAAAATGTGACTGCTCAACTGTTGGGGATTTTAGTTTAGCCGTTCTTGGGTGCATGTTACTTACATGACTATCGGTGTCTCTCAGTCAAGTTTCCCCTCCTGGAAAACACCCAAGAGAATATGAGTACCAGCAGATCATAATTCCAGATACTGAGGTTTTCATTGCTCTCTTCCAGATGTTGTTCAGTAATTAAAAAATAGCTTTCATTCTTTCCTTAATTCTTGAAAGCTGAGTCAAGGTTTTTGATTCTCAGTGCTGCACTTTCCTCCACTTCACCTCATATCAGCTCTCATACTGTTCTGTTGTTTTCTCACCCAGTGCAAAATCAAAGCATCTTTCAGCAGCTAACGTAACAAGGTACCAACTGTAGGCGGAATGGTAATATTTATTTCTTCTAGCACAGTGTTTTTTTGAGTTTTAAAGAGCCATGTTAAAGTTCTCACTTATCTCTTGTTGAAATAGGCGACTTCACTAGTACTGCACGAATAGAGCTACACAATGAAAAACTACTTGCAATAACTTACATTATTGCTGCAAATGTATGCACTTCAGTTTATTTAATTCCAAGATGTGTAGGACTATCAGTTGGTATATTAATTAAAAAGAACAATAATGAACACCATACTTTTCAGCAGTTGCGGTATAAAGATGCTGACTTCAACATCGCTTCAGGTGCTCATTTTTTCAAGTTATCATCAGACAGAAATGATATGTATTTTTGCTTTACTAATCTCTGTGATCTGAAAAACATCTGAATCAGAACGAGTGTTGAAATCAGTACAGGTTTTAGGTCCAAACATGTGACTGTGGATCCAGATGTTTATTAGCCAACTGGATCTAAACATAAAACATCACAGTGAAAGAACTTGGTCATTTTATTACAAATTAGTTTTACAAAGGGCTATTACGTTGACAGATGCTGCTGGTTGACAGTTCTGCTGTGTGATTGTATGCATATGGATGAGGTCTAAGTCAGTGGGGGCTGTTTGTTTGGACAACCCCAGCCAAGCTTTTAAAGCCGGACAGAGCAGTGGCCAGACGAAGATGCAACCAACCAATGTTGAGCTTTTGTCACTTCATGTAATTTAGTGGCCGTCTTCCTCCCTGGTGTAGGAAAATGTGGTTGGGGTAGCCTACTGGGTGGTGGTCGTGGTCATGCTGCAGGGCTTGTGTAAAGTGAAATGGAATTAGCAGCGGAAGCGGAGAGGGGGAGAAGCCAGCGAGAAACCGACTGAGAAGGAAGAGAGAGCTCCTGCCGGGCGACAGGCTGTCCAGCCTTTGCCTGCCCTGGGATTCCTCAGCAGCCTTAAATATGCCAGTTATTTTTAACCAGCTACGTAACAGAGCCCAGCGCCGGCCCCCTCTATTACAATATTTCCCCTCTGTCAGGAGGGGAAATGGAGGGAAGCCATGCTTCCTCGTCACATGATGCAGCTCAGGCAGCTGAATAAGAGAGTTACAACAGGGGAAGTGGGGAAGAAAAAATTAGGGGAGGAGAGGAAACTTGGTTGGCTGCCTCATACCCACGCACCAGCCCATATATTCAGTCAGCACCTCCTTACTCTGAAGTTTAACCCCCTCAGCTGGCCAGATGAGGCGTCAGATGAGGCAGTTTGTTTAAATCAGATACACAGACGTCAGAGGCCGAGGGGCCAGAGCAGAGATTTGTGTATGTGAGCTTCAGAGGAAATGAGAGTGTGGGCACAGCACATCAGCAGACGGAGGGATGGAGGGAGGGCCCTGTGACGTCAGGCCAGGGACCCGCCAGGATTAGAAAGCTCTAAAAAGAAAAGGCCTGGGACCGGACTGACAGAGCTGGAGTAAATGTGTTTTTCTGTCTGACATGGGAGAATCAGGGACTTCCCATGAGCTCACCTTGTTGACATACTGTATGGCGAACTTGGACTGGTCCATGTCTCAATCTGCATCATTCCCATACCAGCAAAATGAAAACCATGCTCACATCATAGACTTATGTATGTGACTGATTTGAAAGGGTTTTTCACATGCATAGTGGAGGCATGTCAGATAACTGGATTAGCCATGTAATATGTCAGCCTTAATTCTGTTTGAATGCAGACTGTTTTGTATTATTTGACGTGTGGCAGACCCACACTCACTGTGTCGGAATATGGTGTGATTGTTCATGATCTACTCAAGCTTGTTTTAAACTTACATGCCACTTCTTGTTACTGTTATGTGTCTATAACTGCAGCTGCAAACTGTTCCAGTGAGACACTGATTAAGTCCCACACTTTGTGAATAACAGTGCCGGGAGCCTCCATGGGACACAAAGTATATAGAACATCCTCGAGTGTCATAAGATGAAGCCTGCAAAGGCCCTGTGAAGGTGATGTTGGAAATTTAAGATGAAGGTTAAGATAGTCCCAACATCATAATCCCCTAGTGGCAGAAACACAGAAAACCTCATTATAAGATAATGATTAATTTTTTTTAATCCACCTTATGTTATCATTGATACATTTTACCACGAAATTCCCAGAGCAGCCACAGGCGGCGCTCTGGGAGCTATCGCTGAGTGTCTCGCTCAGGGACACACCTGGTAGTGGGGGATGGGCTGAGTGACTCAGCTGGGAATCGACCCAGCTATCTCTGCGTCCCAGCCCTCTGCCTTAACCACTGAGCTGCCAGGCCACTTAATATAGACCACACATACCAGATGCCTTTACCTTGACATGTCAGTCCTTATATCTGGTCTGCTAAATATCAGCTAAAGATTTTTGTCCAAAAGAAATACCGGCCACTTTCAAAAGCAAGTTAAAATATTTGAACGCTGATTGACGCTCCGTAAATTTACGGGTCGTATGACATAAGGGAGGATGGGCAAACAAAGCCACTCTAGCCTTCATCTTTTTTTACCCATTGTGATTTTAAGGTAAAACCTGCCTTATTGTGTCTAAATCTGATGGTTTCCTGCGTGATGTTTGAACTACTTCCATTGTCGTGAATTGCTATGAAAGTAAAAGATTAAGTGTTTATGTAGGCTGCAACTGGGAGAAAAGGGGGATTCACATTTAGCGATGATTCAAATCTTTGAACCTTATGATGAAATAAGGTGCAAATGAAGGCAATTCTTGAAAGAAATTGCCTGTCTGATTCCATGACATATACTCCTTTTTCAATACTCTTGTACTTGTTAATAAAAGTGTTAACAAATTATGTTGAAATAAATTCAGTTCTGTTTACTTATATGGTTTGGAATGGGAAACAAAAAGAAACATTGTGAAATAGCCAGTTCAATTGATTGGTATAATGTTTGTGAGCCCCTCAAGCATTATGCTGTTTTATTAAAATGTGACTCACTGTCTGCACCAACATCCTTAATAAAAAAGTGTGTGTACTAACTGTCCATATGGTGTAGGCAAGACAATGTGTACTTGGAGAAAAATGTCATTATAGCAGTACCTGAATCAGAATTAGAAGTCTTATTTTAAAAAATGGGCCACATTAACACTGACAAACCAGTCGGCAGCATCTCTCGGCTATAAAAGAGATGTGGCAAGCAACACCTTCATTCAAAGATTCAATGCAGCGGGAGCCAGCTAACTGAGCTCCAATCAGGCCCAACTGAAGGTGCAGTGTAAAAAGTTCATATGTCACATGTAATAATATGTTGCTGTATCATATGCTAAAGTGCTTATCTTTGTTGAAATGATCCCATTATTTTTGCCCACCCCTGTATCTATGGCTTATAAAGCCTAAATTCACGTGAAGCCTTTCAGTCTCACTCGTAAAGCGAAGTGTATAGAGTGTCAGCAAACCAAGACCACATCTTTATAGTGTTACAGGGGTTCCTATAGAAACATACGAAGGTTTTTTTTTTATTCCTCTGTATAAGTTTGTATTAGAATTGCTGCTGAACACCAATTACGGCAATCACCAGCATTCTTAAACTTTCAAGAGAGTTCTGGCGCTGATTCAGAGTCGGCTAATGGCTCGTCTATCCTCTCAGTGCACCGCTGTTAAACCGTGGCTGTCACATTTTCACAACACTTGATTAAATCTTTATGTTCACGAGACACACTGGAATTTGAGATGCAATGTGATAAAGGCTCAAGGGTTCAGTGATTTACAGGCCTTGTATCACTGCGCTTAGAATTGTAAGCATCTGTAATGTGGATCTTGAGTTGAAGCCTAAATCCTTTAAATTGACAGACTTTGCTAAAACTACCAAACACCCAAGACATCATCTGCTGATTACCTGAAGACTGGCTGAACACCAGTGAGTGGACCTCTGCAGTGTTTGGTTTTATAATATGCTGAAATTCATGTAGTAATTATTGGCAGATTTGAGAATAGTAGGACTCTGCGTTCCTGAAAAGGTGCAGACTGGGAGCGGTCTGGAAACTTGATCCCTTTTCACGGATTACCATTTTTCAGGCTCTCAGTGAAACATGCCTGCATTTGGTACAACCTTTCAGAGATGTAAAATGACAATGCATATCAGCATGTAGTTGCTGCAGGATGATCCACGACTTGCTGCGGAGGGAAGACAGTCTAGTTGGGAAACTCCTGTCGCATGAACCAGGGAACTCCTAATAAATTCGCTGTGTAATAAGAGAGGAGAAGAATAAATGTCACCAAAGTTTCATCAAACCTCCCTATGGAATGATATTTATTATTTGAGCATAAATCTAAGTCGCTACACGGCATAAGAGCGGGAAAAAAAAGAAAAAGGGACATGGAAAATTCAAAAGTTCAGTTAAACCTATTTCCCACTCATACACTTTCTATAGTGTATATCTCCAGTAATAGGCCAAAGCTTTATGGCAACATTTTTAAGGCGAGTGGCCAAATCAAATCAAATATGGCACATTGTGGTAACCTTAATCAAACTACAAATCATTCCAGACCGATCGTCTCCACTGGAATGCTAAGGAAAGAACAATACTTGACAGGCCCAATTTAAGTGATAGCTTCTCCTGTCTGACTTGTTATTGACATCATGCTGAGTCTAATTGAGAAGGGGGGTTGGTAATTCAAACCAGATGGGTCACCAACTCATGAGTTAACAGCCCCATTCTCTCCTCTGTCTCTCTCTCTCTCTCTCTCTCTCTCTCTCTCCCTCCCTGTCACAGAGCTATGTGGCTCAGTGAAATACTTAACTATGAAATAAAATGTCATAAAGCAGACCTTTTAGGTTAAATTTAGATTTACTGCAACAATTTGATACCAAGACATTTATCACAGAGACATTTTACCAGGGAACAGTATGTGGTTTTTGTATTATCTTTACATGCTAAACTCAACAGAATGTATATAAAATTTTTTGGGGGGACAGATGAGTCTAACAAAGCGAATACAGTATGGAAAATAGACTTATTTGTAACACACACATTACTTCTTACTTGTGTCCCAGAATGGCAAACTATTTCTACTAGCCCAAAATAAATTCGTAAAACTGAGCACTGACGTTACGCACACATGTGCACACACTCTTACACAGGGGGAGAGAGCTACACAGGGTGTTCATTAAACACATGGATTTAATGAGTCTGAAAAGAAAATTGGCTTTTAGAAGTGAACTAAATTAGTAGGTTCACATGGATTTCTTTAGAACCAAAATGGGAAATTTGCCACATCAGCAAAACACTCTTCATATGCGGAGATTTTTTGAAAAGACATCAGAGACTTTTTGATTTCCAATGGGATCAATACTGCATTTTGCATTAAACCAATTCACCAACTGTTAATTACATTTGCGACGCAGCTTGTAAGCTATGGTAATATAATTAAATAAATCAAATAAAACACTGAGAAGTTCTTAAAAATTAAATTAGGATTTCCCTGGCAAAACCTTTTACATAAATGTCCATTAACATATCAAAAGCATGGTAATCATTATAGCTTGGCCTTCCCTGAATACACACAGATTTTATTGATCTTTGGTGGGAAACTGGGAAAATTGTGTCCTAGACGAGAAATAGAATCTTTTTCTTCATGCACGTATTGGGAACAGGCGTCAATCAGATCACTGTAACTGATATTATGTGATCGACACTCAGTCCTGGTCGTCTCTTTTTTCATAACAGCACAGCAGTAATATTTCTGTGTACAGACTGAGCTTTAAAGCTTTGGCCAAGAGTATGTGTTCACTGCAGCAAAACAACAAACATTTTATAAGTATTAACACCTACCAAGTTCACACATTGCTAGATTGATGTAGTCACAAATGTATTTCCTTTTTCTATCTTAAAAAAGATAATAGTTTTATTTCCACCTACTGTTTAATATCATTGCAAAGGTCAACATTTTTACTTGAGGTCTTGCGCGTTTAGTGACATTTTGAAACTAAGACAACTAAGTCTGGAACCGAGGCCTGAAAACATGTATGAAAAAATGAGTAATCATGTCACTGTAGACATATCTAAGATGAGATGCTGAATGAAACGTATTTTCTGCTTTTCTAACTATACCTCAAGCCACCAGACTTTTAGGAAAGCTGAGTGACTCACATAGCGGTTATGTTTTTAACTATATGACCCTGTTGCCCTGTGTTGGTTTATATACCTTACAGCCAGCGTGGATGCTCTCCAGCTTTTTGACAGTGTGAGAGTGTGTGTGATTATTATTATTCCACTACCACACAATGCCAAGCTGCAGTATGTATGCCTGCTCACATATATGGCAGACGTGAGGTAGCTCCATCTCTACTTGGGAAAATGTGATGCAGGATGCTGTGCTGCGGCGAAATGTCGACATATTATGGAACTTCTCAGGAAGCCAGAGAGATGTGGACATACAAACACCATCTAAGCATATGCGCACACACGCTTGTCCACAAAATACTACTTTCTGTTTGTTTTGGTGGCTACAACACTAGTGTCACCACATTCGCACACAGCAAGAAAAAGTCATTTTGCTGTTGAAAGTACACCCATGTTAACAATGATGGTCTTATTCAGCCGAGCCGTGTATTTGTATTTTCTTGTTGAATAAGTCAGAGGTTTCTTCCTGCTCAGAGCAAACAAGTATGTGAGCTGGCTCCACAGACCACAGGATGACGTGAAGAGAAGAACAATCAACAGTGTGTGTGCGTGTTGTGTGACTGAGGTCTCGTTTGGACTAAGCTGTTGTGTTTGTGCACTCACACATGTCCAGGAGTTATGAGTATAAATGACTTATTAATAGAGGAGCCTTGTATTGTACATGTTAGTAGATCACGGTTTACTGTTTCAGTTTCACTCCTCTGTAGCGGAGCTGGGAATCGCCGCAGGGAGAACATAAGCCTATTTTTGGAGCAACTTTCCTCTGTTTGCTACCTGGTTTCAAGACTGTCCCACAGAATATTAAACATACCCAGAAAACAAAACAAAGAAATATAATAATGAAAAAAACTTGCATTCAATTTACATTAAGTTAAAACAAGTTAACAGTAAGACTGTGATCATCTGGGAACCCAAAATAAAAAGCCTACAGCCATACTAGCTTCTCTGATCACTGTTAAACTAAATGCCAACATCAGGATGCAGACTCACCATGCAGTCCTGAAAATTATGTTTCTATCCAACCAAATTTTTCATTACTAAACGAAAACAATTTGTGAGGCAGTTGGATGGATGGAGGGCATTTAAGGTGTTTCACGGACAAAAGAGGCACTGTGTGGGCTTAGAGAATGATCCTTATGTTTAAATTTCAATGCAAACATTGCGTGTGAAGTGACCGTTGAATTCTTCTTAAGCCATACTGCAATCTTGTTCTGACTTTAACAAAACATTTTGAGCTCCTGAACCCAGTCATAAAAATACGTTACTGAAGTTGCATTGCATTTTTCGGAAAATGATAATTGGATATTCTGGCAGAATAAATACGCTGTCAGTATAAATTTAATTTATACATTAAGCATAAACTATTCATTTATGTTAACTGTGTAAACATGGTTACTATGTTTTAGAAAATGTAATCAGGTTGCGATTCCGTTTAACAAAAACATACAATGACAAGTATAATTTTTTGCATCCTAACATTTGTGACATAACTCCTAAAGCAAAGTGAATAAAGTGCTGGACACAATTGTCACCAAACCTATTACAATTCATTTTTATATGAACCACATGTTTATAGATGTTTATGAAAACCAAAACAGAATGTTAAGATTGAATCTCCACTTACAGGCCAACTTCCTGCTTCACCTAAAACATGTAAGTCACAATAGCTTACCTATTGGTATTGGCACAAATTGTTTGTCTAAAACCTGTTTGAGTTATGTTACAGTGTTTCCACATATGAGCTGCAAAAATCCACAATTAACCTTTGATGTCCAGAGTGTGGATGAGATAAAACATTATTTCTTCCAAATACCATATTGATCTTTTCCCTCTCCACCATCTCTTTGTGTCTTCACTGTCACTTTCCCTGTGTTCCACATCTAACAATCCAGATTGTGTAACTGTCTGTTAAACCAGTTTTTTTCATCACTATTTTAATACCTCACTACGAAGCTGCAGAAGGTGGGAGGAACCTCCGCTCCCCGTGACTCACTCCAATATGTGCGTAAGCACCTGCTACAGACCTGTGAGCAGTATTCCATTACTCTCACAACCCTTAGAGTCTTCATTGTCTTCATTGTTGTTGTACTGTTAGCTCCATGTGCCAGACTGCTACGCTGTGTTCAGAACTGGAGAACAACTCACTGTAGCAGCCAGGCTGAGATCATAATGTAGATAATGCATCTCCATGGAAATGTTCAGCTGTTTTCTTTCTCTTTCTTACAGAGCAATAATGTTTTGCTGAAAGAATGGAGTGGGGAGTATGCTGAAGTGAAATGGTAAAACAAGCAAGAGCAGCAAGTGCTGAGGACGTGGTAACAAAACTTAGGGTCAAAGAAAGATCATTGTTAAAGGGGTTTTCCATTGAGCTGAGGCTCTCTGCAGTATTATGTCATTCCTACAGCCCCATTAAGCCACATTATGGGTGTTATAATGTCACAGTGGAAACTGCCAGCAATACTCAACATTTGGCTTCGTAAACTATCCAAGCTGTCACTGTATCAGCTTGTCTATATGAATATATACAACCCGGCTTCAGTAATGCTCTAAAATTGAGAGAAAATCCTACTGGAATGTGAAAATCTAACTTCAGCTTACATGAAAGTGTGGTACCGTCCACAATCAAGGAGGCACGGAGGCACGGAAACCACGTCAGATGCCATCGTGAGAGAGGAGCAAGGGCACCGGGCCAGGGAGTAAATATTCACTTGACGATAATGTGCGTGCTGATCTAGTGTACACACCCTGTGCCCACAGATAGAGGCAGCCTTTTATCTCAGCCTATACACACAGACAGGCCCAGTAATAGTGACAGGACAGCACAAAATAGAACAGCAGGGCAGTGAGAAAGTGCTGATCAAGCATCGTCAGTGACTGAAAAATATTAGGGATTAATGATACTTTTAAGGTACAATTTATGTCTTAATTTGCTTAAATTATTATAGAGATTCTGATTACATTCAAGTTCAGACTTGTTGCACATGATGTCTTCTGCTCATATTATACAACCACGCTGGAAAGCCCGTGGGTCTTTTTAGTTTGGCTGATTCTAGCCGTTTGCTAACACATTATACTATGCATTTTCTGAGGTAAATTTATTGTGTGACTTTGAAAAAATGGCAACCAAAAGGAGCCAAGTGGAACTTAGGAAAATCCAGCCCTCACACATTGACCCGAGCACTTATCATTCCACAGCTAAACACTGCGATAACTTCATCTCTGCTGCCTACTTCATGAAGTGTCTTATTCAACTCTGTATCAGAGGGTTCAGTTTCTCTGACGACCGTGGCCGGAGCCACAAAATGTGAGAAATACAGACAGTTTTTGTTGCTGATGTGAGCAATTTGATGCTTATCGACATTTCTGTTCGCCACTCGGTCTCTGTTCCTTCGTGAACTACATAATGTTAGCTTCATTTCAGAGTGGAATCAGATAAGGCCACGAGCTGCAGTGACAAAATGCACCTGAGGATCTTCTCAAAGAGACCTTTTGTGACGCTGCCGCGCTCAGTGTCTAAATTAAACTAATAACTGTGCTCATAGCCAAGGTCCATTTCAAAAACACACACTAGCATGCAATCATTGGCAGCTAATTGGCTAGCACAGCGTCACGGTACAAGGGCAGAGGGCTCATTAAAAAAACATTTCCTGTTTGACTTCACCGATGCTTTGATTGATAAGCACAAAGACAGAGTTTCATATCTTTGGAGATTGCGGGCAACAATCCAGAAGTGAAAAATTACCATATTAAAGGGGGAGTTGTGGGAAGGTGTCATAATGCTATATTAGCTCATGTAAGTCTATGTAAGTTAGGCCAAAAGCCCAGTTCAAAATAGTACTAGAGACAATTATGCTAACAATGGGTTTCAATGTGCTGGACATCCTGCTGCCACATCACCAGTTTTATATCCAGCTACTTTATAATGAAGTGTCATTAAACTAATACAATTTTCTTCCTGAGAGGAGCATGAATGAACAACCATGAAATATTTCCCTAAAAATAAAAATGATGCTACAGCACAAGTTAGGGGGTCACCGACATCATCAGGATTCAGTCACAGAGGTGGATAAATCTCTGTATAAAATTCTATAACAATACCTCCTGTACTTGCTGAGATTTGTCAGTCTGGAGCTAAGAACTTTGATATCTTTAGAATCGGTCCAACATGACTACTAACTTGGCAAAAAAGAGAACTTGAGAGAAATTCAAGCCTTATTTTTCTCTTGTGCTTTCATATTTAAACCCACAGCTGGCATCGCTGCATGCTCAATGGAGTAATCCAATGTACATGGGAAGATATCAAATACATATGATATGATCTGAAAAGCGCTTTGATCTGAAGCAATCTCATGTGTAAGGTTACAAGAAAGTCATTAAAAAGGTTGTCGTACTGGTAACACCACAAATGTCTAGCCAGCATGGTAGACCTGATACAACCCAATAAAATACCACTTTTATAAACTACTTTAAGATACTTTCAATTTTTCAAGTTTTTGGTATTGTCAGTCAACAGTCTCAATATTATACCATATTATTCCACATGGAACTTAACAGACCTACATTCACAACTTCACAGGATGCATTCAGGAAAGGAGGAGCATGCTGGAGGTCAAGCCTGACTGAAGAGGAGTACTCGGGCATATAATGTCGGTCACAGGACAATGACCTCATAACATCGTTCCTTCAACCTGCTGTTATACAACAGCATCAGCAACACCCATGTTGGCAGGGCCAGGGAGGAAGTGCTGAAGACGGACAGATCCCCACTCACAGTCTCGGGGGGCCGGGTGGAGAGACAAGCCTGTGCTCAGATCAGATTTTGCAGGAAGGAAAGGAGAAGGGAGGGGAGCGTCGGAGTGCTGAAGTTGCTTTATATTATCGCTTCTCCCTCTTCAATATGACCCAGGCTGTGAGTTATGAATGCCACAGAGGTGGAGTTAACACACACACACAAAGCTGAGCCAGGTCTAATCTTGTAACTATTCAGTTCAGTAACAATACAGAGCTCATTTTAGGGGGGGCACAATTCAGATAAGTGTTATAAGTGAAGAGAAGTAGAAAAAGTTACGCAATGTCTCTAGCTTTAGGCTACGTGCAAGCAATTTGCCGATTGGCCTCAGGGTCATACGGCACTTTACCATTCTCAAATTCACCTCAAAGCACCTCTGCTTGTTCTATTCAACTTCCCTTTGCTGCCGTTAACTACGCTTCTTATTCACTGACTGGCAGGTGATTTTGAAGAGCAGTATTTGTTTGCCCTGGGCCAAAGGGTGCCTCTGTCTAGCTATAAAAAGACAATTACTACAGCAGGAAATTCTTGTCAGCTGGAGGGCTACACACAAAAATTTCTCAACCGTGATAAAGGAAAGCACATACACCCATTTGCTGCCTGTGCAAACAAATAAAACCACAACTACCTTCATACACTGGATATCTTTCTATCTGTGTACAGGCATTACAGTACACACCTCAGACAACATCCATGCCCACAGACTTTTCATCCCCTCCCTCATTCTTCTGGCATGACAGGGCACCTCGTCACCAGACATCACAGAATCTCTCCACCTACCGGAGGATGTGGAGTCGTGTACCAAAGTTTGACGCTGCAACGGCACGGGAAGTGGACCCACACCCTCCTGGCTGGGGATCAACCATTGCAGACATCACAACCCGTCACCCTCGGCTATAACAGTCTAAAACCACCCTGCCTTGAGCAGCACTTGTGCAGTTAGTACGTCGTGCTAAAGTCGTTAAGGGAAAAGACATTTTCAACATTTTGTGTTTGATTGATAGTTTTCATTCTATTCTATTAGATCTGTGAGCTACCATCAGCTGGGACAGCTCAGTCTGTACGACAGTTTAGTTTGACTTACAGTGTATAAATATTCCTATATGGTTAGATGTGAAAATTCAAACAACCTTACCAATAGAGGTCTGCCCTTTAACCTCAGCAATATTGTTTTATTTCACATACAATGAGGTCTTATCACTGTCTAAATACTGCACTATATCAGTAAGTCAGAATGTTTACTGTGAAATATCAGTTTTATTACTAATCAGTTATGTGCATTTAACTGATAATAGATATTTTTAGGTCGTGGGAGACACGCAGTGAATAAGCATATGGAGATTTTCTCATACGATCTTTTCTCATTCTGCTGTGGAGTGTCGCTTAAGTTGACTATGCCAACATTGGCAGTTATTTTTCCTCTGTTCTTCATCTTCGAGTTCGAAATTCTAAAGCTGGGCTTATAAAAGTAAATTACATCTCCATAAAGAAACCTCCCCAGTTTGTGGGCCCACTTTAAATTGCGTCATAGCAACAACAAAAAAAAAATAGATGATGCACTAACCTATCATTGTGCTGGTATTATGATCAAATATATTTATACTTTCCAAGATTCTATCATCGTTTGGTAATAACACTGCATTCCTCTAACACATGTGAGCAGACACACAAGCATGTACATCTATAATTAAACTATAAAGCTCCTCCTTCAGCCGTTATCGATTCCACTGTTCTGCTCTGTTTGTTTGCTGACCTGTTTCTGGTACATTTTAAAACAGGTTAAACGAATTAAAGCGATTTTTACTTTTACTTAAAGCTGAATGGAGGTTAGTTTGTTTTAATTCTACGCTTGAAAGATCTGCGCTTCCAAAATTCAGAATGGCCAAATTAGTACTGGCACAACACACAGTGAGTTTTCTTATGCTGATACTTAAACTCTGACTTATTTACATTTACTCATTTACACTGGTTCAAAAATCTCACTTGATCAGAGTTAGTTTCGACTTCGTCATAGTAAAGTTTTGCTTGCACATTGTACACTAGCAAACTATTGGTAAATAAATGACTTCTAGACAAGCTGGTATCAAAACCTGATCTTATCTTGTCTCTTTTTAAAAATGAATTCTCATTGGCGCTCTGTGCAGAAATCACTTGTATCTATGCAGCGTTCCAAGTGTTGCAGCTCATCTGTGCAAACTATGCGAACGATCGCACACACAGACGTCCACATATTTCTCAATATGCAACCAAACGGACGCACAACCTGGCTGGACTCCATGGTTACATCCCACACCTGAATACCTGTGTGGCTCATTCTTAGAGTGACCTACTTTCACCCACACCAGACTCATTCCCGACCTGGAATCTGATAAAGACTCATTGTCCTTTTCTTTATTTTGAGGAAACAAGTTTGTCTACTTGGTTGTCTACTGTTACTATTTCAACACATCCTGACGTTCCTTTAATTTTTTTTGCCTCAAATGCTGTTGGTGTCATGTAACTGTGTGTTGCCATTGTGACAACATCAAATTGCGAACAGCCACAACTGCTGATATACTCTTATCACTTGTGGACTGCGTGGGAGGTTTGTGGTGTAATTTACTGCCACAAGAAAGCCAAGCAAAGTCTAAGGAATGATACTGAGTTTACCTCACGGACAAGACAAGAGAGGAAAAAACAAGCTTTGAGGAAATCCCGCTTCTCTGGTGTCTGTGATGGGAGACTACAGGAGATAAGATTAAAACTGTTATCACAGCTATTTGCTCACTGGATTCTCTTTGAGCAGATTCTCTGACTACAGCAGGTTTCAAGCAACCAGCTGACATAGCAGGACAATCACACTTTTCAGTTTTTATAAATACTCTGAAATTCACTGATTGCTCCAGAGGGAACTTGTTAGTGTTTTGTCTTCCTTCCATATACTCATCAGGCATTTCTTTCCCTTTTTAATCCACGATTTCAGGAGGGTAATGTTGGTCTGTACAAAAAGACTGAACTACCAACTATTGGATGGATTTTGCTCAATTTTGAAACAGACTTTCACGATATCCATGAACTGACAGAGTTTCATTTTGTGTGGCGTTTTTCAGATATAGGATTCTCTAGGATCTTGGCACAGACATTGCTGCCCCACTCTGGTTGAATTGTCCAAATTCTTTCTGTTGTTAAGTCAGCCTTTTGACGTGTCCAGTAGTGTGGTTTCTCTTGTTTCTTAGATTCTTTTACCATTTCTGGCTCTACGTCATTTATTTCTATCCTTTCCCCTTCCCTTATCTTTTTTTTCTGCCTCTTCTACATTTCTTCCTAAATCTTTTCCTCCCTAAGTGCAAGCGTATTAGTGAGGGTCCGTCCAAAGTTTTGACTGACTGCAGAAAATCCCTGGGGACACTGCATATTTTCTCCCTGCCCTAACACGATCACACACAAACACACACACGCACATTTAATACACGTAAATATGCACACGATAATCTCCTCAGCTGTCCGTCCAATCACCACACCCTTCTGCATGACATCAGTTTGTGATGTCACTATGGGACCAACGCTGGCATGCTGTCCAGTGAAACTTTATCATCATCATCATCATCCTCTGGCAGTGGTGGACAAGCCTCGGATGGGAGGCAGCTGGATTATAACAATTCCTTCACTCCTCACACATGTCAGAGCGTGTGTGTGTGTGTGTGTGTGCGTGTGCCCAGAGGGAGACTAAAAGACGCAAAAGCTCTAATTTAAACAATCTGAGCAAGTCATAGTTTGGTTTTCTTTATCTGTTTATAAAACACTCTCTGGGCAGATTCAAATCATGTTTGTCTGTATTTCAACAACTATGGTGACACGAAGGAGCGAGGAATGTGAGGCGGGGAGGTCGACGTCAGGGTACACGGGCTAGGGAGCTAGAGGCAAGGGAGGAGAGGTAATAGTCTGAAGAAAGGAGTAAGATTGCTTAGGTGGGGTTGAGTAGGGCAGGTTTGGGTGGAAAGATGGGCAAGGCATGATGAGTACAGTACAGTGCGGGAGTGTAAGGTGTGGTACGTCAAGGTGGAGTAGTGCAAGAATATGATGACAGGTGCAAATACTGCAGAGGTGTATTCTGACATGAGGAAAGGTACAATATAATCCAGAGCAAATAAAAACATTGTGGACTTGCGTATGTCAGTTTCACAATTGGGAGCAACGCATTGATAGCATTAAACAAACTGCTTATAATTGGTATGACGTGAAATAGAAAAATACTTCAAGGATGAATATCAGGCTGAGGGAGGTGTCAGACTTTTTAAATACGTGTGTTGCTGCTATGCATGATAAGAGCACAAACTGCTGAAATGTGTCACAGAACGTTGTGAGGAGTGGTTTGGAAGAGGTCTCATGAATCCATAATAACAATGTGAGCTACAGCTGATTTAATCAAGATAGTAACACAATGGATGACCATACATAATGGCATTGCACTCCGGTGTGGCAGATCTTAAATCTGAGGCTGTAAATTTAGCCTGAAGCTGCCTTAGTGTGTAACTTTTAGTCAGACGTTTAATAGCAAGACACTTCAGAAACGCATCTCAACGCGAAGCAGTGTTGAAGCCTCATGCGAACAAGGCGCATTGAACAATGCTACCAACAGTGCAGAACATCCACATGTTTTTGAGCAAGGCTCACTTTTCTTAGCAGAGGATTTCAACTATTTTTGTCTGCTCATGAGTTTCCCAGTCATAATGACAGCTACCTGAGGTGCTGCATAGCAGAGCAGGGAGAGCGAAGACTGGGTGGAGCTGGGTGGAAGGATTTTTATTCTCATGCTATTGCTTGGAAAGGTTGAATATTGTAACTTTAAGGTGCGACAGAGATTTAATGATTCAGACTTTTATGTGGTATATGTGGATAACATCAAACACTTTACTGACATCCTGCTTATTTAAACAGATCTACTCTTCATTAACGTTTGAATAGTTTTCTTTTATGATATTTTACAACACCATATTGTTATTTGTGACAGTGGAATGATGTTTTTCAGGTGTCAGAAGTCAGCAACAGAATAACAGTTTGTTTTGTGCTGCATCACTTGATTAAGCTCTCTTCTTGTTTTTTCCTTTCCTCTGACCCGTGCACAATTCCTGCTGCGCTTGACACAGAAAACAGGAGAAAGTGAGAGAATTTCAGTTGCAAAGCTGTGCCGGTTGTTGTAATGAACAGCCTAATGTATTAGGCTAAGAAGCTTTAATCTATTCTGCTTAGTCTCTCAGCTTGTCTAAAGCTTGATGCAGGTGATCGTTTCTAGTTTTCAGATGTCTCACAGATCCCAGAAGATTGATAGGCCCTTTGCCCAGGTTAGATCTTCTATCACTGATCATTGGAGTTTCATTCTCCTCTTTCATTCTCCATTCTTTCATTTCATTCAGTAGGTAGAGCAGTCGCTTCAAACCCAAGTTCTGAGCGATTCCCAGTCCCACCAGGTTACATGTCGAGGTGTCCTTTGACAAGACACTGGTACCCTGTAGTAGAGCAGAGACAGGTCTAGCAGCTGTCCAAACAACAATTTCCCCAAGGGGAACAATAAAGTATTCATTATTACATCATATCACCAAATTTGATACAGCAGTGTCTGCAGGACTTATGACCAGGTTTGAAGAAATCCTCTAGAAATTTAAAATATAACTGATGTAGGTTATATTTTAAACATCCCCCACCAGGTGTGTCCTTGAGCCAGACACTCAGCGCTAGCTCCCTGTAAGTCGCTTTGGATAAAAGCGTCTGCCAAGCAGAGTAAAGTAATGTAAACCTCGGAGATCTTCCTTGTTTTAATCTGTAGTTTTTAGTCACTGGTACACACATTAAAAAAGCAAATTTGTTGAAGAATATTTAGCTGTGAACTAGGTGCAGCTAATTATTTACAGCTCTAATTTTAAAGTTAGGAACAGTGATATACTTAATATGAATATTATTGGCACAGAGGAATGTGCAGTATAAGAGTTTTTTTTTCATGGGAGTGGTTAAAATATCATTTATCACCACACTTATTATCATTTAATAAAGAAAAACTGTACTGTTCAAGACAACTTACTGTGAGGCACCACAGCATTCTGGTGCCTGTGCCATGAGTGGTGAGAACCACAGAGTTACAACACACCTGGAGCTCAGCCCAGAGACCGATAATAAGAGGCAGACTGACAGACAGAGACAGATGGATGAGCCCATAACCTTAAAGCCTGAGACACCATCCCAGATCTTACAGGCACCACCTCATTTAAACAATTAAGTCATTCATCCAGCTCAATTCGTACTGGTTTTAGGGACCGTCTCTCCGTCCTGGTGGCCGTCAGGCATCAGTGCTGGCATAAAGTTGCCATTCTGCGTCACATCAAGATGTCGTTACGTGAAGTTCACATTCACTAAAGCAAAATATAAGCCAAGAACATAAAGTGAGAGCTAAACGTCCTTTTACTTTTTGTCTGTGTTTTTTTTCTATAATTCTTTCAACTAACATAGCTGTATAACTAACACAACCTTTTCAGCACCAGGCCCCTCGAATGACCTTTAACCCACTTAGAGAGTTAGTACAGGAGGTAAAGTATGTAAATTTGATGCAAATCCGATGATGTTGAACCCCGTGGCTGTCAGAGGAAAAATACTGCCTGTACTTTACAGTATTCAGCTGAGCTGGACAGCAGAAATCATCAGTGATGAATGTTTTACATTAGTGTAATAAAGTGCACTGGAAGAATCCACATTGGATCAATGGCACAGGGCAGTCTGCCAAACCAAGTCATTAACCGCATATTAATTCTGGCAGCAGCCTCTGAGCCATGTTCTGATCGAGGTGGTTTCTAGAGGAGTGTTTACCAAAACAAGACTTCCAGCTCTGCTTTAGTGGTTTTTACTGAGCTATCCATTGACGTAGGAAACTTCAGCGTATGACTGACTTTATGTAGAAATGCAGAAATGTGAGGTCATGTCAGTCTCGTAACTGCACTTTCTCACCAGAATGTGCTGTGTTGTGGACTGATTCCCAAAGAAAATCGAAGCCTGGTCCTACAGTGGATCAAAAGCCCAATTGTTCTGAAATAACTATGTTCCAAACAATGCGACTGTGAACAGTTGTTTTAAAGTTTTTCTCTTCACTTTATGAAAAAATGCTTTATTGTTATTCAGTGCCAAGATGAATTATACACTTGCTGGATTGTTTAACATCAGCAGTGTATTAAATATCAACAAAACAATCTCCTCCTCTCCTCACTGCTGATATTTAATTCTTCTCACTTCAAATATAAGACATGTGTCAAAATGTTCCTCCCCTAATTGACCCCTAATCACATTTGCTGAACACACAGATGTCTGGGGGGTCTGGCGGACTTATCTCTCCTGAGGGTGTCACGTTTGCTCCTTTCTCCTTCCACAGCCTAAAGTGTTCCATATACATTTTCT
The DNA here is from genome assembly GCA_032359275.1 of Microctenopoma steveboyesi. Taxonomy (NCBI): domain Eukaryota; kingdom Metazoa; phylum Chordata; class Actinopteri; order Anabantiformes; family Anabantidae; genus Microctenopoma; species Microctenopoma steveboyesi. Next base: position 5,897,021 of record JAUMHF010000004.1, on the reverse strand, counting down.
GGGGTTCTGTATTTTTCACGTCTTACCAGGATTGAATGTTTTTTTGTTATGCCATCTTCCCTTCACAATGTTCCATCCGCTTCATGCTCTAAACGGTAATGTTTACACTGATGAAGGAAGGCAAGTTTGAGAAGCAAAGAAAACTCCCCAAAGACACAAGGATGAAGATGCAAATGTGAAAAAAACTTTAATTTAATGAGGAAGACTTTCAACAATGAATCCCTGCATAAAAGTGCAGCATGATAAAGACGATGGAGGTGAGAGTTCATGCTGATACTTATTAGTGGCCAATTAAGATGTATGATGACCTCTGTCCTGCCCAACATTGAAACCACATGTGGCCAAAAGTCAACGCTAATAAAACTCTGATGAGCGTTCATCAGAGGTGTAATCAGATTTGCAGTGTGAAAACCCTTGTTTATTCAGCTTTTTTTCCTTCTTTCATGTCGTTATGATCTGTTAGATTGAAATATTATTCTCAAAGAACCATAAAACCATATTAACGAATGCTGAGAAAATGCTCAGTATTAAAAGTGGACATACCGTCTGTATGTAACGCAGACATGTTTCATCCTGATGAGTCAACAATGTATGTTTAAGTGGATTGATTCCAGCTGCACTAAAGGTGGTTAAACACCAATAGGCAAAAAGCTAATTAGACTTTTATTAAGTTTCTGGTCAAATCTATGAATCGAAGTGAATGATAAGCTGTTTTGCTTTTTACTTTTTAAATTCCACAAAAATTGCAACAGAGAGTCAAAAACCAAAATGAATATAAGCTAAAGACATATAATCCTATAAACTTGTTCATACTCTAACAGGCAAACTGAATTATTAGCTTCAACTTTCACCTCGACTGCATCTCTGACATCAGCGCTCAGTAAACCATTGAGAAGAATTTGGCAGCTTATATCTGGCTCTAATTAGGGACTTCGTCTGTGCTGCTTGAAACAGAGAGAAAGAGAAAAGTTGGGAAAGGGGGGGGGTTAATTTTGCAATCAAGGCTTGTTTTATAATAATTTTTCATCATCAGTAAAACGTTTCACTTGTCTTTATGGTTGTACTTTCACATTAACCAAGGCATACACATCAGTGTTCTGCAGAAATTATGTTGACATGAACGCAAACATGTTTAAAATGCAAATGTAGTATGCATGTTCATGAAAATTGACAAGAAATGTTTTCCCACTGCATGAAAATGATGTGAAGGAGGCAGCCAGTGGTTTTCCCATCGAACTAAGTTGATGTAAAGTGAGAGTGTTGTGGTCGAGCTGGTGAATGGTCATGAACTCTGGTAACCCAGGTTTAAGTCCTAATTTATAGCAAGTAGATTTGTACTTTTTCTGAAGTATATATCTTATTTAACCATCACCAGAATCTCTTCTCCACGTTCAGAGTGATCTGGATCTAATTACTCGCTTAACCATAACCATACTTATAACCCCAGTGCTATAATTTTTTTTAGCAGGGAAGTAATCTTCACATAAATTATGTCAACAATATGCAATCAGAATTTTAAGACTTGTGCTCATTTCACTTTGTTGGATCACGTAACTATGAACTACAGTATATCCACCAGAACCCTCTCTACATAATACAATATATAGTAGCTATAATTTGTCTTTGTATTATTATTATCATTACTTCAATCAAAACATCTATATCATACAACTGTGTTATAGATTAAACCCTGCTAAATATTGTGTTTTAGCCACGCTCGCAGTGTGACTGTCGGTTAATTATTTTACATGTCCTATGGTTTGGTGAAGCCATAATTTTGGCCCACACTATAATATCATAAGATCGTACAGAAAGTCCCCATATGATGGACTCCACTGATTTTTCTTTCAGTAAGATTGTATATTTTAATGCTGCCTTTACTTTACATCTAGCACCTTCTTCATTATACCTTAAACTGGCTAAATAGCATCCCTGACCCATGTAGGAGTGGTATGCAATGCTTCTTACCCTGTACAATATGAGCACTATATTGTTAAAGCGCAATATTTCTGAGACAGTTAATTTCTGAAAGCTGATCATTATTTTATTTATGACATAATAGTCAGCTGGCAAGTTGAACAAAGCATATAGCCCTAAAAGCAAAAACAGTAAAATCATCTTTTGGGGGGCTGTGTTGCAAAAGACGAGTCAAAATGTACTTCTAATCAACATTTGAAACTTACACTGGATAACACTGATCCACAGCCATTAGCTGGGTGGACCTATTGCCAGTTATATAGTAATCATAGTTTAATTAACAATAGTAGAACATCGTAGATTGAGTAACGTCGTAATCAGCATTAACTCATCTTTTCTGTAAAATCTCAGCTGAAAACATTTCAGCAGGATCACCAAGTTTACCCACAAACACTCTGCCTAAGTGAAGTTATGATTACTTTAATGATATAATGTGCTAACCACCTCCAATTTTTCTCCCTCGATGCAGAAAGATTGATGGTGGCCAGTCCGACTGTTCCCCGAGGAATCCTTTGAAACCCTGCAACAATGTTGATCTAACAAAGATTCATTATGACATTTATAAAATAAGTTGTACAATAAGATTGTGAAAATGATTTATTGCCTTTCAAGGGGAACATTCCTGATTCCTAATAAGCTACAATAACTTTCAGAACAAGAGCTCCATCTAAACCAGTTATACTACACTAGACGTCATGTCTTTCACTTGCTAAATGAATTAGCATTTGCAAACAATGATTTTCTCTGAGGGCTTTAACCACAGTAATCTGACAAACTCATGCTATTAATTCTGGTTAAATACCAAACTGCAGACAGCACAAATATAATTGTACGCCAATGTAAAGTCTCAGCTGGGTTCACAGTTTTAATGTGAAGTGTCCATGTGCTTTAGATTTTGAAGTAGAGCAGATTATTCCCTGTAAATCAGATCACCATCAGCATTTCATCAGGAAACTGCAAAGCGTTGTGTCCTGCGCTGACTAAAAGACCATTTCTTAACATCAAATGCAGTCGTTTCATCCAAAACACAGACTGATTTTTAGCAGGAATTCAAGAGATGAACAAATCACTTTGTCATCGTATGCCACCGTTGCCTGATCCAAGTGTGAATCTGACTCATCGCAAGCTCTCGGATCATCACTCACATCTACTAATTATTTACTGTTACTTATGCTGTGGTTCACTGGCCTTTTTTAAAAACATGGAGAGTGTGTCTCTCCTGCTGAGTGAAACGTGGTTTCAATAACAACACTGTAACAGTTTGACAATCATCATGGTTGCCGTTCACCACATCTAAAATCAGCACATTCTTGGCTCCATGCGTCACCTTGAAGCAGCTCAGAGGAGCCATACCTCTTGTCAAATGAACGCATGCTCCTCTTTTTTCTTCGCTAGGGTCAAAGGTTAAAAAGTCTGTCCAATAATACTTACACTGACCTGAGGTGAACATGTGAGATACTGTTTTGTAGTGATTGAAAAGGAGCTGGACTTGTAGTTTGGCCAATGAAATGAGCTCATCAGTAGCACATGAGGCAACATCTGGGGTGTGATGAACTGCACAAACGCTGATCGAGAATGGTCAGAGATGTCGTTTCACCTTTACAGGCACATACATGACTTAAAGCCCCTTAAAACCTCTGAGAGAAAGTAAATGTGGTCTGCAACCAGGTTAAATCCCAATATAAACAATTATGATGTGGTTATGATTTAGAAAAGAGTCTTAGTCCCAAAAGTAAGGTAACAGATAAAGAGAAAGAAACTATTGGCGTGCAGGAGATGTTACATCGCCTTTTTATCACATGCGCCAAACAATCAAGATATCAAACTCCAAAATCTGTTTGTGTAGGACTGCTTTACTTAAATAGTATAAAGAGGTTATTAAGGCTAAATCCTGATAATTCAGAGCTTGATAAAGTTCAAACAAAACAAGCACTTAGTTGCAGTTAGTAATAGTTACATTGCAAATGAGGTAGCGTCACCCTAACCCCAGCACTGTGGAGCACTATCAATGACCAATATTTGAGAAAAAAATCAATGTAGAGTCCTAGAATTCTCAGCATGAGACAAACTGGGCTCATAATATACCACAACCTGACAACATGCTGAAAGGAAAGGTAAAGATTTTTTTTTATTTACTGCCACAGAAAAGATGGAGATAGACTATTTGAAGGCAGAAACAAATGACTGACAAGGTGCAACATAGAAAATAAACATACAGCATGTTATGAAGTTGCATTATGCTTTTCATTACATCCTGGTACATATTTCTTTTTCTTGTCCAGCCAGATAATAAAGCCCTAATTGATTATTACCATAAAATTAAATAAACCCTAAGCTGGATTTTATGACTTCAGACTTCCTGCAGAGTTTGGTGAGCAAACTGAAGGTGACTATCAGGGCAAAACACTAGTAGTATTAAACTCAGCGAATGACTTCACTTCAAACATAACACGGCGTTGGGCTTTTGTGTTGCCATATTTTTATGGCCATGTAATTGAATCAAACATGAGGCATTTAGAACTGAACAGAACATAAGTAAAGTCTTTCCGTCTGTCAGTATACAGTATACTGATGATTTCGATGACAATTTCATGCCTAAAGGTTCTGCAAAGTGATACCTCCAGTTTGAGTTTGGACAACTTCACACGTGAACCTCAAAGAGTGGGCAGCCGAGATCTCACCAGTCATCTCGCTGAAATCGTATCTCATGTTATGTTGGTTTGCGGCTCGAGAACGGAACCGCAAAAGAAAGTTACCTGAAAGAGACTGCACGGTGCTGCCTCTGATTATACAGTAAGTTAAACCAAAAGAACTCGTTTCTTTAAAACTCAGAGCCAAACAGGTGTTTGTTGGACTGACAGAGTCTAGTTCTTTGTTACAAGACAAAGAACCACAAACTCAGAGGAGATCGTGCTTTTGCTGTAGCAGGTCCCAGAGTGTGGAACGATCTGCCTTTAGAGATTAGACAGGCCCCTTCTCTTCCGATCTTCAAATCCCACTTGAAAACCCATCTCTTCACACCGGCTTATGACACTACATGAGATGTTGATATTTATTCAATTGCCTACTTTTAGCCATTTATCTGTTTTATTAGTGTTTTATCTAACTATTGTTCTTAACTTAATTTTTGTACAGCACTTTGGTCCTCTGACGGTTGTTTTTAAAGTGCTTTATGAATAAAGTTGGATTGGATTGGATTGGACAAGACAAATGTTTTCCCCTTTTCTTTCCAGTGGATCCACAGCAGAATGATTCAGTACATACCAATAAGGTTTATACCTCTCAAGAAGGAAAACCGTCAATGCAAATATAATGTTCAATCACCCAATTGCAGCACATGGTTTCATTAAACAGATAAACCTCAGAGACTTCTGACTCTACGACAGTGATCAGACTCCAGCCAAAAAATGGTGCAAACTAAGTCAAGGATATCCTCACCCCGCCCTGCCTGTCAGAGCTATACTCTTTATTTCTATCATTCAGTCCCATTCCAACTTAGATTTCAGAAACTTACTAATGTATTTAAATCACAAGGTTCCTAATGCACAGATTTGTTGTGCCTTTACTAATTCCTTGTCCTTCTGTCTCCCTTTTCTCTGTTTTTTGTCCTCTTGCTCTCTCTGTTTGTCCTCTCATGTCCTGTGGGTTTTCCTTAGGGTCCATATGCTCTTAGAATTAAAAGCGGGGAATAGACGGAGAGAGCAGGTAGGCAGCTCAAGCCTCCTCCTGAGGGAGCATCTGCTCCTTTCTACTCTTATGTTCACAATCATCTCCCTTTTCTCTCGCTCTCTCTCTCTCTCTCTCTCTCTCTCTCTCTCATTCGCTTCCTCTGTGGACTAACAAACAGCTCTGACCTCAGACAGTTGGATACATTACAAAGAAGCAACATGATATAAAACAAAAAATATGCAGCCAAATGACAGATCAGGTTAGCAATGTGGCTCTTCTCCAGTGCATCACAAACATTTGCAGATAATTGAAATGATTGTTCCCCTCATATGCTGTAACCTGAAAAACACAGCGTCCGAGCAGCAGGGTCGGTCCTCAACCACCAGTCTGTGGGTCATCTGGTACTGGGCTGCACAGGAACAAAGGATTTTGGCTTTTTAATTGACATTTGAGCATTTTGGGACATTTTCCTCCCTCTGCACACCTGAATGCAAAATGTGCGATGGAGAAAAACATCTGAGAAAACTCCCACCCACAGCCTCACTTAGACACTAATGAGTGAGACAGCTTCCTCATGAAGACCCAAGAGACCCAAGTGTTGCAAACAAAACTAAATATTACAGAGAGACGATGTCCATTAATTTGAGTTTGAGTCTCGGTTCGTAGAGCAATTGCCTGTGAACCCCAAGATCAGTGGTTTGACTCTTCTCAGGGCCACTGGGGAGGTGACGCCTGTAGTTGTTCTGTCCTCTATGTGCACTAATGGCCTCCTGCTTTTTGGCCCAGACATTTTGAATTGGACTCTTTAGTTTCTTACAGCTTTTAAAAGTATCCTCTCAGCTATTTTTATAGATTATTTCAGATTTAAATGTTGCCTTTCTGTGTAAACACATATTTTTACTGATCGACTCCACAGTTTCCAGATATCCATTAATAAACTCAGAGAGCAGCTGAAGTGTTATTCACTCAATATGTCCATAAATTACAAATGAACCCAGTAACACACCCCGAGCAGTCATTTTCCATGAGCTATTCCAGAATATGACTGATGTAAAATTTTATATCTCCAAATGATGCTTTGAAACATCCCATGATATACATCAGCCTCGCGTTGTTCACGAGGGGCCGAGCAGCTGTTTAAAGCAAGTCGAGGACCAACTTTGGCCCCTAAAACACAGGCGACATGTAATGTATGTCTCTGTGGGTGCAATAAATACTGCAATAAAAATATGATAGTGTCAACATATCCAACCTCCAGGAAGCGAATTAAGTGGCGCAACATCCAAGCACACGCACGGAAACATGGTCTCTAGTTATGCGACATGTAAATTTGAGTGAGTCCTGATTATAACTGATATTTTACCAATCTTTCATCAAATTCAGCTCCATTAACATGTGTGGCTGGTGATGTTGCCATGACAAACTGAGGATAGGTTTAGTATTTTTCAAGCCTGTCTTAAAGCAACATTAATTGAATATACTTAACCGCATAACGAAGGCCATGGATGTTGTCCCCTATCTTCCACTGTCAAGGTTTCAGGAGCGAATCGAATCACGGCTACTACGAACAGAAGGGATGATTACAGCAACAAAAAAAAAATGCTTTCAGTGTTTATGTAGACACCTGACTATTGTTTTAAGACAGTCTTGAAAACTTGTGAAGCTATCCTTTAAATTTTTAATAACATAGAAGACTGGAAGTCGCTTCTATTGTGTTGTTTTGCAATAGAACAAAACCCCATGCTTTTCTGTGATTATGTAATTACTTCTTAACTACCTTTTTACTCTGTCTTGCTGACTGTGTCATTAAAGTTGCCTAAAATATAGCTCTGCTCTTGTGTATAAAATTATGTCTTCCCCCACCACCGTGTCTGCGCTGCCTCACTCACTCACACAAACGTGGAGGTAATCTGCAGGGCACCATCTCAGCTCTGCTGACTCAGACCAGATCAAGGCGTGGGGAGTCTTCTTTTTGGCACCAGGGAAGGAGTGCGGATCTAGAACTGCTGTCCGTCGCAGCGTGTGATGGCGTCACATTTATCTGCATGTAAATACACAGCAGCGTGCCTTATATCAATAGGAATTACACAAGTGACTGTCCTCGCTGCGTAGGAAGGGGTGTGTAGAGAGAGCACACTTTTATGTTGATGATTCATGCAGGCTTTTGAAAGGATGACTTTTGACTTTATAACATGTCTGCACTTGGCCTCCATGTCCAGCATCAAGGTGAGGGGTTTGGTCCATTTCATAACACAGTAAAACTCGCGCTACATTAAGCTGCAAGCCTGATGCAATTGCATCATCGAGGAACAGATGTTTGTGACAGTTTGCATCCAAACTCTTTCTCCCTCCTGAGCTTGCCTCACTTGATTTCATTCCTGTGCATTTCACCCCCACAAAAACCTTTTCATTTACACCAGCGCACCTTCCGGGACATTTCTACGGCTTTGCCATGAGGCTCACTGAATGCACAGTGATGATGCTTTTTTTTAAGCCTAAGATTAGATGACACACAACAATGCAGCATATCACAGCAACCCGGGGTTTGAGTCTGTCATGAGTAGAAGGAAAAAAAAGGAAACGGGGAAAAGAAGGATAAGAAAATAATGACAAAATCATGCTGTTAGTTTGGCAGCAGACATCAAGAAAGACATCAGAGGGAATCCAGGGAAACTGAGTAAGCATGTTTGCTTTCCTCTGTGGAGTGTCTTACGCACATATTGCTGTGGGCTGAAGATGAGGCTGCTATGTATTATCACAGTCTGAGTTCAAACGCGTGTATGACGAGGTATCTGTCTGTGTTAGGGGTTTTCAAGCTCCACTCAACAACTTATGCCGTTACACGGTACGGTTCATTAGCAGCATGAGAAATGAGAGCAGATTTCTCACTGCAGATGAACAACCCTATGTTTTGTAGTAAAGCCTCTACCAGTTTTCTCCTAATTACAGGCCCTTGGGGGTACAAGCTCAACCGAACAGCTTAACACACATCAGAAAATAGAGTCTTTCTTCCCTTCAAAGCCTCATGAACGTATGTTTTCTCAAACCACAAGCTGCTAATATACTATAAAGAGAGCCGCAGCATATTAAGTGAAATGTGAGCCCAATAACAACTGAATTCACTGTGTCTATTTTTTATTTGCTTTATGCTCATTCCCGTCTTCCTACAGGCATAACTGAATACCTTTGGAAAGTAAATACAAGATGTGCCAAAAAAACACTTTTCTCCTTTTGCTCGATTCCCAGTCGAGTCACCCAGCACATCCCCCCATACCAGGTGCGAGACACTCAGCGCTGGCTCCCGAGCGCCGCCTGTGGCTGCTCACTGCTCCCCCCAAGGGGGGATGGGTCAAATGCAGAGAATAAGTTTTATTGTAACATGTCAAAATGTATTCAGTGATAAAATAAAGTGAATTCTTCTTCTAATGATTTTTGCTTTCTTGCCAGGAAGAATCTAAAAATCAAATTTTGACAGCAGACTTAGACTTTATTCGTCACTTTAAGTGCCTGTAAAGTCATTTCACTGACTTCATTTCTCATGACGTTTACAAATGAGCAGATGTCACAACATGTTTTTATGGCTACACGTTTTCATTAAACGAAAGTGTTTAGGAACGTATTCTACTTTCTTCTGCATAATTTTAGCCACATTTCTACAAAATTCTGGCATATCTGATATCTCTGGAAACTTTTGGTTGCCCACTAGAGTTTAAAACAGAGTTAAGTACACTGAGTTTGGCCAGTGTTTGGTTTGATTTGTACACAAAAGCAGATCCAGCTTGCAAGTGTATAATTTGAACTGTTTTGCGTAAAAATGTAAAATTAGTCTGAAAGTGTAAAGCGAGCACACACTGGCGGCATCTGGCTCACGGCAAATGACGCAGCGCAGCCAGGCCCTAACAGTCCTTTTTCTTGCTCTCTCGCTTACATATATATAGCACGGTGTCAATGTATATTCACATCAAGTAGACAGTTGGAAATACAAACTGTCTGATGGTTACCTTGGGAAATGCCGGAGCTGGAAGAGAATAGATTGAACCATTTCTTCCCACACCTGCTGCTTTGTGTCACTTTATTCCAGAGCATCCTCTCTAGTTACCCTATCCTGGCTTCTCCTCAGACAAGTATAGGATGACTGGAGGGAGGATTGCCAAGTGCTTCAAAATTACCAATTCACATAAAAAGTCAAAAATCATGTTTATGTGTTCCTTTGGTTGCATTTATGTAGTGTCTCACTGCAGAGCTAGGGTTGTTTGATGGTTGTTACGAACTGTCTGTTTACGGTTTTATTTCTCAGTACTATTTATATGAAAAAGCTCACTCTCTCAAGCTTGGCTTCCTCGACTAGGATATACAGGTAACCAGAGTCGCCAGTGGATTCTATGACATCCAACACCACCAGTGAGAGTTCACTCTTTTCTCCAAGCCACGGGAGAGACGGGATGCAATCTAGGCCTCTCACAGTCAACACGCCATCCAGCGAAACAGGTCCAGAGCTTGGGTTACCACTTTTCCCTCTCTTCGCTTTGTGTATCTTTCCATTCAGCGAAGAAAAAGACAGCTAGAGCTGTTATAGGTATAGACAGGATTAATGGCTTCTAAACAAGTGCGTGTCATTAGGATTCCAGGAAGTAACAGGAAAAATCCTGTCTATCTCTGTAATTAGTTTTCTGCATGTGTGCGTTAAGGAGAAGCCTGAACGTTGATGTTTGCTTGAGCCTGGGAAACAAATTTAATCTGAATGATTCACTTTCTCAGAACATAAATTTCGGACATAATTAAACACTTCACAGAACATCACCAAAGCAGTGTCTGATTGTAGGAGTGCGTTTCATCTGTTCCAACCGGAACCGTAATGTTTGGCTAAATAAATAGAGGGTATCAGCTTTACCGCAAGCCCACTAATTAAATGAGGAAGGATTTTTTTCAGTGCCTTTCTGCTTTGAACCATATCAGCATAGGTTAGATCATGCTACGTCTTTATTTCTGCGGCACAAAGAAAAATACAGAACACAGGAAATAAGCGTATGAAACTAAAACACTTGCTTTTTAAATTTCACTCAGATTTGTTCCAGTAAAAAAAAAATAGTAAAATAATTTGTTTCGAAAGACGGGCTAGCAGTTTTTATCACTGTTAACTGTGCAGAAATGTCAAGTGTACTATAATAAGAACATAATAACCATCAACATAAAAATGCAATTTGGGCGACAAAGGCTTTGGGGTGAGTTTACAAAACAGTAATTGATGTCTGATTGAAATATTGTCTAAATTAAAACCCATTAGTATGTCACTAAAAGTCCATTTTCCAACAGGTAATTGCAGCACTTTGTTGTTAACACCACTCAATTAAAATAGACTGGTTGGCTGGGAAGAGACATAGCACACTGTGATTTTATTCAGAAGACCTGAGGAGTGAAGGACGGTACAGCAGCAACGGAATGAAGGTCAAGTAACACCTGTTTAACGTCAGCAGCTAACAGCAGCAATATGAAACAAACCATCTGGGTCCAGGTCTGCCCATTAGATTACTAGTTGGAATACCAGCTGCATGGTTATGTGTGTGTGTGTGTGTGTGTGTGTGTGTGTGTGTGTGAGGGAGAGAGAGAGAGCCCATCAGAAGGAGAAATGCCAGAAATGAAAAGCAGAGATCACTTCCAACACTTCTCTCCCACTAGAAGTGAGGAAGTTAACAATTATCGTGTCTCGCTGTGCAGGGTTGTCTGAGTTTAACCTCTCATTTTAGTGGATCTATACACTGGAGCTGAAACTTCCTCTCCAGCATCAGCCAGAGGGAAATGGTGTCGCTCGTGGTCATGAAATTCAAAGATACGTTAATGTCTGGTTCATTCATTTCTTTGAGGACGTGTGCTTATTGCTCCTTACATACGGAGACATAGACAAACAGATTTTAAGGCCTTGCAAACAACTTCCAGCCAAAGTTAAACATTTCACAGGCGAAATTTCTGCCTTCGCTGTTTTCTGTGTCTGTGCGTTTTCTCGCTGGTTTAAAGCAGGCAGGGCACAACTGAAAAACATGATGTCACGTACTTCTTGCGTTTCAGTCAGGATTTAGCAACTTTTAAATCAAAAGCTGATGACAGTTATAGGATTGTTATTTCATGTCGTCAATCAAATATGATCACAACACACCCACACAGTACTAAGGAGGAGGATCAACTGGGTTTTTGAGTGCTCCGAATTTAATAAACAATACCCAAGTGTGTTTTTATTCCAGATTATAACATGTGTTGTTGTAGTCAGTTATCAGCTTATGTTATGCAAATGTTACTGCTTGAAGAAGAAGCTCTGCTGGAAGATGCCTTCAAGCTGAAAGGGTGGTCTAGATGCTGCATGAAAAACATTATGACCTCCATATAATAATACAATTCTTTGACAGATCCGGGCGGTGGTTGTATGTATGCCAGAACACCAGGTAGGCTTTACTAGCATGACAAACAACACTTCAGGTTTCTTGTTGTGTCACCCAATATACTATAGACTATTTTAGCTACTGTAATCCCTTCTTAGTTTATCCCTGCAGGCAAACCATATGTAACACCTGTTGTTTACTCATCATCGGGGGTCAAACACCCTGAGTGTAATCCTGACAGTCACTCCCTGGGGTATCTCGAGGAAACCTCACTCTACGGATGCCACCGCCGACAGCTGTGGAGTGGAGAGCGAGTTGATAATGTCCTCGGGGGTAATTATGCTGTAAAAAGTCAGTTCTGAGGTAGTCAATAAAGAGCTGTGTAAGCCGGGGGACCAGAGAGAGACACAGAGCAAGACAGAGACACAGAGTGGAACCTGACACCACCACCTCTATTATAAGGAGCATCACGAGCACCACATCTGCCTTATAGCTTGTGGGCTGCTTTCAGTTTCAGTTTCCCACTCTTTCTTTGTGCCAATTGACTGATTTATTCGACTACAATAAAACACAACATTTGACATATAAGAATCTGTGCTATGAAATTGTTGAGGACAAAATACCATAAAGCTAGAGGCATATTTCTATTGTGATGTCTGTGCGACCCTCACTCTTTTGTTCTCCACAGATTCCACCTTACTCCAGTCTTCCCCACCCACATAATTATGAGCTAATAGATAAGTGAGCATTTTAGGCAAACAGAAAATGTACAATTATATACATATAGTCCTTGAAATTTCTCAGTCTTGCCGCATGGAGACCTGATGGACTGGCAACCTGGTTAGGCAGTTTTTCTGGCTTTGGAAAATGCATGGAGAAACCCGCAGACCTTTGTAACCATGATCCTGTATAGCAAAAGACAGCGTCACCCACGGGAAACCACGCGGCCCTTTGAAAACTGGAACTAACCAATGTCTGCCATGCTAAAATTATTTTAGAGGTTTTTGTCGGCCTCACTAACAACTTATTGAAATGAAAGTATGGACGTGAAAAACAGTAGGGCGACATGTTTTGGTGGTAAACATGGTAAACATCTGTCAGTTTTTATATCAGCGGCTCAGTTCTTCTTTTTCTATTTCAGTGTGACTCTCAGACAGACATGCAGATGGTTCCTGGTTCCTTGTGGTTCCTCCATCAGTCCTGAATCTGAGTGGGTGGTTGACTAACTGGTCGACTGGCATTCCCCCAGAGACACAAGGAATGACAAAAACTTACAAAAACAAAGGCACACCAAAACCCCAGTTGACTTGCACAATAAAAATCCTAATTAGCTACTGGCAATAATGATAATAAAAATATAGTCTAGACATGCTGTATTGAATAAAAAGCGGGGACTTTATGAGTGTGTAATGCACAGTTTAAAAAAGCCCCCACAGTATGGTCTACAATGTCAGTGACAGCTTATATTATCTTGTTTTATGAATAATAAAAGCGCTTTGCAGTTTTCTTGTTTGCTGATGTAAGGGGAAAGTATGCTGGTGGGTGTGAGTGAAGTCTGGGTCAGGCTTGCACGCTGGAAACGGCTCAGTGTTTCATTACTGACTACTGTTGCTTTATTGCTATTGAAGCGCTTGTTAATTTAGGCTAACGATAATGAAGAGCCAGTACAACTGACCTTCTTTGATTGGTCAGAAGGGCAAGACTCAAAAACCTGCCGTCTACCTGTATGTGGAAACTGGATTTCAACCCCGTCATTTACAATCTTTGCTCCGTATTTTATTGGCTTCTATAAAGTCTTCCCACAAAGTGTTTTGTTACAGTTGTAAAGTGTACTTACACTTAAGATGTAAAGAAACAGACTGCAGGAGTCAGAAAAAGTAATTTTACTCCTTATGTGCAGAGTTGGACATTAAGGGAAAAACACTTTTTGATTAGTTGTTCAGTTAACATATATTTAAGGTATCTGAGAGGTCCCAGGACACCACATATGGTGGAGGGGTGCTCAGATGTTCATTTGAATTGCTCCACAACTTACATAAGCCTTGGTTACCGTATTTGGAAATTTGAGTGTGAGCAGAGCTTCTGTCAAGTAACTTACTGCCACTGTGTTTTATTGTGTAGAGACAATGTGGCGATGTTGGTTGTTGCCACAGTGGACACACATAAAACAAGTCATTCCCTAATTTTGTTTGTTGTAGGTTGCACGTAACAAATGTGGAGAAATCGTTTGCACTCATTCATGTACACTGAATACGGTATACTGCACTGTGGAAAATACGTTGATGTAAACGTGCGCTGATTCTTGAATGGGTGAAATGTAAAAAAAGGGTCTATTTTTGGAGCCCTCTGGTGAGGAGCTTTTCCTGATGTCTGCAGCGTGCGGCTTCCCTTCAGAGTCTTTGATCTTTTTCTGGAATCAAATGTAATGATTGTGGCTAACTTTGAAATCTGGAAACACACTTGCCGTGTTTCATTGCAGAGCTGCTTTGTACAGCTCTCACTGATACATTTCAGCTGCTGTTTGCAGTTGTATTTATTTTACATTTTATTATTTCACTGTTTCATTCAGATGCCCTCCTAAAGATGGTGCTGGGAGCTTGGTGATGTAGGGACAACTTGCAGGTTGTAGTGACCACAGTTGCTCCTGGTTTAGTTTGCACCAAAACATGTAAATATGAAGAGGAAAGCTTCTCTTCTCGATCTGCTATTATTCATTCAGAGGAACGGGCTTACATAAAACTGAATAGTGTCATAAAGTTAATAGCTGCTTTTATTTTGGAGCCACTGGTTCCCTGTGTTCCTCCTTAGGTCAACACTGTCCAGAAAGTGTGCAATAAAAAGGAATTAATATAATATCAAAGTTCACCAAATTCTCAGTACAAAAGCACTAAAAACATTTATTTAATTTACTGTACATGAATGAATGCACTTAAAATGAATACAAGTTAGTCTGAAAATCAATGTCATACTTGCTGGTGTGACTAGGACCTACTGTGATGCCACATAAACACTGAACTTCATCTGTCATGATAGCGTGTCATGAACCCTGTGTATTGAGTTCTCCATTGCATTAGGGTATTAGTTGACCACAGTGTGAGAGGCATGGAATTACAAATTCCTGGAAAGCCAATGAACAATTTCTGTCCACTAATGTTAGATTTGATAGCTGTTGCATGTGTAATGTGTATTGATTGAATCTGATCAAAGGGATGCAACCAGAACTCACTTCATACCTGCTCTGATCCATTGTTATATTTTGTGCTTGATTTGTGATAGCAACAGAAACCATTATGAAATATCTATAAACTGTATATATAAAGAGTATACAGAGCCTCTGTCTGAAGATTTAATGCATGTTAAACTAATGGCAAATAGAATTATAGCAGAGCAAGTCTTTCATGTGGCGGTAAGCTTGTTTGTTAGGGTTCCTTAAATGCCTGTATGAAGTTAAATTTCTACTTGTAAAAAAATTTAAAAAAAAATAGAATATAGAATATAAAAAATAGAAATAGACAAAAAAAAAACTATGGATGGATTATTTTGTCTACAGACATTCATGCACCCAAGAGAACGAACGTAAATGGCTTTGATTATCTGCTGACCTCTTCTGTATGTAAACGTTTCACTTATCCTGTGAAATATCTCGATATCTACCAAATGAGTCAGTGCAATATGGCTCCCAGAGGACGAATTTCCCTCTAGCTATAAGGTTGACATTTGTGTCAACAACTATTGGATGGTTTTTCATAAGCTTTGTGGTTTGTGCAAAATAGCAAATACGGTTATGCTAACCTCTTCAACACTTTTTTACAGCCAATGATACTTATTACTATGAATATAACAATGAATCGAATCGTAGTTATTTCATTCAGTGGCCTAAAAGCACAAATAATATCATGTAAACTGCTTTTCACACCATTTGGAAGAGGTGGGTGGAGAGAAAAGGACAATTGTTATGTAGCATGGGGGATGGGCACAGAGACACCTAATCACACAGGTGTGTATGACTAGCTGTGAGCTGCACACAGAGTCTCTCCCAACAGGCTGCACAGCTCCTTGTCCAGGCAATGGTCATCTCCAAACTTGACTATTGCAACTCTCTCCTGGCTGGAGCTTCTGCAGTTACCATCAAACCCCTCCAGATGGTCCAAAATGCAGCGGCCCGCCTCATTTTTAACCCGCCGAAGTACACTCATGTCACACCTCTTCTCACCTCTCTTCCCTGGCTACCAGTAGCTGCTCGCATTGAGATGCTTGCTTCTATGGCTCTCAATGGATCTGCACGCTCTCTCAGATCTGCAAAATAAATGAGGCCTCAGATCTCAATCGAGCCTTTTCTCCTTTGTGGTCCCTGGCTGGTGGAATAACTTGCCCTGCCCCATTCAATTGGCTGACATTATCGCTACCTTTAAAAAACATTTAATAACTCACTTGTTCAAAAAGTACTTCAAGTGAGTCTAACACACACACACACACACACACTCATATTATTGTTTAACACTAAACAATTTCTAAGCATGTTCTTTGTCTTAACGAGTTGGGCCTTATCATGGTTCTTTGTTTTAGTATCTCAGTTTTACTGGAACCCAATGGTAATTGCTGGTGTCTTGTCCTTGTAAGTCGCTTTGGATAAAAGCATCTGCCAAATAAAGTAAAGTAAAGTAAAAGAAGAGTAACAGATGTTATTTATTCAAAAACTACAAGGCCTTGCCAATTCCACTGATAATATCTCTGATAACAACAGCAAAAGAACATCTCAGAACTCATCATAACTGGTCAAAGATAAGAGAAAGAGCAAAAAGACAGGCATCTTTGTAATCAGCTGAGTCTGCTTTCACGTGATACCTTGTTTGTGTGGTTTGATTGAGCATGTGAAAATAGATTAACCCTAAATCTGTTTAGCACATTTTACACACATTTCCCTACCTATAATTACTTGGTGTTTGAATTGTGTTTTGTGTTGATGGGAATGGTTGGGAGAGTTGTTTTCCTGAGTTTCTTCGGGTCATTTTGGTGTATAACGTGTTTGGAGTGCTAATGGGTGATTACAAACCACTTGGTCTGCAGGCGCATAGAACAGCCCCTTGTCCAGTGTCCCATCTGTGTGAGATACACTTTAACAGTACAGGTTTGGACTTGGTTCTTAAATGCATCTTAAGCTTAGCTTTACTTAGTCTTAGTCTTACTGTGTGAGACCTAAAAAAACAGGGAAAGTTTAATAATATCCCAGCAGGTGCTTCCGTTCTGCGTGAGTCACAGTATTTAAGGCTGACGTCTGATGTTGACGTCTGTTTTCAGCGACTACGTGTGTCTCATCTGTCAGCTGAACTCAAGACTCTGATTTCCCTAACTTCATCATACAGTGTAAAGATCTCGGGGCACTTTGGTTTGGGAGGCTTGTGTAGACCTTAAATCTGTCACGTCTTGCAGTTTGACTTATTCATCACATCCGTAGAAGATATCCTCACTTGTTTTACCTTTTAGAGTCTTACTGGTGTTCAAACTCACTCATTTAAAAAACAAGTTTGAGCTGTTGGGAACCAGCATCTGAAATATTCTGCCATGCTTTTCCTCCTAACAGATGTTCTAACTTTAAATCTTAGGTAGGAAGCGTTTATCATTATGACGCACAAGGCACCAGTTTACACATGCATACAAGGTTCAAAATAAAAGTTTATAATACCAGCTCAACAAAGAGTCTATTATGGACGACTTTTGGGAAGAGAGAAGACGCTGACTGCTGATATTTCTGTTTGTTTAAACTTTTTACTCACAGCGAAACATTAATTTTGGTTTGCGGGATGTTGGCAGTCGAGGATTGTAGAGTGGTGTGAAGAACACATGGTCTGTGTAAAACCTGTTTGACAGTACAACCTCTTTTTTTCCCCTCAATTGTGAAATTCCCCATTCTTATTTTGTCACACAAGGGACAGATCACAGTCTCGGTGAGACAGCAGACTATCGTTTTAAGCTTTTGTTTGATTTTCTGTATATTCGTTAGGGCATGGTAATCACAGAAGAGCACAAGCCAAAGATACCTTACTTGTTTAGCAATCAGTGAATGCAAGAGAAAAAGAGAGAGCCCCATTCCCACACATGCAAGTTTGTTCCCACTAGTGTCTTAAAATAGTCACAGAGGGCTTTTCAATTATACAGGCCACGTTGTAAGAAGGGGCCCAATCATAAAACCAGAGTGTTTACCTCCTCTCTAAATCTTGCTGTGCTTTGATTAAGGGGGCAGAAGGCGGCTGGGAAGCTGAAAGGACAAGGTCAGGGGCGAGATGTGGTACAATAACTGGAGGAAACACAGTGAGACATGTAACTCTGAGCCGTCTGTGACCTGAGGCCAGCAGAGCATCCAGCATGTTACATCAGTCCTGTTTATACTACAAGTACAGAGAGAGTGACATGGTTTAAGAGACAAAGTCGGGTTTGAGGAGTGAGGTTAGTCACTAACACTTTACATGTCAAAATTAACATTAGGAATAATAATTAGACTGTGAAACAGAAGAATAAAATTATTTTTCACAATTCACTTTTGAGCTTTGGGTCTATTTTGAATGATTTGGCAACTATGGTGCTTTGTGCTCATAGCAACAGCTGCAGCACCTCACATACCCAATGTGAGTATTTACACTATCTACTGGACATAAAATAATTTCTCCTCCCCTCACCTTATGATTCTCTGCCTCTGCCAACCAGCTAGAACTTGGACTGGGACTTAAATATTGAATAAAATTGTGTTTCCTAGATATTTCAATGACAAGAATAGGACAGATGTAAAGTCACAGTGTCGTTGACCTTTGACCTCCAGATTCTAATCAGTTCATTTGAAATTGAACTTATTAGTAAATTGGTTGGTGCTGATTTTGATGAAATTAAGGTGTTTCTGAGAGATCACATTCAGAAGAAGGGAACAAACAACCGCTGTCAGCAGCTGACAACAGCTGTTGTGGCTGCAGATTCTTAACACAAACCTATATGGCCAATACATCACCCAGTGGTAATTCATATTAAATGTTAAGTAACCCTAAGTAAGAAAGTAAAAAAGGAAATACAGAATGTGAAAAAACACTTGGAGCCTACTTCACAACTGCACTGAGCTAGAGCCACTTAGTGGTTAGCTTGGCCTACAATGAAGACTGCGTGCAAAGGGAAGTAACCAGCCTGGCCCTGTTCAAAGTTCAAAAATAGACGTAGCCTGTAGAGCCTGTAAAGCTCAATAGTTATCATGCCACATCTCCTTAGTTTAATCTATACAGATACAAAAAATCTTGTGTTTCTGCCATTAAGAAATAGTTATAATGTAGAAATCACCTCTATTTAAACTAACATATGCTCTTCTTGCAGTACTTTTTGTATACATTTGTTCAAAATATTCACATGACATACATATTGACCTTTACATAGCTTGACATAAATATTTGCTGGCATTGCTCTTTTTCTGCTTTCAATCATCAAGCTAAGCTAACCACTTTTACTGAATGTTACAGACATGGCAGTGCCATTAATCTTCAGCTCTAATTCTCAGCTACCCGAAACATGCATGTGTCATTTTAAACCATTAAATTATTTACTTTTATAATAGTTTGACCTCAGAGCCACACTAAAGAATTCCCTCACTGTCATCATGGAAAAAGGAGCACCTCCGTCATGCTCATAAAGGCAGGTGAATTTGCGTATGCATTGCTTAATGTGTCTTTAAAGAAACAATGGCTCGATACAAGGGTGTGGATGTAATTATAGAAAAGGATTTATGCTTGTGTTCATTGTCCATCGGTACTTTAAGGAACTGGATTAACCTGTTTGGACAGATGTCCGTCACAATAAATCACAACGTAAAGGACATTTTTTATTGCACACCTTCCCATTCGTGTTGTACTGCAGGCTGTTAGCTGAGATAAACAAGCACTAAAAACAATGCACGGGACATTACTATCCAGGGAGCAAACTGTTTACTGCTGTTATCAAGGAACAGGTGTAGACACATTAAAGTCTCATGAGGGCTTAAAGAGTGCTGAGTCTATATCTAGAGCATAGAGCATATTGAAATGCAATGTTTTTACGGTTTTTTTCATTCTTCAATGTCACATGTGCATTTCCCAAATTGAAATGCATATACTTTACATGAATATACTGAGCAAATACTTGTTTGTAAAAGTACTTCTTAGGTATTAATCATTTATGCACATTTAAGGGTAAATTAGATTTTTGTTGATGTTTAATTCAGCAGGTCAACTTCAGCATAAACACCCCATCTGATCTTTTTCTGCTGGCTGGATGCCCAGGGGATTATGTTTTTTAACGAGCTTCTCCTCATAGGAGGTAGATCATCCCTAATCAATATTTCAACAGATATATTAACATTATCCAAATTGATTAAGTGCCTTGGCATCCTTAAATGTTGTTTATCAAAGGAAAGGTCACTTGATGTATTTGGCTGTCCAACAGGGTATCTTCCTGAGGTCTCCATAGGAAGACATGGTGTAATATTGATCAATGGTTTAGCTTGACTTACACTGATCATCACTAATGATTCGTAGGTAAATGTTTACACATCTTTTCAGTGAAACAATTCCGAATACACCGCAGTGTGTGTCTTGTACAGATAAGAGAAAGTAGGTTCCAATAGGGAAATCAAAAATAAATCATCACAACTGCTGCATGCAAAAAAAAAGATCAGTGGAAAGAAATGTTTAGAGCTTGATGATATGCGGTTCACATTCTGCAAAACATCTCACCCCTGCAGCTGTGTTAATCCACCCCTCTGTCTGTGTTGGTGTGGCATTCTGCAGGGTGTTAGCGTATTAAGCAGTACATTAAAACCTACTATTGAAACTCACAGCTGAGAAGCGCTTTAAAATATGTGACGTAAAAAGCACCTTCTACCATGAGCCTCCAGTGAAATGTTCAGTCTACACTGCACACATTGACAATGAAAATGCAACACGGCAGATGTCGGAACAACATTCTGTACTTCTCTGTGTCTATGTTCGATAAACGTTCATCCACCATCCTACAGTTGACGTAACGTTTGGTGCAATTTGAGAACAGCGCATTAAATTATTAATACTGGCACAGATAGTGATTTTTATTGAACACACAGTGGTGTACAATGCCTGTCTAATGCTCTATTTGGCACATAGTTGGAGGCAAGATGATGGTACAAAGCGAAATGCAAGCATTACTTTTTTATTATTTTATAAGACAGTCATTTGGCTCATCAGCACAATCCTCAGTCATTATGCGCTTGACAACAGAGACAGAGATAAATATTGGTAAAAGCAGGTTTTATCACATGTTCTGTGGCAAAAGAAAACTCCTAAAAATATTGTTTTGGGTTAATTACATGTGCATGAATCAGCATGCTCGAGTGCAGTCCTCTGGTGATCTAAAATACAGCAATATTCCTGCCGACTTCTCTGGAAATTCCCATCTTGAAATTCTCAGATGAAAAAGATTAACCCAAAATGAATAAGCATCACTTTGATCAGCTGATTGTGATTTCTTTCAGTTTGCTAATGTACTCACTTCAAGTACCGCCGGAGCAATGACACAGTCAGCACAATCTGTGCAGGTTTTGTCAGCTGGCAAGTTTGAGCAAAAGCGTTTAATGTACTGCGACATCAAGCCATCCAGTTTCTGAATTCCCCATTACCTTCTCTCCTCAGCAAGGTGTTTATAGGCCTTTTCTGTGTCTGTTAGCACAATATTTCACCCCACAGTACATGTCTAATAGAACAAAATACTGATACACACAACAAGTTTGGTGCAATATAAACAATTTATTTGTGTAAGTAAAGGTTTACAGTTAATATATGATACAACACTCTTTGATACAAGATAATGTCGTTTCTTTAACATTGTTTTCTAAGATGTATTTCTTCAAAAGCCTGTGGAGACTAAAAATGTATTTGTCCACGCCATACACCAAATTCCCATTTTGAAACATCTAGCCAAATCTGAAGTCATAAAATTCACAAAGCACTAGACAATGCTTACAACACAGCGAAGCGAAAACTGTGTCGCAATCACATTCCACATTCAGAGTGAGGTTTTAAATTCAATCCCTCCCTTTCTTTCACAAACATAAACAAGTCTATGGTTTGCAGCTCATTCATGAATCTATGTCTTTGGAGTTCCTGCTCGAAAGTGTAAGTCTGCCAGTTCTGACTCAAAGCCAAGAAGACGCCCTTTTCTCCTTTCTGTGTCTCAGCTTTGCAACCATTCATACCCTGTGGAGCACGCACTCCACCCAAACAGTATCTCCATGGTGACACACATACTGTATATAGACCAACCTTTAAGGTGTGTGCCTTTTTTTTTCTCTCTCTACCTAAGCGGCCTTTGAACCGTGACAACGGCTGAATGACAACGTCAGTCGATAAGGGGTTTCCCACTTCGTGGCCTCCGGTCGCCCAGGCAACATTCCTGAGTCGACAAACATTGGCTCCGACTGGAGCCTGCATACCAGAGGATCTCCCAGGAAGTCCAAAAGGCTTTCCTTGCGTGTTGTTGTTGATGTTGCTATAGTAGTGGCCACCAGCCAGCAAGTGTGTACAGGTGAAAGCAGGTACACCTACCTCTACCTGTTATGTCCCATTTAAACCTTTGATAGAAATAGAACCCAAGCTTTATATATAGACAAGGACACACCTCAGAGACTACTGCTATGATGCCGTGGGCCTTCCCAGGTACAAAACATTACAGTTTGTTAGTCAAGTCTGTTTGTGTTGTAGATATAAACAACATATTAACTGGGTGTCAGCGTTGACTTTGTAGTTTGTGTTGAATAGAAACTGTGAAACCGTTTTTTTCTTTTTTTAATTCCTAAGAAACATCATTCATTAGCTCAGTTAGATTACATGAGTTCTAGACTAAGACTAAGGAGAATTTTCTGACCTGACCCCTTAAAAAATGAGTGGTCCCATATGTGTGTTTGTTACTGTGTGTGTGTGTGTGTGTGTGTGCATGTTTTGTCATGGTCACTAGAGAGGCCAGAGGTTTGCAGCCGTTCAGCGCAAAGACAACTGCAAGGCCATCTGCATGCCTGGATCTCCTCCAACAGCAACACCAGCACACGCGCAAACGCACACACACAGTCTTATAAACTGGGTGTCAGTGACTGTAGCACCTCATCCTTCCAAGTACATGTATATTGTCTGGGCCCAAGGCAGCTGTTATGTGTCCTGTGATAACCTAGAGGACTGTATAGAAACAACTCGAGAAACACGGATTCAGTTGAACAATTACCGTTGTAAAAGGGATAGCTGCGGCTGAAATTAAATGACAGCTCCTGCACTGTTTGTAATGGTTTTGAATTACACAGATTGTGAGTTAGATATGTCTAACCCTAGGTCCTAGTTTCACTGTTGTTGGGTAATGTTGAGAAAACAAGTGAAGCATGTTGTTATGAAACACTGACTGATGTAGTGTAGCAGCAGGCCAAAGTGAAAATGTCTCTGTCCCTGCCAAAGATTTGTATTGGAAACCACAGATGCATGGCACAGAACCACGTAGGCCTTCCACTGGCAATACACAGATCCAGTTCCCCAGAAAATGCATGCGCCTGTTAGTGCGTGTGTGTGGTGACAGGCTTAACATGCTTACGGGTCTAAAAAGGTTTCATTTGGTTTCAATCGTAAGTCCAACTGTAACTGTAACTCTCAGTGTCTTGTCGATTTCACAGCAAGTAGTCAAAAACAAAAATGTCGACCTGCAGCAGGTTGCCATGGCGCTTGGAGGACGTCTGATGAATGCACTGTCAAGTTGAAATTTGCGAGTGAGCCTCGTGAAGCTCTTGGCAGTCAAACAAAAGTCCAGGTGAGAGTAATTCAACTGGTCAGCACAGGAGAAAGTTGTGTTTTTTTCCCTGGTAAATCTAAAATCGATTGTTCACATGCATGAAGCTTTGGAAACGTCAAGGAATTTGACAGACACTTGATCCTGAATTCTCCTTTTCTACTATTCACTTCTTTTTTTTCTCATTTCTAATGGAAATGTTTTGAAGAAGACATCCTTAACTAATTAAAATCTCGAGGCTGTGCTTTTGATCCCAGTTGCTGCGATACACTAAAAACAGCAGTGCACTGTACAGGCAAACATCCATCACGCTCGGCATTTCCTTCTCAAAACCCACTGCTTCACTTCGAACCTAACTGAGAAAAGAAAAACATAGTCACAGTGTGCGAGTGAATTCTTGTCATGACTCAAGACAGTCTGTTGTCTTATCAGCCATCCAGACGGCCAATACATATGGATTATTAGTCTCTGAGTGTCCAGATTGTGCTGGGAACCTCTCGGGCTTTAGCTGTCGTTTAGTGGAAAATGTTGTTTACCAGAGGCCTATTTGAAGCAAAGCTGTGTTTTTCCCTTTTAATCTAACTGGCAAAAGCAAACAGAAGAAACACTTGTCACTCATTGAGGAGGTGGTTTCTCTTTCTTATGTCACACTAAACAATTCGAAAGAGTTACCAAAGAAATCCCTTTTTCTAACCTGGTAAACCTCGATTAGCTTTTAAAAACACTAAATATATATTATGTAGTTATTTTTGTTACTACCATATATGGAATAATAATTTTTGGCATTCAGAGTTTTATGCAGATGTTGACAACTTGGTGTAACCACCAGGTTACATGTGGAGGTGACAAGACACTGATACCCTGTAGTAGCGCAGACACGGGTCAAGCAGCTGTCCAAACAACAATTTGCCCAACAGGATCAATAAAGTATTTATTATTATTACTAAAAATCTTATGCGACCGCAACTCTTTTTTGGGCAGCTAGGATCAGCAAACACACATGGAGCATGAATAACTTGAGTTTGATCTGGTTCTTCAGCAACTTTTGATGGGAACAATAAAGTATATATGTATATATACTAGCTGTCTGATCACCAGCAAGTCACTGTGTCTGTGTTTGATCCACAGTCGTGAACACGCCATACTAACATATTATCATTTTTCAAGTTATGATGTGTTATTAAGGGTTCTTAATCTTTTGCTTGATGCTGTATGTGCAAAGCAAACACAAAGCAGCATTAGCATTATCTATTATAATGCTAATTATAAACACATAGTTTTATTAGTAAGATATCATTTAGAGAATGTGGGTAATCCCCACAGTGGCAAACAAGCACATTTAAGACCATTAAATTCATTCCTGACGTTTGCATTAGAAAACATCTCTATCTGACACACATATTTGTTTCATACACCCTATTTATACTGTTTATCCATTTTGGAGATTATCGGTGTTTGAGTCTGTGAGCGTTTCCCCTTGTATCAAATTCCTCATTGAGTCCGACCACATCATTTCTCCTCCTTAACATCCATGATAGATCATTTGCCCTTTCCAACACTCACTTGTACCTTTCTGCTTCGTTTGCAAAGGTGGGATTTCTTGGTCCTGCAAGTGACATCAGACTCAATGACAACTATCTCAGGGTGATTACGAACAACAACCTCTTTTTTTCCGGCCAGTATCAGAGCTGTACTATAAAATAATCTCCCCCAAGATCCCTCGAGGAAATATTTCATGTTTATTACACCACCCTCCACTCCCATATCTTAAATATTTTCCTACTTTATTTGTAATGTTCTCTAAGCTTCTAAAATATTCCTA
This sequence comes from Microctenopoma steveboyesi, assembly GCA_032359275.1. Classification (NCBI taxonomy): domain Eukaryota; kingdom Metazoa; phylum Chordata; class Actinopteri; order Anabantiformes; family Anabantidae; genus Microctenopoma; species Microctenopoma steveboyesi. The sequence goes on along the minus strand of JAUMHF010000004.1, from coordinate 5,871,380 downwards.
AATATGGGATGTGCCAAAGCAACCAAATGTCTGTTTAGTCTACTTCTGCACAGGACTCAGGTATGTTGCACCATGTGCAGTTTCCGTATCTTGTGGTGCCATCTAGTGATGGTTTCTCTGCGTATGTATGTTTGTGTTTTTATAACATCTTAGAAGGAAAGTAATGCATCATGAAATAAAAAACCTGGCACTTGTAGAACACTGAAGAATTTAGATTGACCTCAGAGGGAAGAGTGGAAAACAAGGGACCCTGAATGAAAACCAAATATCCAGGTGGGAAATGTCATCCCTATTCAAAAGAGCCTTTTAACACCTGGATCGCTTGTGATTTTTACCGGTATAACCAACATGTCTGAAACCATTGCTGAATGGAAAAGAGGGTAAGTAAACTATTGTGTAAGGTAAGGGTTGATCTGCAAGCTGTCACCCCACCAGTGTAATTAGTCATAGTCACTGGGGTCACTCCCAAAAAGAGATCATATAGTGGCGGAAATTCATCAAACAAGTCCGTATATCCTGTATCTCATGAGAAAAATACATGGGAATTCATTTAGAATATAAAGTCAAAGGCAACATACACAGCTCGAAATGACATCAAAGGAGAGAAGCTCTATTGTCATTCAACAGTTAGTAAAGTAATATAATGTAGTAATGTGACGAGCATAGGTAAGTGAATCAAGTATAGACTATAGCTAACTATGTCTTCTTAAAAACCATTACCAATAAATATTACTTTTATTTATGAAAAGTATTAAAAATATGGACTGTTCACGTCTTCATTCAGATTTCCATGTCCGTTTCTTGTGAACTACTTTAAGACACAAGAGCGGAATTAGGCACTAGTGAAAAAATAATAGGACGAGGACAGAAACAACACAGATGATTTCCCTTTTCACCTCTGGTGGCTGCACCCACTTCCAAATCAGAACATCTACCAACGCCCTAACGTGACTAACTCCCGAACAAACAGTCATTGCCCCTCCACAGGATGCTAAGTGTGTGATGAGTCAATGCATGGACACTGTCCAGGCAAATGCAGTGAGAGTGAGAGTCTGTGAGCCATTATAGGGAGGGATGTGTCATCAAAAGAAAAAAAGAGAATACATTGTGTGATCAAAAAAAGTTTAAAAAATTGTTAAATAATTCAGATCCTCAAACAAATTGTAATATTACACAAAAATAAACAGAGTAAATACAAAATTAAGTTTTTAAATGATGATCTCATTCATTAAGGTAAAAGAGCTGCTCAAATAAAATAAATGAAATGCCCTGTAAACCTAATAACCTGTTGTAACATCCTAAACAACTCTAAACAACTAAAATCAAGCACTGGCAATGAGTGTAAGGTCATGCCGCAGACTTTGACTAGTCACCTCCAAACACCTTCATATCAAATGCTCCAGAATCCAGAAGAGGCAGAGTTAGACAAGAATGAACAGCATTTAAACCAATTGTCCTGAAAGACAAATGTCTTCAGAAATGCATTGGACCTGTCTGACATGTGATCTAAGTTTTTCTTCATCTCTCTTACACCTTTCCCAGACAATTTGCACCTTTTTGGATCTGTGTGACTAATGCTTCTTCACATCCCTGGTTCCTCTCTGTCAGGTCAGCGAGTTCAAAGAGCTATAGCATACACCCTACAGTAGATGGCAGTACATAACCCTAAATAAATGAATATTTAACAATTAGTGCTTCATGAATTTATAATAAAAACTCTGTGAAAATGATAATGACCCAGTAGTGTGGTGCATCATGAATGAAATAATGTCATTATCTTTAATGTTATAAGAAAGAGTACTAGTACAAGTTTTTATTCAAATTTAGGACAGATATTTATCATTTGCTTAAGCATCAGTCCAGATTCCATTCCCTCATTTTTTGTACCTTTAGATCTCAGTCAGTCGGTTTGTAATGAGGCAGTTTCAGTGTAAAGTTCTGTGTCGTTATGTATCAGGTTTCTATGTACATGCACTCTCTCGCCGACATAAATCCATGAATGTGCTCATACACCGAAGAAAAAGAGGCAACAAGAACAGACACATCGATTACTGTGTGACCACTGGTGACAGCACAGTCGCACTGAGGTGTTAGTGTCTTTATTTATATATGAGCTTCTTTCTTTCTATAAGTAATTGTAATATAAAATGTGTTTGATGATCTGAAAGATTTATGTGGGACAAATATGCAAAAAAAATAAATTTTCACAGCACTGTAGATAGTGCACAGATTCAGTCTGTGTCTTTTCTCCTAATGTCCTCTGCCCTGATTGTGTTCAGCTGAAATGAGAATACTGCAAACTGTGACAAAGCATTTAAAGAAACCTCTATTAAATTTTCCAAAAAGATCAAACTTTCGCATACTGTACATATTCTATGACTCACGTTATTCTGAGATCAGCGAAGGAGGTCATTTGGAAAGAATTCATTCAGTTGTGATTTTGTCTTTTGATCAAAGCAGAAGTAGTTTAAAATGTTTTCCCAAGCGTTGTCGTGACTAGAACAAACAGCATTGCTCATTATTGATTGACATCACTGATGGAAAAACATTACCTACCTCGTTTAAGACTGTCCAGTGAATATAAAAGGTTATCTTACTGATATACAGAAACAAATCGGTTATCCTTTATCATCAAACTGCTTTATGATGAGAGTTTGTCTGAGAAATCGAGCGGGCTGTAACGATGCAGGCACCTCTGTCCCATCCGGTTTGAAAACATCAGTAACTGTAAGATATACAAGAAGTGCTTGAGAAAGGTGCAATAGAGTTTTATAAGGTGGTACGGGACAGTTGAGGTTCTGCTAGCTGTGGCTCGGTGGGAGTTAGTAGATCTGTCAGTAAATATGCATGAGGTGAATGATTTCACTGCCTGGTAGCTCAGTGGTTAAGGCAGGGGGCTGGGATGCAGGAATAGCAGGGTTGATTCTCAGCTGAGGCACCCAGTCCATGCCCCATACCAGGTGTGTCCCTGAGCGAGACACTCTAGCTCCTCTAGTGAGCAGCCTAGCTCTGTGGCTGCTCGCTGCTCCTCCCAAGGGGGAATGGGTCAAATGCAGAGAAGAAATTTTATTGTAACATGTAAAAATGTATCGATGATAAAAAAAAGTGGCTTCCTCCTCCTCTTGCTTCTTGTAGTTCTAGTTTGGGGAGCACTTTTAGCCTCGTGTGAACGGTATTAAACGTCTCTACGTCTCCCCCATTTTAAAATAGTGTAAGTGTCACCGAGCCACATACTATGAATGATCATTTATATTTGTTGTCATGACAACAAGTACAATATGCAGCAGCCAACATTCCTGGTAAATACTGACACCGAAGAGCATCTGTAGCATGGCGGGAGACACATGACTTACAAAGGACGATGCAGTGGAACACGGCGTTACCTGACCCTGTGTTGGGAGTTGGACAACTTTTTCAGCTGGAAGCAGAGAAATATTTTAAAATAGGGATGGAGTGGAGTAATTTAATACCTTTTATATATTGTGCTTTCCTGAGTAGAGGATCGATAGAGGATGTTAGGAAGTAAGTGGAGGGTCAGTGTAGTTTCACATACCCTTGGTTTATAAGTTGGTTTTATAGATCTACACACGCCAACATTAACACCAAAGCACCCTATTACTGATGAGAAAGGTTAAACAGATGAAATAAAAAAGTAGAATTAGATAACTACAGGTAATGTTCACATGTTTAAAATCACTGCTCCCACCTCCAGGTGTTAATAGTAAACGCAGGCTTACCCAAAACTGACAACTGTTCAGTGTATGAGACAAATATAATAAAAGTATTTACTAAATAATATCTAGTATCAAATCTGTGCAAATGGGGCAGACAAGGCAGACTTTCTATTTACATTAGTCTGAAGAAAAGTCGATTCTCCATTGCGATTAGCATTGAAATCCATCAGGTCCTTTAATTGAGCCTGTGGGACGCTTTCCTGCTGCTGCATCACACTGTGCCTGGAGTTCACCAGCACAGATGAGCCTGCACTGTCCCCCGCAGCTAGTGATAAATGACACGAGGCCATAATGGCTCTGCTCTCTAACATCTGATTGACAGCACGGTGAATAAGGACTCGGTCCAGACAAACTGATGTTAGAGTGAAACTTTAGAGGTGTTAGTCAAAGGATTTTGTTACCTTTGAGTCAGGCTGTTTCCACTGTTTCCAGTATTTTGTTTTTGTTTCATATTTTTTGTGTGTGGTCATTTCAACTACTTTAAAAAATATAATAAACTAATCATCATAGACAGATTAAAGGTTGTGGGAAACCTCTGCTGTGGAAGCTGTGCACTGATCTCATCTATAGTGTGCATGCATAGTAATGAGATGTAGGGAGAATGAGTATCACAGCTACTGAACACACCTCTGAGGAGAAACACAAGAGAAACAAACCTCGCTGTGTGCGTGAGAGTGATAGTAGATGATTATTCACGAGAGGAAAACATGGCAACAGACTTTGGCAGGGATTTGGGCTCTGAGTAGGGAGAGGAGATAGAGAGAGTGAGAGAGAGAGAGAGCGCGTCAAGGCCATCTGGTTTCTGGTTTCTTCAGTGGGTAACGTTCAGGAAGACAGTTTCTTCGAGCCTTCACCAACGTGACTCCAGTTATCGTTTTATTTCACATCAACTTCTGCACCATTCATCTGGCAGTGGGCAGCATTTCTCTAGTTTCCTATCAGATATAATAATATCTATGATGATTTTCAGGTAAATCTCTCACTCTCACAGTTCAGAGTTAGTGAAGTTTGTGTCTATTGATTATGAATAGGTAACAATTATAACATGCTGGTGGATTATGAGGCAAAGCCAAACCCAGTGCGTGACACGATGTCGCGATCGCCTGCCACACCTGTGGTTCTGTCCTCCAGCTTAGCTTCACTTCATCTGCGTGTCTGCCTGCTCTGACACCACAACCTGACCCAGTTCAGTATTTGGTTATAGTTCAGATCAATAGATATAACCAATCTAAACCACAGCTATGCTAGTCACACGCAGCAAAAACACCCCTGCGAGGGTTGTGTGTAGCTCAGCACAGCAAATGTGGTTTGTCTTTGCACGATTCTTCTTACTCTCAGTGTCAAACCGCGACTGACTTCGCACCATCTAAGACTCGGAGCCATGTTGGCAGTAAGTGCAGTAGTGGTTGAAGAACTTGAAAGAAGGCAACTTTCAGAAACACTTGTTTCGTGTATTACAATATGTCAGCGTGCAAAGTCATAATGTTGGTGGAAAAAGTGATATTCTGTGGACGTTTGGTGCAAACAGCTCTCTTAAGCTCTGAGGAACCAATCTGTAGTAGATTTATTTCAACGTTTCTAATGAAGCTTTGCTGAAAGTTCAACAAGGAAGATCTTTAATACTCACTCTCTGCTGGGTTTTCCTAATGGATCGTCATTTCATTTCTGTCTTTCTGTCTTTCCCACCTACCCACCCCGTCTACCCCACCCATATCCTATCCTAATGCACTCCAGGCAATCTACCGCAGTTCCATCTTCCTCTCCCAGCTGATTTAACCACCAGCAGCAACATCTAGACCCTGCCTCACCCTGTTGCCTATTCTACTCAACAGTCTCTTTGTAATCATTCAATAAAATGTTCTCATACACCCTATTGATGTGTCCTTATTGACCTGAACTAAACAGCCACGCTGACACCATCTCATTCGGCCATGATCACATCACTGCACGACTTTACCCGACAACTATGTTTTATTTGAACTTGCTGTTCCAACACCCCATGGTTTATGAATTTCCATAAAAGGTTTACTTTCCTCTTACATAGTGCAGAACAGACAGGCAGGAACTCTGGAACCAAGGGAGGCAGAGAAAACGAAACGTTTTCAAACGAAGAAAATTCAAAAGTGCACATATGACCTAATTCCACGACAGCTTTGGCAATTTACAGTACAATGTAAGAAGATATCCAGTCACTATAGGAACCCGCTGTGCAGCTGTTAACATCTTACTCACACGTGGGAACGCGGAGCAGCGTGTTATGTTGCGTAATTGGCTCCTAATTGGTAGTTCTGCCGCAGATGTGTGAGGATTTTAAAGAGCCTGCTGCACCTACACTGTGGACAACCCACGGACAGAGAGAGCTACGTAATCTTAGTGTGTGATTCTGTGTGTGTGTGTGTGTGTGTGTGTGTGTGTGTGTGTGTGTGTGTCAGACAGCGGACCATCTCTTCTCTCGCATCAGCATCACGAGGTTTAATCGCTCTTTCTCCATCACCGAAGCTACGACGCGTCCGTCAAACCTGTGGAGCGTCTGTCTGTCTGTCTGTCTGTGGACACGACGGACTCTACACACACACTATCCAGACACACACACACACTGCCGTGATATAAACCGCTGTTCTTCTGGGGGGAATCTCCGCTGTCATCCCGGAAGACCCATCACAATCTCGCCTCAGAGGAAGTAGAAGCAAACAGGTGCGTGGAGCAAAGACATTTGATTTCTCTGTTTCCTTTTTTTAATCTCTATTTTAGCACAACACCCAGGACATTGTTTGATTCGCCGTATCGCACTGAAATAGCTACACAACACGTAAGTTTCTTTAGTTTTTTTTTTATTCTAGCCAGTAGACTAGATTCATTCATGTTTCACTGCTGGGCTGCCACCAGCTTCCACAGGTGGGATTTTCCCCGCACACTGGTGATAGTGGCTTATCAAACCTGTGAGTGGGAAAAGCAGGGCGGTGGCACCGTTTCGGTGCCGTGTCGCGCGTTTCGGTGCCGCGCGCCACAGCTCGTGCGGCAGCGAGCGCCTTCTCACCGCGCCTGTTCTCACGTCTCCGCAGCTGCGTGTGTGTGTGTGTGTGTGGGAGCCAATCAAGCAGCCATGGACGCGCTAATGAAGGGTTTCTCCAAAGCCAAGGATGGGGTCGTGGCAGCGGCGGAGAAAACCAAGCAGGGAGTGACTGGAGCAGCTGAGATGACGAAGGATGGGGTTATGTTTGTCGGTGGGAGCTGTTTTTTTATTAGTAGTAGTAGAAGTAGTGGTATTTATTTGTATATTTGACTAATAGGGCTTCATTTTCTTTTCAGGTTCCAAAACCAAGGATGGAGTCACAACAGGTAATAAACTAATCTGATGTTGCATAAATGTACACATTGTTCAAGAACAGTATGATCTCAGTGGATTATCACTGTAGCTCTGCAGGTATGTAGTATATTTCACCACCTACAACACAACCAGCCTAACTCCCCATGGGCCTCGCTTAGTTTTGCCATTGTCTCACATATAGGCAAGGGACGCCTGCTTTAGGTGCTTTGGGAATTGGTTGTTCCCTGTACAAGTGAGTTAGTGTTTTGGAAGCTGGCAGTATGAGAGCAATGTGCCTCATTAAACTGTATAAGTAAGAGAGGACAGGTGATATCGTTCTTTGTCTGTGGGGCCAAGCAGCAGGTCCTTCATAGACAGAGGTGATGTCATATAGTAAAAAGAAGCTGAAAAACACCAGATGTGCCAGGTCATCAAAAGATGTTTTCTCCCTTATTTTGGTTACCACTCAAGTTCGTCTTACTTCCAATCAACCATCAGTGTTGTGAGTTCAACATTTTCCAGCGCCTCACAACGTGCGGGTCTTCATGAGATACACCTTTCTCAAACACACTTCTTCCTGTCGTCCGTACAGTTGCAGGTAAAACTGTGTCTGGGGTGTCTCAGGTGGGTGGAGCAGTGGTTACCGGGGTTACTGCTGTTGCCCAGAAAACTGTGGAGGGTGCAGGCAACATCGCTGCTGCCACCGGATTGGTCAAGAAGGATCCAGCCAAACATGTAAGAAAAATACTTCACATTTAAACTGTCTTCTGTAAAAAGCTCAGCTCCCATAGAAACCGGGGCAGTTATTTAGTTGGCGAAGTTGTTAGCCATTGCTAAGACGATAAACCATCTCATGAGTCAGACAATAAATGGGAAAAAGAAGAGAAGTTCATCATGTTATGGCTTCTGTTTTTAGTGTTTGGGTATTATCCCAAGGTGTTAAAGTGGGCACATACTTTTCAGAGATGTTTCCATCTTTGTATGGCCGTACCTGACCACTAGGGGCAGTGTTGCATCAAGCAAACGTGGTGGTCGGACAGACTTTTATATTTTCTAACATCTATACAGGAGTAAGACGTGTACCAGTAAGTTGCGCACGATAAAAACTGACATTGTGTTTGGCTCGTCCGTCTCGCTAGAAATACCCCTCAGTCAGTGCTGTAAACGTAAACTTCTCTAGAATCAATAAGTTGTCTGCACAGACAACCATTTAAAACAACCATAAAAAGCCTCGTCCCTCCATTTCACAAAATTCGCCGTCAGCCACAACTCTTCACTGTGTCAAAATGGCCTCCTGACCTTGAGTCATTTGTCATCACTTCCCGCATCTGCTGTGTGTCTTTCTCCTTTGAAATGAAAGCCGTTACATATTGTTGGCTTCTGCTGTATTGTTCATCAGTCACTCTGGCCTTCATTTGTCCAGCAGTGGAGGAGGTGGTAAAGGCAGTTTGCCGTAGCAAACAATTTACTGCTGCAGCACAAGTCAAACATGAAAAACGATTAGTCTCCCTCCTCTTCATGGGTTCTTTTATTCTGTAGTTTGCTGTCTCAATCTATATCTTTTATAGTGGATTATGTGGATTTTTGTAGACATGGTCAGGGTGGTAGCTACCGTTGAACAAAGAAGTTTTCACCAGCGATAAAGGATGCTACTAGATTAGGAAAACATTATTTCTGAAGGTAACATTTCAAATATAGGCTAGAAAAAACAATTCTGAAGAGAGTAAAATGTGCCTGTAATTACCATCTTTCCTTAAAGCATCACTGCGAGTAGCAGGAAGTGATGAGCCAGTCAAATATTTCCCTGGGCAATGCAAACACACAGTATGTTTGTTGTGATGCTCAATCTCCCATCTCTTAATTAGCAATGAGACACGGGGGGATCCGTGACAGCAATTTAGACACCAGGTGTTAACAGCACACACACACACACACTCACACATTTATTTGTAATTAAAGAGCCCTATAAAAAGACAAGATAGCGAAGAATTAGCTAGTTTATTTCCTGCCACTGGCACTCAAACACAGTGTTTTTCAGCAGTTCTTTCAGTGAAACAATCAATATATGTTTCACCCTTCTGTTTTCATCCTTAGTTGCGCACAAAAGCAGCTCTACGCGCATTTGATTTTGCCATTAACTGCGCGCAAACAGCAACTAATGTCATCCTCCATAGCAGTTGTGCTATTAAGGTGGCTAGATAGCTGATCGTGCCATACGCCCTGAGGGATTAAACTCAGACGAAGCTCCACCTGGAATGTGATCAGCCTCATTATGAGCGACACGGACAAGCCAAACTGGCTGTCAGAGCCGACAAACAGATGGACGAACAGACTCAGGGTGGACTGACTGATGGAGAGATAGATGGATTGACAGAAAAACAAAGACATAGATTTAAAAAATATTATTCCGGCATTCCCAGCGAGAGATTGACATGCAGGCAGCAACAGATTGTCCTCATTTAACCATCGTTCCCAAGCGGCTCAGCAGTTAAACGTCATTAATATTGATTTCATTTAAAAATTGATGCGAGGTTGAGAGAGCCCATCAAAGATCGTCTCCTGTGTCTGTCTCACAAGACACAAACACACACACACACCAGAAAACAGTGGATGGATGGATGCTGAGTCTTGATTAATATCCTCCTCTCGCTGTTCCACCGATTCATCAGCTGCTGGTGACTCATATCAGGGAGACACAAAAGCCAGAAAAGTGGATGGAGGAGAAAATGACAATGAGCCAGAGGAGCAGACAGAGTGGTGGGTAGAAAGGTGGAAAGCAGAGGAGGAAACATGACAGAAAATAGAAAATTGTCCCAGCAAGCTCATCTTATTGCTCAGATCTTTTCTGCAACGTGTAATATAATGCCGCGGCTCCGATCCCCAGGAAGCAATATGTGGTTGAAAATGGCTCTAAAATAATACAGTCATCATAGGTGAGCCCTTTCTCTGCCTGGAAGATCATGGTTTATACAGACATTTCCTAAAGTTTATTTATTCTTCACTGTCCAAGTACGTGTTTGCGCGTGTTTATGTGAGCACATGTCACTCTGGCTCTGCTGTTGGTGAACAGATGGAGACTTGATGGGTGGTGTTAAATACAACAGCTGGAGGAAAGTACAATAAACAGTTTAAGTTTATGTCAGCGGACAGTGAACATTTCACAGGCATGTGCACATCGCTTATTCACCAATAGGCAAGGTCGGTTCAATGGCACAGTGTAATCACGGCATCCTGTCGCCCACCACCTTTCATTAGGGCTTCATGCTTACAGCCTTCATCTCTTCCTCAGCCCACTCACTCAAAATGAAATAGGTGCAAGTGCCTTGTAATGTGTCCTAGACTTGTAATCATAATTATGATTTGTAATCGTGAGTGTTTTCTTTAGCACAGACTTCAATACAAAACTCACCCTTTCCTCTACAGTAGCTCAGAAGACAAATTAAACCAGATGCAACCATAATGTACCAAGAATATGTAACTCTGGATAATAAACTATAAAGTAGCTGAACTAATTTCAGCTACGAAATACATTAGATATTTCTGTAAAGCAGTCTAATTATAATAATTATTGTGACATGGGTTGGGGAGCCCAAAAATAACCACAGTAGAAGAAACTAATGGTTGACTCGTAATTTCGTCAACCCATCCAACCTCCTCGTATGACCGTGGCTTTAAAACAGCCCCACGCTATTTCCTCCTAGAGCTTTGAGCGCTAATGCAGCCGTTTTTCATGGGAGTGTAGTCTGAACTTATTATCATTTATATGAAATCATTGGAAAACTTAGTTTACTTTTGACATTTCTGGAGTACTTCCTTCTTTGCGCGATTTCTTATTTGAATTTATCGTGTGTTCTGCTCACACTGTTAAATGCTCTTCAGGAGTTGCTGTCTACAAAAAGTAGAAACTTCTTCTCACTAGAATCTGCAATTGTCTTCCGTGCTAAGGAGTTAGAAATATCAATCCTTCTTATTCTCCAGTTTAGTTTCAAATAAAACATGCAAGAAGTTTGGAGTTCATTTTTTGTCCTTTTCCAGAGCGACGAGGCATCAGCAGCACAGAACCTGGCAGAGTCACCAATTGATACTGACCCTGCAGATGTTACAGAGGTAAGGCCAAATCTAAGAAATAATAATAATAAAGATTCCTACCTGGAACTGGAAAGACATTCTTCTTGCTTGCAGATTTTGCCAGTAAGAAACATCCTTGACGCTCTGAGAGTATGTGCATTAGTGCGCTGAATTCCCTCAGACTTCATTAGTTGAATAAAATAGAAATAAACCTGCTTCACAGCACTGTGCTGTACTTACTGAACTGCATACATACTGGCTGGATTGCCTTTGATTATGGTGAATTACAGACTGGGTTAACAACGTGAAGGCAGCTAAGGTAATACGCTGCTTTAATGTGTTGCGAGGTGTTTGTGTGGTTTATGCAGTCCCGGAGATGTAGCATCATTATACTGGATGATGTTTCTCTTAAGGTTAAAGTGATCACATCACAGGAAATGATTTGCATGCAGGACAGCACGACTGACTGCCCACCTCTTGTCCCCCTTCTCCCTCAGGAGGACAGCGATGACTAAATTGATTGAGAGCGGCACAATCAAAGATCCACGACTGAAACATTCCATGTCGCTCTGCCAAGTCCCGTCGTGCCTCGTTCTGGTCCTTTATGGAGTCTGTGCCCAACGTCTGTGTGCGTGTTTCTGTTTGTGGTGTTACGTATGTCTGTGCAGCTGTATACACGTGTTGTAGAGAATGGGAGATGGAGTGTGTGTCTGTGTGTGCCTTTTGCACATCAGTCCTGAAAGGGACCTCAGGTGTGTGTCTCCTGCGACCAGCTGTCATTTACAGTGACTCCCTCCCACTGAGAAGGCCACCTGGTCATTGTGTGTGTGTGTACATTTCCTTTTAACTGTGTGGCTATGTCAGTAACTGAATCATCATGGAAATATACCACAATTTATCTTCAAGCACCTAAGTGTCTCTATATAATTGAACAGTTTTCTGTGATCTTGCTGAAATGGAAGCATAATGATATTCTCTATTTTTGTCTGTGTACTGTTGCTGTTTTCAAGTGCTGCGCTGTTTGTGCATTAATATTGAATTTTTGACAAGTATATATCATAACGGCTGGACTTTTAAAAACGAAGAGCATGTAAACATGGTATTCAGCTTAATTGCTACCATATAAAGTGTTGAATAAAATTTATAAAAAGTGTGTATTAATGGAGTTTCTTTGATTTACGTAGCATGTTAATGTGTGGGGTCGATACTGATATGAAAAAAGTCCCGGCAGACAATATGTGATTATTATTATGTCAGGATATCAATTGTGTGTTTCAAAACTGTACAAAGATCATTTCAGGAAAAGTTGGGACTTGCAAAGAAAATCCAATAAAAACTCAAATTTGTGGTTTATTTGCTTGAACCTTTTTTTATCTTACAAAAGTACAAAGAAAACTTTTTTAACTGGGTTTCACTGACCAATTTAATTGTAATATTAAATCTAATTGATATCTGCAACACATAAAAAAGTTGGGAGGGGGACATGTGTACCAGTGTTATGTCAGCTTTCCTTTTAATTAAACCCTCTATCTGGGAGATGAAGAACATTATGTGTTCATGCACCAATAACAGGTTCCTGCTTGAAGAATTTTCATGGCAGCGATATTAGGATTTATGATTAGATATTCTTGGGACGTTCAGGGGAAAATATGTCTTGTGCATTTTGTTTAACAAGAGCACTGAACCTGCCTGTAGCCACTAAACCAACAAATGTGCTTTCACAATAAAGCGCACTGGCCTTGAGTTTGTGCTGCATCTAACTGTCCAGCTGCAGGCTCCAGTGGTTCAAACAAGCGAGGAGATAAATGCACTTATAGTACAGATGTGTCCTTGAAATCAACGCCAACATTCCTCCTCTGTGAGACAGTTCTGCTTCATTAACACCAAGACCAATAACGGCATCCACTGCCTATTCCTGGAAGGTGTCCTTAGTCCCGCCTCTGACCACCTGGACTCTAGTATGCTCACCACACATTTGTTTACAGCTGCAGTATGCAGGACAAATCCTTGCACTACAAAGGAAATACGTCATATTTCTTGGAGGTTAAGCTAATCTATTCAAAGAGGGTTAAAGAGTTGTTTATTTACAGTCACTTATTATTTATGCCCGTCAACTGCTGTTCACAGACACACCCCTGCAGATCCAAGGTAGCTAATGACACTGTACCAAGTATCACAAAGATTGATTTCCTCCAATCGATCTCGTTATTTATAACTTACTTTATAACTAACTCTCATCTCAGCCGCATATTTAGCCTCATGACAGTCACATAAAGCAGCAGAGTCAGCATGTTCTGAAGAGAGTATTAACAGTATACTGAACTTTGATGAGGAGGTTTAAGTAGTAAAAAGAGGATAAATGTGGCTTCTCAGTGTCTGTCAAGGTTGTCAATGACAACGCTGCAGAAAACAGAGTTGGGGGAACTGCATCGTGCTGATCCCTGAGGTGGAGTTTCACAAGACGCCGTAAGATGAAGAGATGGTCGACCTCCTGAAGCAGAAGATTCAAAAGGCTCTACTTTACATCAAGTTCAATCTAAACGCAAGGGCTTCAAATGTTACCAAAAGATCCCTCTTCCAGCTGGACGAGTGAAACACAAATGGAACTTCTTAACGTCTGTTTCCTGTTCCACTGGCTCTGCTGTAAAATGCATTAATGGTTGTCGTTAACATGTTGACAAAAGAAGAAATACAGAAAAAGGCTGAAAATCTTTATGTACGTTCACAAACGTTTGGTTCTTGTGTTTCATCAATTCTTCCTTCACCTTTAGCCTTTGACATTTTCTAACTCAATTTGTCCTCACGATAAAATAAAAACATCTTTTACAGTTCTATAAATGTCATCCTTGGTAACAGGTTATCCACAGCTGGCCGGGAGAAGTCCATATATCAAGAAACCGGTGATGGAGGGATGTGACGGTTTTTCTCATTTCTTTTTCCTTCTCTTCAGAGCCTTCCACTCTCCCTCCTGAGTGGCCAAGCTGCCCAAGAGCTCCTTTACCTTCCTCTTTCTCTCCGAATCTCTGAAACACACAATGTGCGAAAGGTTAGACCATCTCAGCCTAAACACTGTGGTTCTGCTCCACATGGACACCGAGTTTATCCACACCTGCTCATGACTTCGTTGAGCTTCTCTCTAGCCAGGAAGCGCGAGTCCTTCCTGATCTCCCTCAGAGCGCCCTTAAACTCCTTCTTGTATTTGTGCTTCAGTCGTTCCTTCTCTCTTTCCTCTCTGGTGCTGCCCCGCTTCTTACCGTAGTCCAAGCTGAAGAATGCGAAACGAAAACATCAAACAGATGCAACACAGGTAAAGGTCATGTTTATCCAAGCCTCCGGAGGGGATGGTTCATGGTTAAGGACCCCGCCTGACTCTGCTCTAAAGTAGTTGGAAAGAGATGTGTATAAACAGGTCTGTATTCACTTACACTTCAACAATCTTAGGTGTAAGCAGCTTCAGTGGAAGAGGCTTCTTCCTCTCGAAAACAAGTGGACTGTGAGTCATAGGAGCCCCGCTGATTGCCTCCAGAATCTCTCTGTGAAGCTCCTGTAACGGCAACAGACACGATTAGTATGTAACTGCAAACGGCAGCTTGAACGGAGGACCTCGCTATATCAAAACATATCTAGCACCAACCTGTAAAGTTTCTGGTATTGTTTGAGCTGAAAGATGACTGGAAAGCAGCGCTCGGATCGGCGCAAAGACGTGTGGAAAGGATGCGAGGTCTTTGTAGAGCAGGCAGCATCGCTTCACCAAGTCCAGGCAAGTAGACAAACACGTTAATCTGAGAGGGAACACGTGACATTGGTGAACATCTCATTCCTTTCATTGTACTCCTATCAACCTCTAAAATCACAGAAGCAGAAACACCAATAACCCCCCCCTGTAAAAGTAAGCTCCTCATACTGTATCTAGGTGGTGTTCAATAACAGCTTTTCATGTGCCAGTCCAGCGCAGTCTGGGGCATCCACCACCACCGTGACAGTAATTACCACAGCTACTGGACTACACACACACTGCTGCTGGTGCCTGCTCTGTTTCACCGTGTGGCCCGAAGGAGTGCAGAAATTAGACTATGACTGGGCACCAGGTGTGAGGAGAAGGGGTCACAACACACAGTGAAGCAACAACATGGTTACAGCCCGATTCTAAATGAAACTCTTCATACCTCTGAAGTGTATAAACCTGGGATATTCATTTTCTGTCTTGTAGATGTGGCAGATAAATTCCTTCTAGCATAACTACTTGTGAGTGTGACTCAGAGCTTTTATGGCATGTTGTGGGTATTAATTTTAGTTTAGTACAAATAAAAATGCATATTCTCACAACCTGTGCACAATCATAGTCCGCTGAAGCCTGTTTGCAAGCTTTGCTTTGTGCCCACACACCAGCTGCTGTGCGAAACCATGCTGGCGACGCATCAGAATCACACAAGTGGATGCATCATCTCTGAGCCATACAGTCTGCACAGGTCTGCACACGGTAGGACAACTTATGGTAGGTTTTTATGTCCACACATTAATGGCGACCCACGTTCCGCATGTAATCTTCATGATCACAGTGGCGAGACGAGCTACTGTTGATAAAATGTTCTAAAATGTTGTAAATTAGTGCACGTGTGTGTGCTTCAAATCCGTTTCCATAGAAAAACAACTCAGTCTTTCACCTCTGTACCAGTAATTAGTCTCTCTTCATCTCTATATTCCCATCTATGCATTTCATTTTTCTTTGTTCTTTTCCTGATCCACACTGGACATGTGCGACCGCGAGAAGACAAAAGGTTTCTCTCACACTTTATCTCCCCCCCGCTCTGGTCTATAATTGTCTCCAGGCAAGTGTTCACTTCTGTTGTTACATGCTGTTATTAAATAATACGTTCAGAACAGCAAATCTATCGTCTCTGAGCGCGTTAGCTCGGTTGGTCAGCTGTGCATGCAGGGGCTAATAAACATCTGGAGAAACCTGTGAAGCGATTAAGCTTCAGTAGGAGGGAGCGCACAGATGTAAGGCTAAAAATTAAACAATACCTCTCTGACCCTCTTACCTGTGATCATCTCTGTCAAGGTCACTTTTGAGGTCCAAGTGTTGGGTAGCAGATAGTGGCAGGTGTTTCTTGCTCCAGCCTCTGCGCGATTTCGAGTCTGACAACACCAACAGATCGCTGTGTTTCCCTGAAGGCCTGAAAGGTGGCACCACAGAGGAACCTACAAGGCAGTCGGTGCTGTTTCAATTTACGAATCCTGGCACCAAATCATAGATACGACAGACTTGCGGGTGTATTTTGGTGGCGTGCATGTCAAACATAATCTACCCAGGGATGTCTTGTCCTGCACGGCTAGGTGAAGCGTTCCAGCCAGGAAGTTGATGAGCTCCGGCACAAAGCGCTTTGAAAAAGAGACGTACTCCACGGCCAGACAGCACAGTGCTAAACCTGACGTTACATCTTGTAAAGATCTGACTGGACACTAACAATACACAGACATTAGACAAAACAAACACACACACACACACACACACACACACGATTATTGCATTAGTGCTGAATACAAACACTGGGTTAGAAGGAGGCAGTGCAACTTCACACGGACACGTGGTAATCTTGACATTTTTTAACACACTGAATGTGGTTTGTACCTTGGTGAGAGCCTGGCTGATGTAAAGCAGTGCTGGAGTTGTGACTGGGTGCCTGAAGTCAGAGGTAGGAAAGAGCAGGGCTGTCACCTTCAGATAGATAACCTTGGAGAAAAATAAAATACATACACACACACACACACAGTAAATTCATTTTGTCGCGCAAAGACATATAATCTCATTAAAATCTCTCTTCTATCATCCTCTTCCTGCTGACAAGCAACTTGTGTGAGACGTGAGCTGTTAGCCTGTACTCTTTTTTCCCTTTACTTTACTTTACTTTGCTTGGCTGGTAGAAACATGTAAATCAAACATCCACCTGAGGCCAATAGATATTTTAAAATCAAATCAAACTGTAAAGACTTACATTTAAAACCTCTAATACCTCCTGGTTAACAGTGTTCACAGTAACCAAACCATACCATGTCTAGAGATGGGAATCCTGCATGTCCTCTGACCTCAAGCACCTCCTCCATGCTATGAGCAGCATCCATGAGGCTGCTCTGCATGGACTTGCAGGCTGCTTCCGGAAACATCTGACACAGAGCATACAACTCTCTAAAGGGAGAAAAACAACAGTGGTCTAACTGTTGGAATACAGTGGTAAACCTGAGAAAGAAAGACACTTTCTGAACTCACGGTATGAGTTTATCTATGACGGTGAGCTCAGGCGAACTCCTGGTGGCCAGTTCTCCAATGTACTCCAACAGAAAGCCAAACAGTTTCTGAGACAAACGGAGATAACAAGTTCATGCAACACTAAAAGAAAGTTTAAACTGCCCCCGGAAACAGATGCACCAAACCTGTGTACAATACAAAGACTATTGTATATTGTACCTGCAGTTTGAGTTTATTGCCAACAGCCAGAGAAGGATGGTTGCACTTCTGGGTTCTGGCCACAATGAGGCGCTGGTTGTCAGGGGTGTGACCATGGAGCAAGTCTTTCAAGTCGCTGAGGGTCTCTGGAGCTGTGAGAAAATATTAATAACAGGTTACTCTACTCTACTCATCTTCCCTCAGACACTTACATATCTATGTCTACAACGTTAAGGGAAGTTTACACAAACTAAACATGAGTGCAGTTACCAGTGAATGTGTACGGAAGCTCGGCTTTAGCTGCCTCCTGCTGGGCCTTCATCTCCTCTTTGCTCAGACTCTTCTTCAGCTTAGTATCAGTCTCTTTATGGTCCTGTTTCACCTCCTCATCTTCACTTTCTTGCTCAGAGTCAAGGTCAGAGTGATCATCGTCTTCTTCACCACTGCTGACCTCCTGCACCTCCTCTTCATCCCCATCATCATCATCATCGCCAACTTCCTCCTCTGCCTCTGATTCTTCCTCCTCACTATTCTCTTCTTCTTCTGCATCTTCATCCCCATCTCCCTCAGTCTCCTCTCCAATGTTCCATTTTCCATCCTAGACAATAGAAAATGTTTCTCTCTAGATCCAAATTGTCAAAAAATTAACACACAAACACTACACGTTGCGTTTCCTCCTACCTGATAAGCCAGAGTCTTCTTGTCGTCTTTATCCAGGATGAAGCCATCATTAAGGTCATCAGCAGACATGTGGCTCTGAGACTGCACACTGTCCTCAACGTCATCTCCCATCATCCTCCTCAGACGGTCAGCCTGGAGAAAGTCCACACCACGTTCACACGTGTTAGAACTAAGGTTTCCCGTATTGATAACAAGACGCTGTTTGCATGGAGGTGAAAGTGTTTAACTGTGAACGTACCTCAAGTTTCTGCAGCTTCTCCCGCTCCTCCCTGGCGAGTTCCTCCGGGGTTTTCATCCTCTCTGAGGGCTGAGCCTTCATCTCAAATCCCAGCTCTCTGACCATCATGTCATACCCATCCAGCTGGAAACGACAGAAGGAAACCAAGGTACAAAAGAAAACTATGAGACTGTCCCGGATGAACCAGAACACAAAACTGACAATCAACAATGCCGATTGATTGATGCATCCTTACCTTGGGCTTCTCCTCCTGTATGTTGGCCTGTTCGGCTTTCGGCGTCTTTTTCACCATCAGAGCTTGAATGTTCCTCCAATCCTGATCCAGTTTCTCAGTGAGCTCCTGTGCCTCTTCTCGCTGCACTTGTCGTTCGCGCTGAGAAAGAACCCAACATTTACTCATTATCCGCAGACGAGATCTCCTCTATATACGTTAAAGTGTCGGTGTCAACCAAATCCAGACGGGAAAGTTTGAGTTACTGAGTCACCTTCTCCTGCTTGGACTTCTGAATGAGTTCTTCAATAAGCTCTTGTCTGGACTTTGCCCTCTGGCTTCCCTCCTCTTCTTGTTGGTCCCCTGATGTCTTCTTTTTGAGGAGACCCCCTCCTCCTCCAAAGTGGGCTGCAGTCAGCTCAGCTAGATGAAAAGCAGACATACTGTTATATATAAATTACATTACAGTTTAATTTATTTGTTTCCTTGTGAGCATGAATTGCAAAGAGAGACAAATAGAGAAATATGCAAAGATTGATAGGTTTACATATGTTATAATGCTAAAAGAAACAGCCCTAAGGCACCGCAGACAGAGTCCATCACTTTATGCTACAATAAGCCTCTTTTAACTTTGGACAATATTTACCTGAAAGAAGTCCCTTCTCTTCTGATTCATCATCACTATTGGCAAGGTCATTAAATTTCTCCATTTCAGCCAAAGACTGTCCATAATGAGTCAGCTCCTCCTCCTCATTCAGGTTGTACATATCCTTCTTATCATGGACGCGCTGGGAGACAGGTCAACATTGTATTATTTGTTATGATAAAAGACTTTTGTGCTTCAGCTATAAACATTCATGCAGAAAAATCTTCTGCATGGCGCCCCAGAGTTTGCCTTGTTCATTTTTTATTAAAGTATTAATGTGTAATGTCATGTTTGTATGACACGCATGTCAGGATCTGTGTGCTCTAACAGGATTCCTTTACTGACCTGTCTCTCCATTGCAAACCTCTGCAGGATTTTGTCCTCGGGCGCCATCTTGGTGTCATACTCGCCAAAGCGTCTGTCAATGAATTTGCTGGACTTTCCTTTCTGTTTGTATTCCTTCAGGAGGGTCTCTTTTCTCTACATATCAAAAATTAACGACACAAGGTATGATTTCCACCCACTCCACCTTTCTTGCAAATGCACACACTCTTTATTAGAGTGCTACAAAATTGTTCTTGTTGAGTGTAAGAGCTAAATCAGGGAAGCTTAAATCAAAAACTCAATCAAAATCATAAAATGCAAGTGCAATTTATACAATAGTGCAGATTCTATTTTTCCTTCTTGCTTTGAACTAATTTTATGCTTTAAGTATCCCAATTCCAGCATGATGCAGTGAACATGAGGCTTCACAGGACAGGATGGTAAGCATGCATGGCTTCCAAAGACATAGTGCTACAGCAGAGAAAAAAGTTATTTTTTATTTTATTTTCATTGGATAAGCCTCTAAGTCTATATTATATTTGACTGCCTTCATTTTTGCTTTTGCCACTATGCCGAGATTTAGTGAATGACTTCTGTTTGCAGCTTTGGATCCCTTGATGTACAAAGCATTGAGAGAGTATAAGTATCCTAAATTGATGTTACTAGTTAAATTACTTGAACTGTTGTTCCGTTTATGTGATTGCAGAGAGTGTGTTGAAGAAATAACATAACATTTCCTCTCACCTTATTATTGGCTTTGGATCGAGAGACGCCTGGAAGACCCACATCATGTTTGGTTTTTCTCCCTAGAACATCGAATTTCTTCCTGTTGATTTTTACTTCAAATGGGTTGTTTTTGATTTCAGTAGAGGTCTTGGCCTTTCGGACCTTGTCAGAAAGGCTCCTCCTCTTAGGTGCCTTCCCCATCTGTAATAGAGCAAATGATAGCAAACACTGATATTACATTCGCTGACAGTCTTGTATCTTACAGAACCAAACCAGACTTGGTATGAATTACAGTGTAGTAAAAAACACTATTATTGTATATAGTCTATCACTCAGACTACGGTCATCATCTCCATCTGAAAGAATAGACGTATACACTATGCACTACTCAAATTATAATATGCTCTGAACAACTTATTTTTTTTGATAACTGAGTAGTTGTGTTTTTCAGTTCCAATGTAAAGTACAGCGCATCTAGCAATGGCCACTCCTGCTAACATTAGCTAACAGTTAGCTTTTAAGGTGTATTCGACAAGGATGGCTTTAATTAATGCGTGCCAAGCGCATTCACATTCACATTCAACATGATGAGTGTCGGAAAGTAATAACTAAACCTATGTTATAACTAAGTGACTTAACTGTGGACCGCAGACCGTTTGTAAACAAACGAACGTAACGCTAATCGCCCTTCGTGGTTTGACGTCACCTTTTAGCCGCGTAGAGGAGTCGAAAATTAAAATGAGACGAAAGAAAACATAGGACACTAAGACTCTGCCAACGCTGAATATATTAAATAGTACCTCAATATTTTACTGTCCACGTTGTTTCAGTGAAGTCCCATTTCCAGCGTGCACAGCCTGGGTTCAAAGTTCAAACCGCAGACAACAGCAATTTCCGGTGTAGCATTTCCCACAGTTCCCCCTAGCGGTGGTGGTGTGTACTTCACAATTCAGTTCTGTTTTTTCTGATCTGATAATGTGCTGTCTACTGTGCTGTCTTTAGGGGTGCTATTTTCCCGTACAATTCTAAAAGCTATTGTGAAATAAATTATCAGAAATATTTGACATTTATGCATTTATTCATCTGGAAACAACCTGCCTAATCTTTCCACTCGTCTTCTATGTTTCTTCTGTACTCTTTTACATTCTTGTAGTAAACAATACTGTATTGTTGTAGTAATGGGGAAGAAGTGTACACAACAACGTTGAGAGTATATCTGCCTTCACGACCAGTGCCAGACAAATTTCTATTTTTTATTAATTTCATCAAGTGTTTCTTATTTTTTCAACACTTATTTGAAAACATTGTGCTCCATTGTTGTTCTAGTTGGTAGAGTATGGGAGATCAGCACTGTCTCTCCGGGGGCGTCTATAATTCATTGGCACATCCACACAAACAGGCTGGAATCTCCATATGGGACTTTGCATGTTTGAAGCAGTTCATATACTGTACGTGCAACTTCATATTCAATGTAACTCAAATATGTGTGCGTTACTTACAGCACTCCAACAGGAACCAGAATTCGGCCATTCGGGTCCAAAATCATGACCGCTGGTTCATTATGGTGCTGGAGACACAAAAACACGAAAAAGAGGTCATTAGAGATTCTCTCTCTCTCACTTACCTTTATGTGAAGGGGAAGGAGGAGGACAACTATCAAGAGTCATATTTATAACCTTACTACATTACACCCAGGACTGACAATGACTGGATTTTCTTTCGACTCATTTATATTATTTCTTCTCTGTAAATTGAGTATTTGTGTTGTTATTAATGTTCTCTGGTTATGGTTCTGTCCATCTGTTTGAATGGGAACTACGGTAACATGTCTCTAGTTAGCAGTAACTAACATAAGGAAAGTATTTTGTGCAGAAATGCGTGATTAACTTGTGTGAGTTTAATTTACGTCATACAGAATTTTTCCATATTTTTTGTGTTTGTTGGTTTGTCTTCATTGGAGCGCTTGCATTTTATTGTGTAGATCCCCCTTAGCCACCAAAACCACTTGACCCAGTGTCCTCTGCCACCAAAAGTTCAGAAACATGTCCTTTAAGTCGTTCAAACTGGAAGGTGGATCAGTGCTACCCGGTGTCATCTCTTCTCCATCTTCCTCTGTTGCTCCGTGCTCCCCATGGACACTGTCACTGACTTCTTCCAAGTAGTAGTAGCTCCTGAGTTTCTTCTGCTCACACTGTAGGAACGAGCACTGATCACTATTATAATGACCATCACACAACAACTGACTTTGAAGGTAGTGTTTTTTATTCATGGTTGTAAAAGAGGCAGGACCATGAGAAAACAGATGGGAAGTCTGTAGATGAGACATTCGAATTATAAGTAGTTCAGACAGACACTACAAATTATCATAGCTGTGAGATTTGTATCAAATATGTTCGACTTAAATGAAAACCATGAACAGAAAGGACTTTAGTATAATTATCAGCATAGTAAAGCTAAAATAACACATAAAGCAAATAAAGGGGGCAGTTACAGTTGTTCCGAGGACATTACACGCTCTAAGCACTCATGCAGTCCATCAGGAGTTAGACATTCTCAGCTTATATGTAAATATATGTGCTGAACAAAGGCCAAACTTTATTAAGCATCTCAGAGGAGGTTCACCTAACATGGTTCGTTCACCACGAGTTAGACAGACTGCTCACTAATCCTTTACTAGAACAGGATGGATGAACACAGGTTAGGAAGCAATACAAGAAAATGGCCTTAGTATTAATGTCCTGCAACTTCAAGCACAGCTTATTTGCAATCACACATCCGTGGCAAAACAAAAATCCAACTGCTGCTTCAGTGTACATTGTGTCTTCACTGCAACTGGAAACACCAAGGTATTCAGTGAGAAAATCCGTTCACTCGAGAGGGGAGCTTTACACGGGTAGGTTCAGGGTCCAGAAATCAGATTGATCATGCAGCTTTGTAACAGTGACATTGTCATTTACATGTCCCATAACAACGGTTTCTACTCCTATGATAGAAGTTCTACATGTGACTCACTAAAATGAATGTGTGATATGACCAGACAGTGGTTCATAAAAGAGGAGGTTCACAGTGCTCTCTCACAGCAAGTCATAATGGCTCAATCACCTTGTGAGAAAACAATCACAAAGTACATTAGAACAAAATGAAAAATGTAATCTCACATGACACGCAGTATTTCTGCCGGTTTCCCTTTTGCACAGGAACAGGGAGAAAACAAGGGCCAAATGCAAAATAAAAGCCGAGTTGAAATCATTGGAACAAATGAAAAATAATTTGTTTGTACATATTCCTTCATACTAAAGACTAACAGCCAGTAGCAAATACATTATCAACCCTTGGAATAACCAACAAGCACAGCGCTTAATGACACTTCCAGGGGCGATCAACACGTAATTAACTGTGAAACATGATCACCGTCGCATGGTTCAAACATTGTGCGCAGGTTTACAGCGCTGCAGACGGGTAATTCTAATAATTCTGGGTTGTGACATATTTAACTACATCAACTAAAGATCTAAACTATCATTTCACATACCTGTAAGTTAAGGCTGTGCCAAACACTCATGTATAAAAGAGCAAAGAAAAAAAGATGTGATTCATCTTGATGTAATGATTTAATTTAAATATTAGATTATATGCACATTAATATAGATTGTTTATCACTGAAGTCATGAGTAAATAATCTATTGTAGTTCTCCCGGGCAGCTAAAATGCAGTTTACATTAAGGGCACAAGCTTTTTCTGCTTTTGCTCATTTTTCAGAAGACACTTTTGATACAATCCCAATACATTCTAGTGGTTACAACGGTTTAGGAATACTCTTACTGTTTTTTAAAAAAAATGAGGGTGATAAAACCCTAAACCTCACATTAAGTGTGGGCCTGTAGTAATAGCCATGCATCAAAGGCCAGGTGGAGTGGACAAGCCTGTCTACATCACTCACTCAGCTAAAAGCCTCTAATAATTAAAAACCTTTGCAATCAATCGTTTTTTACACTGTGTACAAAATTGGCACAAGCTAACGAGGAAAAACATGTTAATAAGCCAGTGACAAATGATATCAAAACAACATAAAGCATAACTCTGTAAGTGTGGTTTGCTCAAATGGTGAGATGAGACAAATGAGAGCAGACAAAAAGCTAAAATGTAAAGAGGCCAGCCTGGAGGACCAACCCAACAATCCCTAATCTAGGACTCTGACTTTTTTTTGTTTTTCTTGAGGAAAGAAGGAGTGCGGAACTTCTTTTTCTTTTTGGATGGGGATTTACTGGGAGACTCGTCACCCTCTTGGTCGCCAGCATCAACGGGTTCCTCCCGCTCAGCTGCATCTGCAGTAGCAGGGGCAGAGGCGGAGTCTTCGCCAGGAAGTGCCGGGACATCAGACGGGTCGTCGGGTGTTAAATCTGGAAGGGTCTGTCTCAGGGTGGCTGCATCACTTTCATCTTTATAAGTTTGTTCTGGCAAAGACTCTGAAGGAGGGAGAGATGGAGAGTTATAAATCTCTGAGAGGTCAAACACATGGATTTGTGCTGTTGAGCTTACACAGGACTGAGGCTATTACAAACTGATCACGCGATAAATCCACATTTGTGCTTCATCTACTCAAAAAAAAGCAATCACTTGTCCACAGAACTTGTTTTTTTTAAGTCTATAACATCTGTGAGCATGATGCATTTAAAACCAGGTCAGGACATCAGTTCTTGGCTTTGAGATATGAAGTCCTTACAGCAAAGTCCACAAGCTTTTCACAAACAACCTTTCCTCTAAATGCGCAAAAGCACTTTGCAAAACACCAAAATAGTACAAATCCAAAGTCAAACCACAATCCACTATGTCTCTTACATAAAATACATCAGCTGCAAAACTCTTCTTCAAAACTTAATATGTTTTTACCTTTGTGACTTCAAACAAGTAACAAAAAGTATAATTCCACTTTTTTAGATTAGGATTATTTCTGTCATGTTTTTTTATTTTCCCTATTCTCCCAGGCTGAAGCTTTTACCTTCATTTAAACAGGCAAATCTTAATGAGTGTGGATCCCTTGTTCATTTGCAGCCTGTGTACAAACAACAAAAGTCAAAGTGGAAATGAAGCAGTGTTTTTTTATGAACATAAGTCAGTGGAGGGGATTAAGGAAGATTCATTCAAAACTGGAGCACCTTTCAAAGAGCAATGACTTCAAATTAGGTCTTGAATTATCAGCAGGAGCCACAGAATTAACCAGCGAGAAAACTCTGATTCCAATTTAATGCAGGTGCTGGGAGCACGGAATAACGTAATATTCCCTCTTTCCTTTCTCCTATCTCTTATATAATATATTAGTATTAGTGTATATTCATAGTATTTTCTTCATATTTTATAATAAGCTCATTTATGTTTAACTTCACCAGGAACTGCAGGTGAAAACGTGTCTTTTGGCTAAATCTGACACATTTAAATAATTTAGCTTTAAACCTGTATCTTTTTGTTTACGTCTGTTTAACAATCAATCAAAATTAGCCACAATTTGAGGTAGAATCATTGCAGACCGAGTATGTGCAGTGGTAGATGCCAACAGTAACTAAGGTGCATGTTTCCATTAACACCAATCAGCTGATTGTCCCACACTAAACATACTCCCAGCAAAAAGAGTTAAGAAGCAACACGGGTTTACTGCTGCTGTTTACCGGGCTCAGTGGCCCACACTGCATCCAAACCACTGCTGCAAGCTCACACGGTGCAAACAACCAGAGGTCTGTTCATTTTTAGTGTTGCACACATGCTACAGAGACTAGTGTGGAAAAGCCTTTGTCAAGTCCCGAGTATGCACCTGTCTTTGAGATCCCATGTCTGTCAGAATAGGAATGAGGCCAAACAATACAGACAGAAAAGATGGAGGATAAACACCACACAGCCAAGCTTCAGGCTTCAACCCTCTTTAAAGCTACAGCAGCAGCGAGTCTGAGCAAAGCCAACAGCAGCAAGTTTGCTTCCAAAGCCACATTCAAATAAAGCACTGATGTACCTGGTAAAGGACTCGTCTGTAAAACAAACATTTAAACACATTTTTCAAAACCTGATTACCTGATTTTTCTGTAAAACAAAAGCAGTGTCATTACAGAATGTGCAAGAGAGGTAGGACAATTTGATTGTGAATCATCGGCAGGAATACAAGATTAATATGATGCAAAAGGTTCGCTTGGTTGTGGGGCTTACTTCAGAGACATCTCCCAGTTTCCCTCCAGGGTACGTAGGATTTTACTACATGATGTTAAAGCTCTTAGGCTGTAAGACGAAGGAACGTGTATCAAGATAACTCTTACTATGGCGATTACACATTTCCTATTTTTAACACTGCATTGCTGCAAATGATGGAGGAGCTCTGAAATAACCCCCATCAACACTGAGACCGAGTTAAGTTAGGAGCAGATTAGAGAACAGAGTAAAGACAGACCAAACACTCATAAACCCCAGTAGATGGGTTAGTTCAGACCAGAGACCAGCTCTACTACTACGCCATGCAAAAACAAGGAGGGTAGAATGTATGGAGAATTAGGAGGGTGGTGAGGAGGTGGAACAGTACGTACTTACTATGGTAACAGGTACTCTTTTGTACTTCCATCTCCTGATTGTAATCGCAGCCACAAAGAAGAAAAAGCACAAGTAGAAACAAATGTCTATGCATATCAAAACACAGGCACTGAGTTAAATAAAAAAAACTAAAAGAAAGAGGGGAAAAAAAAATACACCAGAAGAAAATCGGTATAAAGAATGGCTGGGAACCATTCTTATTAGACCCCCAAACTGATGGAGAATGGAAGTGACGGGGTAAAGAAGATACTGTACATAGAGATGTATGTTATATAACAACATTTCAAGAATTAGATTACACCTGCGATCAAAGCTACTCGCACCCCTCCTCACTCAGGCTGACGATTAAAGGAGTATCTTTAGAACAATGCCAATTACTGTTTTTAAAATAAATGGGGAATATAATTTTAGCATTGTGTTCTGTTCTAGTGGCAGTATCACAGAAGATACTATCGACTTAGGTGTAATCCAATAGTAATAAAGACCAAGAGGGAGAAAATGAAATGAACTAAAATAAACTCCATTATAAAATACAAATACATCTTCAGGATTTAATGGTACCCGCTGCCCTTCCAAACATTGCTCTTTTTTTAAGATCCAATATTTGAAACTATAATTTCCCTTCTTCTATAGGATCACCCTGATTAAATACTTAAAGCCTCTTGGCCTGTTATTACAGAACACATAGAACATTATTGTATTATTAAAGAGCACATCAACAACAACATCAACAGACCCCAAGACAGACAGGCAGTAGTTGTTGCATTCCCCTGCAGACCCTAGAAGAACCCAAACCACTCAGTCACAGGACTGGTAAAACCCATGCCGAACCATGTAAGTCACGCGTATCGGGCCAACCTACCTTCCTCTGCTCTGACTGGAGTGCTGGGTGGTGTGGTGGCAGGTTTCTGGCCTTTAGCTTCCTTCTCGGGTTCTTCTAACTGTTCCAGATCTGGGAATGAAAAGCGAAAAAAACTGTGAGGTAAGTCAAAGGGAACAATGACTAGCAACCGTTGCTGTTGTAGTTTTGTAGTTGTCAATTTAATTTCTGGTTCACATTTTGACTGAAGCCCACGTTTTGTGTCCGACTCTTAACCTGTCGACAGCAGCAATGTGGCAACACAAAGAAAAGGGAGAATAGCAGAGAACCAAACCAGGGAACAAGCTTCAATCACAAGAACACGGCAAACGCTTACAAGCAAATCCCCGTAAAACCTACATTCAAATGCAACCCAAACAGCCAACACGCCCTAATTACATTTAGCTTTAATGAGAATCATTCACAAGAGGGAGAGTGATGACACCAACAGAGGAAATTCCAGGACAGGTTAGCGGGAAGAGAAGGAGGACACCATGTCCACACACGGAGAGCTCTGATTGGATGATTGAGCTCAGACACGGCTTCCTCAAAGAGGTTAGCACAACACTCAACTGCAAAAGCACATTTTGCCTGTCTCTCTCCTCAGCTCCTCATCCAATCAAACCGCAGAAACGGGTCTGATCTGCCATAGCTCTGATGCCTCTGCACAAGACACCGGAGGGTGGGGGGGGGTTAAGCAAAAAGCTTAGAGATTTAACTGAGGGCAGGGAGGGGGCATGTGCATGTGAACACCAGCAGACTCCAATCCCACAGAAAGAGGAGAAGACACATCAGGCAGGGATTCCCAGACGTCCAGTGCACTGAGTGTGTAGTGAGGCTGACCAGGGCTGAGCAGGGGGAGGAAAGAAGCAGGAGGCCAGAGTTTAGAAATAACTTGGCTTCATCTGCTGTACCTGGAGCCTGATCTCCCTTAGCTGCATCTACCACTGACGGCTCCTTGCTGAGGGCTCGCAGCACAGCGCAGTGGAACTCTTTATGGGGAGAATCTGGAGCTGTGAAAACCTCATCTGCAGTCGAAAAAACTTCATCTGCAGCCGCTCCTGCAGAGTTCACGTCGCCCTGAGCCGTCTCAGCCGCACTGGAACGACTGGGGAACAAGGAGTCCTGCTCTGAGGCTGGTGTGGCAGGCGTAGCCGCTGAAGGCGGGCATTTCTTTAAGCTGGGTGAGTCCGTTGTGGACTGTAGAGGAGCGGAGAGAGAAGCTTCACCCCCCAGTACAGCTGTAGGTTCAGCACAGGACACGGTGGAGGTGGAGTCTTGTCCCTGTACTGTCCATGTTTATGTGTGTGTGGAGAGATAGCGTCACATCTGGTGTTTATTTACCTTTTTTTTTTTTTTCTGTCATTACACATGGTACATGGTTGTTTTATAATTCTGAACTCTAAATAAAATCAAAATAAAGGGACAAAGAACATAACAGCTCAGATTACGTCTGTACGTCTCCTCACTTGTTGAGTACCATTATTGTTTCTGTCAAATATTCTTGAGGAACTGGTTGCAGAAGATCGTGTATCACACAACAAAGTTTTTACCCTGACATAGATATGATATTAAACTCATTAAACTCTCATCTGCACTTATAATAATAATAATGCTATGTACTCCTCATTGTGTATCATCATGTTATCATGTTTTGTGTATAGGTTCCTGAATCCCACCACATTTTTGTTCACACACTTAGATTCTCTCATCCACTCGTCACCTTTACCTTCAGTGCCTTTCTGTTTCTGCTCCACCTCCTTGCGGTATTCCTCCAGCTCCTGGTCGGTGAGCTTCGTGAAGGGGTTGGGACCCTGTTTAGAGACGACCACCTTGGGCTGGTACTCCTTTTCGATGATGGCCTTGGACGCAGTCACAAGCTCCCCCTACAGGACACACAGGACACGAGATGTCGAAGTAAGAGATGATATTTTTTGCAGCTTTATTATACTAAAACCTAGCTGATTATCAAATACTGCAGAAAATCGAACAGTTTAAAATCACAAACAAGATTAGAGGCAGTAAACATGTTATATATGTCCATAGATGAATCACTTTACACAAACTTAAAGGCTATTTCAAAATTCAGGAAGCACATACGAGCACTACTCTGCAAAAAGACAGACTATAAGGCTATGTTTTAATTCATAACTCTGCTGATGAAAAAGGAAGTTACACGAATAACCACCAGAAAAGGTTGGGGAAGCTCTGAATAGCATGACATACTTTGCCACCTCTGAGTGTGAGAGGAGTTTTTTGGCTCTTAGTGATAAAGACCTACAGAGTGACCCGAGCGCACACGTCTCTCAACTCACATTTCCAACAGTATGTCAGGAAGTGCAGGTGACCCGATGACATAGTGACGTTACAGTGAATGCAGTAATAACTCATTTCAGGCACAGCATTAATGCATGAACTAGCAAAATAAGCCACGCCTTCTTCTTAGAGTGTTTTGTTATTTAACCAATCCCTGTCTTAGCGTAAAATATACAAAAGAATTACATTATTCTGCAGAGTACTCTACAGACATTGGTATTCACCATATTGTAGGCTATAAAGCTATGATGATGATAGAACTTCTTTTTCTCCCCATTTTACAACTTTAACTGATTTTCTTTTCTTTGGACAACACATGCGTCAGACGGCACCATAACTGGATCCAATACCTTCCTTTATTACTGCTCATCTCAACTTGCAGCACATTTTGGTAACAGAGGGGGAAATCTCTCCAGCACACAGACAAGTCCTGATCTAAAAGATCCTATCCGTTCTTTCTCCCTGAATATTGTCAAACACAACAGGCTCTTAACTACATAAACATGTTTTACAACATATCAGAGAAGCTTTGCTCATTCTACAACAAATTAATTCGTTTTCTGTATATGACCAGATATCAACGATCTATCTGCAGGCTGGGAGGAATGACTGGAGGGTGTTGTGAAGTACAGGTGAATAGAATTTGTGACTGGAGCAGTAGGTACCTTTCTAATTGATTTAGCAGGACTATAGGACCCCTCGGACACATCGAGGCCATCAATAGTATCTGTACAGTCAGACACAGGGGCGTCCTGCAATAGTAAAGCCAGTGAGCGAGGGCGCAACCCAGCTCTTGAACACCAGCACATTCAAATGAGCAGTCTATCAGGCAGGTGTGACTGTGTGCAGATGTTCAGAAACATTCACACACACCCAAAGGTGGAAAGCGAACAATGTCTCACTCAATTAGCAAGACTACTAATGAGGTGTTACTCAAGCAGAAGCCAGAACTGTTACGACGAAACTGCAACTACAAAACACTGCTTCTGAATAGTTTGAGAGCCACAATTTGACCAAAGAAAACAACTACAGTGTTTGTTAAACCCTTGCACAGAATCTTGTCAAAATTAGGGTTAGGGTAGTGTTTACATACTTTCCACCTCTGCATTGATATGTGCAGACCCCCCCACCACCACTCTCTCACACACACACACACACACACACACGACATACATGCAAAGTCAGTTTCTTCTAGGCGGAAATGTGGAGCGGAGAAAAGCAATAGCAATGACTCTGCATATAGCCAGGGGCATGCGTTGCATAGATGAACCACCAACACAAGGGGGTGCTATACAAGTATGTGGTATACAGTACGGCTGATGCCTGATCAATACAGATAAGCTCTGTTTGGACATTTTCACATCTTGCTCCTCGTGGTGCCTGGGTCAAACAGCCATGAATGTTCATCCCACACATGGGGAGAAACTGAGCTAATATCTCCTGAGCAAAGTAAGCGTGAACCATGCAAAAGGAAATGTAACGCAAATTTTTGACAGTTTGCACTTCTGACCTCTCAGGAGAATGCAGAATACATGCACAGAAAAATAACTATTCAACTGTGATGGAAGTCTGTTGAACATTTAAGGCAGATAATAGTCTCGTCTCTGAATGACGGGAAACAGAAGGCAACATAAACAATAACCACAAACAAAATAAATACAAACATGTGTGAATATGACGACAACCTGAGCTGGCAGGTTTGGAGAGCAGAGTGAGGTTCGCTCTCCCACATACTACTCACCTGCCAGATTGACAATTTCTGTGGTCAGAGAATAATGTCACAGTTATAAAGTCACCCGTGCTCTGGGACACAACATGGATGACACGTTTTGCTCTTCGTTATTAACGATGAGGTTCAGAAGTGTATGTCAGATTAAAGTGTGTGGATTCTTATTGCAACCAATTGGTTTCATTAAAGCTCAGAGTCCAAGATGTCATGCACAATATTCACACATTGTATCAGTTTGGTTTAGGGAGCGTCTCCAGACCTGGGCAGAATATACAGTACAACACAATTTCTTTATTTTATATCTACCATTTTAGACCATTAGAAAAACACAAATTCATATATTCATTTTCAGGTCGGGATAGCTAAGGCAGCAAGGTTTGCATGTGATGAGCACAGTCTACCTGGGTATAGGTGCGTTCCACCACAGTACTGGCACACAGAACCTGAGACTGGGGCCCTGCAGTCTTTATGTCCTGCAGGTTCTGCTCCCGGATCTACAAACGGATTATTGGAAGGTAAGAATGACAAATAATTACATCCTTCTCAAGAAGCTTTCATGTGCATTCAGTGAAAAAAACAATTAAGTCAGAGAGATGACCAAAAAAATCTACTACAACCAAAGTTAAAAGGCAACTGTGATACCTTATTCCTCATTTCTAGGACTTCTTTTGGGTTGGTGTTCAGCGGGATGAACTGATTGGCTGTGGCAGCCTGGCGGAGCCCCTCCTCCTTAGACCACTGTAAACACCACATAGCATCTTAGGAAAGCAACTAAAACCACACACGCAGAAAGACATGAAAACCCAGGCACAAAAATAGATTCAGACAAAATACTATGCAGACATTACAAAACAAGAAACATGCTCAACTGAAATGGACAAAGTTGAATGATGTAAAAAGGTTTGAATGTAAAAAGTGAACCAATGATGAGGCACATTTTGGAACACACTGTATGTGTAAGCTTCATTTTTTAAACTTAAGTCAGTGACTGTTGCTATGATACACTACATCTAAGACTTATTCATCAAATCATGGCATTACACTGAAATCCCATTTTATATTATATATTTAAGTGGGACGGAGGGTTGCAATAGAAAACTACTCATCATTAACAGATATCGGTTTAACACAGCTGAGGAGAAACAGTTGGATGTAACTCCCTTATGTGGATTTGGGATGAAAAACAAAAAGACTGAATCCAAGCTGTGTATTCATATGACGTGTTGAAAACCAACTGTCATCATCATTGATGCGGTATTAGAATAGAAAACAAACTAAGAAAATAACACATCCAACGAAAATCATCACAGAATGATTAGAAATAAAAAAGGGGGGGAGTGAGGGGGGTGAGAGGTGTGGGTGGGTGACTGAGACGATGAGGCTGGCTTACGAAGCGAGAGTGGCAGTGAGGGGTGAGCTGGCATCACCAAAGTCATTTCCCAGGCTGATACACAACAAGGACGACAGAGATAAGAGAGAAACACACCCGACAACACTCGCCCACGTTGGGGAGGGGAAGGGGGGGGCATAGTCAAAGCACCATGAACTGAAACAAGAGTGAATCTTTCCTGCAGAGGATGAAACAGTTTGTTGACTTGATGTCGGGTAATTTCCTCGTTTTGTAAACCTGGTAATGCTCAGCTTGATTGGAGGAAAAAAAAACAACTTCTGTACCCATTCCTGTACTAAACTGAATGAGGAGCAGGTGAATGAACAAATCACATCTTCAGCTTCCATGCAAAATAATTCAGTACTTTGAAACTAAGCATGTAATTGGCAGCGGAAAGCGTAAGCTAATGGCTTCATTCCCGTGTTTACTCTTAGCTTGGCTGGTTGCTGCCAAACCAGGGGCTCGATGAGGAAGGGTTCTTGGATGGAGGTAGCTGGGTTGGGTTGGTTGATAATGAGATGAACATGTAAGCACGATATACTCACTGAGAAAGTGTCTCACAACACAACATTTCCTACTTTCCCAACAGGAGATAATTGATTCAAAAGTCAAGTCAGATTTCATGATTTTATGGTTTCTGTTCTGCTTTTGTTCTCATGCACACCCTGTGGCATTCAAAGTCATTTTCAGAATGAAACTGAAAACAGAAGGGAGAGGAAACAGAAATACAGAAAAAAAAAGAATGCACAACTGGAAGCAGCTGCAGATATTTGAAATAAAAAATCATCATAAAAGCAAGCTGCATAACTAATCTCCTGTTTGTTTTTTTTCCCTGAAACACTTGTTTCCGCATTATTCAGTATGTTAAATGTGCTCAGTTGTAGACATGCCACCTCCATTCTTTATGAGCACAACTGAAATCTTATGAGGTCTCTGACAAACCTTCACATCTTACTAAACCTGCGTCTTGAAGTTGGCTAAGTCTAATTCTGAGAGACGAAAACAACGCATCTTGCCACATTCGCCTGCCCACTCGAGGACTCATGCCACACTCTTGCTGCTCGCTCCTCTGGGAAAAAACATCAACACCAACAATGCATTTCACTACTAAACATGCAGTGGGGCATGCTGTGGGCAGCTGGCCTGGCAGCGTGAAGCGTTTGGAGACCAGAAGGGAAAGAGAGGTTCAAGAAGGCTGTAAAGTAATTAACAAAGCAGAAGAAACTGCATTAACAAGGTGGGTTAATAGAACATGTGAAAAGAGCATGAAGAGCAGAATTATACCAACTTCCATTTTTGGCCTCATGTAAAGGTTTGAGGAAAGATTAAAGAAAAACCACTTCAGCTCTGAACTACACTTTTACTCCTCTCTGTCCCCAGGACCTCAGGATGCCGACCAACTACCCGCCAACAAGTTAGCTCTCAAATCTATACTATGAACAATAAGGTAGGCACAGACCAAGCAGTTGGTTATACAGCTTGGCACGCAGACACCGGACGAGAGAGACTGCAGCAAGGGTTTGACGTGATCGTGTGTAATGTTCGTCCACACCTTAGGCTTCGACTTGGGGCTGCTTCCGTCGGGCCCATCCTCGTAGGGCTCGTCAGGACGGCTGCCGGCATTGAGCCAGCGGGTCTTGTCACGCTGGCCACGCTGGAAGCTCTGTTTGAGCGGGGAGCGAGCACCTGAGTCGCTGTCGTCCCCGTATGTGTAA
This sequence comes from Microctenopoma steveboyesi, assembly GCA_032359275.1. NCBI lineage: Eukaryota > Metazoa > Chordata > Actinopteri > Anabantiformes > Anabantidae > Microctenopoma > Microctenopoma steveboyesi. Next base: position 5,836,424 of record JAUMHF010000004.1, on the reverse strand, counting down.
CCACCGTGGGCAGGGGGAGCACTCTCCACATCACTGTACTTTTTAGCTTTGTCTCGCAATGCCGGGCAGCGATAAGGGTAGCCTGTCCTGTAGCCCTGGAAGACAGAGAGACACAGGAAGTTTAGGACATGATGACTGTAATACCTACCTATAAATGTCTAACAATCAGTGAGTCACTCCATAAAAGTTCCACATCTCAAACTAAAAATCCATCAGGGCAAATATCTTCCTGATGCTTGAGCACTGATGTGACATAACTGGGATTTTGCTATGGAAAAACAGTTTCCAGTCACGTTTTTAGATCACCCCCTTGTCTTTGTACCCACCAAGTTGTCGAGCATTCTCATGAGAGCTTCGAACTCCTGCTCCCCGATTTGCCACTTGGGGTGTGTGGAGGACCCGTCGCCAGCTGGCTCGGGGACCTGTGGGCGTGACTTGTATTTCACTGGATCAAGCATCACCAGATTATCAGGCCCTCCAGCGCTGGCCAGTGTTCGCACCTGGAAGAAAGGGAGAGGGGCAGGGGGGGCAGAGAAAGACAAACCACAGGTAGGTCCAGAAAACAAAAGGAAGAAAACAAATGTGGACATGAGGACATAGACAAAAAAAAACATAACCCATACAGGTACATACAGACATCCACACAAGGAAAGTGAACACACATTGAAACATGGAGAGACAAGTGACAACAAGACAACAGTTGTTATGAAAAATGCAGACGAACATACTACGATGCAAAATATCACAACACAGCACACGGACTCGTCTGCGTCGTACTGTAACGTGGTAATCACCATCTGACATATCAGAGGGAGCGCTGTACACAACGATGTCATTTCAAGGAAGCAACAACAGCATTTTGTCGGTAGAGACAGTAAGACGTGTGCGTTCGCTAAACTACTGCTCAGAGATTAGTGTTCGTCCTACCTGTATCTCACAGGCGGTGACCAAGTTGTGAATGTAATGAAAAGCTTCCTCAACCGTTTCACCGACAGACACCAGCCCGTGGTTCCTCAGGATCATCACCTGGGGACAGAGTAAAAAAAATGAATAAAGCATTTAGTAGGTTTTATTATGATTATTCTGACTATCGCAGTACCTATGAAGCCAACAAACTGTCCTCATTTAGATTTTAGACACATTGCGGTTACCTTGCTATTAGGCCCAAGGTTCTTCTGTATGAGAGTGATTTCTTCCTCATCCACCAGTATGCCGTGGTAGTCATGGTAAGACACCTCTCCCAGAGAGAGAGCCTCAGGTGAGATGGGCAGCAGGCCACATTTCATGGCCGACACCTACAAGCAAACATTATGAAAACCGTGTTAAACATCAACATGTCCTTATGTCTGTGCTTGTAGTGCAGTAACTACGTATATACACCATCCCTTACCGCAGCACCCGCATGCGTGTGCACATGTACAATACACTTGACATCGGGCCGTGCAGCAAAGATGGCAGAGTGGAGAACGAAGCCAGCCTGGTTGACCCCGAGGTTGGTGCTGCCCCGGTCCACGATCTCACCTTGGAAATTTACCTTCACCTGGAATGTGTACAAAGTACAAAGTTTAGGTTAAGTTGATACGTGTGGTCACAACATGTTGTGAGAGAACCTCGAGACATTAAAAATGAGAGGAAAGTATCATCATTAAACAGTAGAGAAGCTGGCAAACAACAAAAAAACTCTCACCAGACTGGAGGCAGTGACTTCACTGAACAGGAGCCCAAAAGGGACAACGAGGAAGCGGTCCTGGTCCGAGTTCACCCTGACCTAAAAGACCAGAAGACAGCTAAATTAGACCTCATGGTTGCTACTGATCCAGACAAAAGCTTTTTATAATGGAATACCCAACAATGCCACGTGACATAATATTGTAAACTTCCACATTAGATAATCTACTACCAAATATCTGTGTTGAATCTTACTGTGAGGTGGTTGTAGATGAGCTCAGACCAGCCAAACAAGTCCGTGAGCCGGTAGAACGCAGCCAGCTTGCAGCGGAGCAGCTTCTCGCCCTTATCGTAGGAGATTGAGTCTGAGCCACGCAAATCATTCACTGGAGTGACCATGCCCAAGCCTGAGATAATAACAAGCACAAGCAATTGATGAAACAAATGTTAACGGTCTGTATAACAAACACAACACACGTATATCTGCGCTTACTCATGTTGAGCGCCGCCATGCCTCCTTGTGGTGCGGCGGGATACATAGAAGGCATGCTGGTGGTCATGAAGTCTGCAATCTGCTGCAGTGCCAACAGGCTCGTGGGCGTCTTCCCCTTCTTTAGCTGATCCTGGATCATCGTCTCCAGCTCCTCGCAGAATGCCTGTCAGTCATTGACACGGACACACAAAACCAATTAAAAAACACACCACACAAACGTAGGTGTTTAGATGTGTCTTGAGGCATGCAGTCCTTGCATTCTTTACTACATTACAATTAATGGCCATTGCTATATGCATGCATCATGTGTGAGCACATATGATGTAAGATGATGTAGTGAATGTGTAGATTTGTGGTCTTGACCAGTACTGCACAAACGTGTTCCACTGACTGGGCTCTGTAGTATCATGGAGACCCTCTTCCTCTGCTCCATCATATTGAAGTCCTGCCGCAGGTCTGGCGCCATGTTCCTCTCCCTCTGGTACTCTGGGCTGCTCTCATCCACCCTGTCGAAGTACCGTTCCTTGTGGGGGGCTGTGGTGGGAGGCGGAGCCGTCACCACTCCGGCACCTGACTCGCCGTTCATCCTGGGTTGGCCTCCTGTTTCTGAGAGAATCAAGTTCAACATTTAACCACTTTTAGAACAAAAGATACTGTAAATACAAGTCGGAAACACGCAACGCCCAAAAATGAAGGACTAAACATGTGCAGCAAACATTCGAGCCTCTGCAGCAGACATGACAGACCTCTCACTCCTACTTCCTGCTCTGTGACTGCTCTTCCTATCTCAAATAAGTTCTGATTGATTTCCACAATGTGTTTCCTGGAATCAGGGTAAAGGAAAGAGAAACAAACTGACACGCTCGTGTATCTTTTACCATTCGCTCTGAAACCAGGAATCACATCCTGTGAACGTACTGTGTACTTGTGCTGCAACTGATTAAGACAACCAGTTCAGCTGATATGCAGGTTCATTTCTCTACAAATAAACACATTGTTTAATGTATAAAATATAAAAAAAAAGTTTTCAGAAAAGTAAAACGATGTCTACCAGTTTCCCAAAGACCAGTCACATCCTTAAATACTGTGTATTTTTTAATCAGACCAACAGTAAAAATATATTCTGTTTACTGTAAAATAGAGAAAAGCACAAAAATAATCTTTAGTTGCAGGACTACAGCCTACATTTCCACATGTTCCTTAAACTGACTCCCACCAAAAAAGAAAATTCAACAGGAGCCACAGAGACTTAAAGAGACCACAGAGGCAGATTTCCAACAGATCCACGTCCATCCGGTTGACTTTATGTGAGGATAAACGGCTTCCACCTGTCTGTCACCGCACAGACTACTCAGGCTTGGACTCTGAAGGACACAAACAGACTCCTGAGCATAAGAAAATGTCTGTGTGCAAGCATGCATGGTTAATGGGTGGGGTGGGGGACGCCCTGGCAGAAACGGATGCCCATTAGTCTGCATCAATACAAATGTTCAGACAAAACTACCATGACAACTGGAGACCAGACCCAAAGCACCCCGGATCCTACGGTGAGCTGACAGAGTCTCTCTCTGTGTCTTTGGCTGCTTTTATTGAGATCCACCTCCCCCCAAAAATCAAACCCAACACAAACCTCAGGTCACGTTGCTTTAACCAAGGTTTTTGTGTTTTCATGCTTTTTGGGTAATTCTGTGCCAACAGTTACTTTAGATCTCAAAGGTAAATGAAGGTAAAATAACCAACATAAACTCAGAATTCATCCCCTACCAGGTGTGTCCCTGAGCCAGACACCCTGCGCTAGCTCCTTGAAAGTCGCTTTGGATAAAAGCATCTGGCGAGCAGAGTAAAGTAAAGTAAGTAAATATGCAGTTTCTGCATTTTGTGCATCATGTTAAAGGATTATTCTTATTAAAAATTTAACATCTAACAGACACAGTTGGGGGAAAAACACCCACAGCTTTGTGAAACCATTAGCTTCACCAAAGCCTTCACATTCTTTTCTCCTGGACAGATGTTTCAACTGGACGTTAATAACAGGCAGAGTTAGTACAATAACGACACAAGCTACAGGACAAAATTGTGGTCTCTGACCCCCCGTCGGCAGGACTTACACACACGTGGTCCTAATGCTTCTAGTCTGATAGTGCGTCGTTTGCTCTCTGTTGTTCCTGCCGGTGTTTACTGGCAGCAAACAAACATGTCTGCTGACAACAGAATGACAAAAAAGGATTAGACATTCGTGCTGTTCTTTTTTTTTTGTTTTGAGAGGAGAACATACCCAGAAATCTGAGCATGACAAAGACAGCAGCCTTATACAGTTAACAACAAATATATTGTTTGATTAAATGACAGCTATATTTAGTTTGACAGAAATAAAACAATGACAGTTTTAAGCACCATTTCCCTAAAATGAAAATTCTGTCATCACCGGCCCGAGATATGTTGTTGTTTTCCATGAAACTTCACTTTCCGATGCCTCGAGGCAGCCACCGCAGTGCACACTACCACAAAATCTGCTAACACATGCAAAACTAGGGTGAAGGATTTGTTAAAGTACCTGTACAGCTGTATGGATAAAACACATAAACGAAGAGCAGCTGGAGAAAAAACGAGGGCACGAGAAATCCTACAGCGGCTTTCAAATGTTCCTCTACACTGCTCTCCAACAACGTGATGCCAGTGAGAATACGGGCTTTATTGTGCATTAACAAAAATGACTAACAGGGATAAATCAGTCATTTCCACTGGCATCTCCAGAAACAATCGCTAGTTAACTAAATTCCCGCAGCACCCATTGCCACACATTAACTAAATCTCCGCATGGTTTACTATTTGAAATAACCTAGGTTACAACAAACACTGAGTAGTTTATTTCTAACACACGGAGTGTTTGCAGGAGGCTTTCTTCCTCTATCCAAAATCACAACCACGGACGCCCCCGACTCACTGGACCCCCCAGTTCTCATCTCCACAAAGATGTAGGTGCAGGGGGCTCGGGTAGCCTCCGCTCGTGTCGAGAGTGCAATCGCTATGGAAACCGAACGCATTACCATGGCAACACGGGACAGCCTTCATAGATTGTTGTTGCATAAGCTGTAGGCCAACATCACGCTGTGAGCCAGTCAGTGTCACAAGGCGCACGCACAAACAACTTCAAATGAACGTGTTACTCATTTCACATCTCTGTGTTGTGTTCAGTGACAGCACTAAAGCACAATCTACAGGAGAGAACAATGTGAGCAAAACAACTGTATGACCTTCGAACCTAATCGTAATAGGTGACATGAGATCAGTGTGCAGAAAACTAACACGTCTCCCTGTTTTTAAAGTGTTATAGGAGTTACTGGCAGGCTACACTGGGACGAGCGATAACAACCAGGCGGCTCTGTTAATCTACTCTTTAAGAGGGACAGAGTAAACTGAAAATGCATCTTTGTGGTGGCTTGCATAGAGGCAGTTTCACCCTAGTTTCCATTACCACGCTCATTATAGTCTGTATTGGAAAGCGCACTGTGCTCAGCGAGTAGAACAATGGGTGTGTCTACAGCAGCAACTCACACCGTTTCAGCTCGACTTCAGCCTGCAGCTACAGTGAAGTGATTCTTGCCTGTGTACCACGGGCCACTGGTATTCAGAACATTAGAATCATCCATTTCTAGATTTCACCGTGGGTGTGGGAAATCATTTGACTCTAAGGATCATATTCGTCACCAAGCAACAGTATAATGCTGCGATGGTGAATCAGGCATCACATTTATACAGTGCTGCATGAGCCACCTGCTCCTGTGTGAGAGGCATCGTGATTTTTACACTTTCTGCATGGAAGCTATCAAAAAAAAAATGGCAGACGGATATTGAAATCACTGTGCTGTACACCTTTTTGGAGAATAGAAACATTAGTTATTCCCCATGTGCTCTTTCTACTCTCTGCGATAAACTTGGTGGCCAGAGATGGCTAGTTGAATCTTGCTGTATTTACAGGAAACTATTTTTGTTTAATTTATTTATTCATTCAGCGTGTTCACCTGCAACTATCTTCACCAACATGTTCTTACATTTTGTGCCTAAAATCTATGTGGCTTCACTACTATAAGATACAAAACGTGCAACAATACAGACGACTTCAGTTATACCGACATTAAGACTAGAGAATGAAGTCGTCTATCACAACCTGTATAGTGTTTGATGAAAGGTTTTTTTAAAAACATGTTTAAAACAAGCCTGTGAGTCAACACGGCCTCACTGTGACTTTGCAGTTTATGTACTAATTAACACAGAGAGTAAGAACAGATGAAAGATTAAAAGACAGATAGTTACCCTTGAACCATGGGCAACTACGCTCCTGTTTTTGGGTCATCCAAGTTTATCAAATATCTAATGAAACAAAGTGCTTCTGCGAACAGTGCAGCAGAACGTCGGATGGAAGACACAAGTATTATTAAGTGGTACGCACAAGAGTGTTGCTCAAGTATAATAAGTGTAATAAAAGCATCTTGGCCTGAAATGAACAGGATGCTGTTGCGTTAGACAGGGAGGAGAATTTCCTCCTCGTTTACTCAAACTGTTGTTTTGACACCGTAGATGTTTCTACTGTCTACTTCTACTGAGGCTACTATGAGGCAATGAGGGGTTAACAGATAGTAGACACTATACGATGCTCGTCTGGCTTAATGCTCTCCCACGGTGCCTAGCTCTTAAGAAAATATTTTTATATTGTGCATTTTTCAATTTTCTCATAAGCATCTTTAGAGAAAAAGGAAACATAATTTCAGCGTGACTAGGGTCATAGAAAAAGGATCCATTCAGAGGTTTCCAAGAATATGACAATCAAGCAAGTAACCAGTGAAAACTCCATTATGTCTGTTTCTAAAAACAGTGAGTGTACAGTTGGTGTTTTCATCAGACAAGGCTCTTTATGTGTCTGAGCTGGGTGCCTGTCAATTCAGGGGGTAAAGAATGTGGTAAAGTGTCATTTTATCAAGGTCATATATATATGGTCTTGCGTGCTGAAAAAGTCACTGTTATTTAAAACAGTAGACACACTAAAATGACAGTGTTTAACTACATAAGTGAGGAAGCAACGCGCATTCCTCACCCCTCTGTTTTAACCACAACACTTAAGTAAAGAACGCCGGGTCCTGCACCATTACCTTTTACAGTATATCATAAAAAAATATTAAAAAACACTGAAAAATGGGCATTGCAATTTCTCTGGCTGGGACAATAGTGCTTTTCCTTGCACTCACTCACTACATTCAACTATTTCCACTATGTAGTAATACATGACCTGGTAGCTCAATGGGTTAAGAGTCAGACTGGGATGCAGAAGGTTGTGGGTTCGAACCCCGTCTGACTCCTAATCCAACCCCCTACCAGGTGTGTCTCTGAGCCAGACACCCAGCGCTAGCTCCATGTAAGTCGCTT
>JAUMHF010000004.1:5804470-5828689 GCA_032359275.1 Microctenopoma steveboyesi | reverse complement strand
CTGAGCCAGACACCCAGCGCTAGCTCCATGTAAGTCGCTTTGGATAAAAGCGTCTGCCAAGCAAAGTAAAGTAATATTCCAGAGTTCAGTTTCCATTTGAGAAGAACTCTAATGAAACAGACTGTTTGTATTCAATCACGATAATCAAATGACTGAGTGGAATGTCTGATCTGAGAAAAAAACTTCTCAAACATGCATTTTTAAAGTACAGCAAGGAAGCTTCACCATCCGAGACCATCAGTATGAGAAATGTAGTATCTGCTGCTGACTGCTGAGGTCACACAGGATCCAGCACTAGCATTTAAGGGCAGCGTTTATCTGGCTGTCGCATGTCATACGGGGCAGAGTGGTGGGTGACTGCTCCCTGAAACAACACACCCCTCCCTGTACCATTTATCATGTGTGCATCTGTACAGCGTTCTGCAAGCTAAATATTGGACCTATACACATGATCTTAAAGTGACCTCTGTGGTGTGAAGGAAAGTGCTATTATGGCTGTTTTAAAATCTTTAACGTAAATCTGTTAAGTGATCACATATTGGAGGGACGGAAGGAAGGAAGGAAATAGTGAAATGGATAGAATGCATCTGAAATGAGGAACAAATTTTTAGCTGCACTGCAGTCGAGGGTGTGGGCGTAGAAGGGGGAGTAAAACAAACACAGAGCTCTGTATCTAGAGTGTGTGAGTGAGTGTATGCATGTATGTGTTAAGTACTGTAGTGTGTGTCTCAAGCCAGACTGACACAGCTAAGATTTGTCCTTTGGGAGTTTCACTCACTCACAACAGAATTACCAAACCCAGGGAGTAGCCATCCCTCAACACACGGACGATTTGGCTTTGCTAATCCCTGTACTGTATGAGGGGGAAGGGACGTCACAGTGGACTTCAGAAAGAAGCCAGACACAGCAACAGCTTAGCGGTCATGTTCTACAGCTTGGACCTAAAAACAAAGAGATGGCAGCATGTGGTGCGGAGACTCCTTTTCTCCAGTGTCAAAGTGAAACTAATCTGTTCTATTTCCAGAAAGGAAAAGAGAAGGGAAAATGCATGACGAAGCATTATCAGCACAATCAACGTGTACTTCTATAAACAGAATGAGGCAGCAGATTCTCACATGTGGGAAGTTACGGTGGGATGGTTACCAGTAAAATGTTTGCCAGTCACATATGAAGAGATCATAGATATCGTGATCTAACCCATAAGCCAAGGTAATAGCAGATGTATTTACCGTGCATTATCACAGCACAGTGTACACTTGGAGTAAGTTGTCCTCATAATGACTGATGTTATTTGGCTGAGCCCACTTGCTGTGCAAAATCCTGCCTCTAGTTTAAACATTAAAGTGCAGAGAGGTTGTTGTGCAGGAGGTGGTGCCGCCTGACCTCGGACAGGAAATGGATCCATCACAACAACTGCGCACAGGCCAGATTCCAGTAGAAACACCGACCCGAGCAGCGCAAAAGTCCGTGTTACACAGCCACAGTGAAATGTGAAATAATGCGACCGCGCAGGCCTGCTCGGGCTGCAGGCTAGCGACGTAGTGCAGCACGATCCCACGGGATGTTGTTGATTTGCACCGGGACGAAATGGGAGATGTATCGATGAAACCGGAGCAAAACACGGAAACAGTCGTTTTAATGTAGGAAAACGTGCGGAGCGACTTGTCTGCGGACGCCTCTGGTCGAGGGAAAAGCATTAGCAAAACAGAGCGAGTCGCCACAGTGAAACACAAGAAGACCAACACATAGAAAAAGCAAACATAGGACGGACCAACACCGCTGCGGAAATACAGAAAAGTGTCGGTTAATCCACAGCTTACCCTCTCTACGACGAGGCGATGATATAGATACAGCGTTCGGTGAAAGCGGCGGTGGTCTTCTCTATTTTAATCCCCCTGCCCAGGCGGTTTCACAGCGGGTTTATCTCTGCGCTTGCCGTCCTTGCGTCGTCGCTCCTCCCGTCCACCATCATCCCGCTTGGGTGCGGCAAACGGCCTAATCCCGGGTCTACCATTGGTCATCCAGAGACACGTGACATTACCGGGGATAATGATTGGAGCATGAGCAATAGACCCGCCCCCAGAGGGGCTGTGGGTCCACTGCGTGGATGTATTATGAGTTTTCATAGTAGTTTTGTGGTTTACTGCCAAAGTTGTGGAGAGGAGAAGAAGCACCTGGTACTGCGGGGCTGTAAAGTCCAGTGGGGGCAGTAATGAGGCAGTGTGTTACCAACTAGAATTATATTTTATGTTTATTAATCTGTTGGTAATTACTTTGAGTTGCTAATTGATTTTATCCCTATTAATTTACAATGCAACCACAATATTTAAGATATATTGACTCCAGTGGGAGTCACACCAAAGTAGGAAGAACAGTACAGCCTGTAACCGAGGTAAATAGTGATATTAATGAAATAATAAAGCTGTTCGCAGTACACATGCAGTACATTGCTGTGTACTGCATGTGTGTGTTCAGTATGGCAAGTCTGTTACTATAGTTTGTTATGAAACAACTCAAAATCAACTTAATGACGAGCTGCTGGAGCACAGATGCATTCATTACATAAGTGCAAAAGAAATGGCACAAATTAGGGTGTTATCAAACTGAAATATGAGATGTTTAGCATTTGCCACTAGATGGTGCTGTATTGACACGTTGTTATTGATGATACTATTTCCAAAAGTAAGAGAAGGGTGTGCAATAACAGTGATGAGACAGAGTTTATTAGTTACACTTGGCTAAATGCAACAGTCCTGAAATAACATTTATATCCTTGAAGATTATGGTTAAAACAGTTTACTAAAAAGAAAGCTGTGTCAACTGGGTGTCATTTTGCGGTTTGTTGTGATGTTTGCTTGTGTTGCGTCACGTTTGGCACCCAACTAGAATTTATGTGTGTGATGGTGTGTATCGAATGAAACATAATGCATTTCATCTTGAAAGGGGAATTCAAAGAGGTGAGGCCAATGATAGGCTTCGTCAGTAATGCAAATCAAACTAAACTCCTGCCCTATTCACTTCTGTCTTGTTGTTAGGTATACATGAATGATCATTTCCTGTTCACAAACTAATTCGGAATAATAACTACTCGCTAAACTACCAGAATCAGAATATTTTAAAGAGACCTGCCACAGAAGATACTGTGTAGATGGAAGTCAATAATGTGCCAACTCTTCATATTTAAAGGGAATTATTTGACACTTAAAGCTCACATGTTAATGGCTGACAGTACAGGCCTGCTTTTGTCAGGAGTGGACTACTATCCCTGCCCTCTGACTCTTCGGGGTGTTAATCCCATCCTGTACCAGTCGTTCCACATGAACTCACTTCTTGACTACTTGATCACAGACCAGTACTGGCCCTTCCAGTGTTGTGAATAATTGTGGGCTGCCTTGTAACATAGATACACCAGCTAGAGATTCTAAATATATCCATCTGGTGTGTGAACAGCTCAGGCATGAAGTTCATATACTTATGCTGGAAACCTACACCTTACCCTGTTACTTTCTCATCCATTGTGTGTGTGCGTGTTTCTGACTCTCTGTGTCTGTGTTACAGTTACATTTTAAACATGTATCTGATATTTAGCAAAATTATAATTGGTTCAGTTGTTCTCCTCCAACTACATGTTTCTCATTTTGAAACTTCTAAAAAAATCATAGGTTGTTGTTCTGTGACAGTAAATGAACCAAAAGCAGCTAAAGTTTGTGATTCCGGAGGCAAGATGAACAGAGTTGAAAAGGAACAATACAAAATAAATAAAAATTGATAATATAGGACTTTAAAAATGCAGATCTGCCTAAGTTGCAACAAATCATTTGAGCTCCACTATTAGGTTTGAGCTTCAGCACACATTCCTCAGTCACCTGTTTTCTCTTAGCAGCACATGTCACAGAGTGAGTGAAGATAAACCCAGCTGCTTTTCGTATTCATTTCAAGCAGCACTTACCATCTCCTTTTAACTGCAGCCAGCCTTTAACTCTTGGGTCTCACATCACGAGGGGCTGATATGAATATAAACAATTTGTACTACAGCTGACCATGCCTGAGAGTATTAGCATGTTTATGGACAGGGTTTAATCCTTTCTTGTTGACATAAAAGGACATTACAGACTTATTGCAGCTCAACAGGTAGATTTCTCCACAAAGACCCACAAAGCAGCCACAGACATAGACTGCAAAACGCTGTTCTATCTTCTACCAGCAGCAGTCTGTCCTTGACTCAAAGATGGTATTGTGTTCAGTCTGCAGTGCCATGGAAAGTCCGACTCCCTCTGCCGCTGCACTGCACAATGAAACAAGGGTAAGCCTGTCTTTCCTCCGCTATGATTATGATTCATGTCTCCTTTAAGGAAAATGTTGTGCAGACCTCTTTGACCTCCAGCGGTGACCCTTTAAATGCACCAGCCCCACCTACAAAATCATCTAAGCCTGGGTTTTAAGGTAACTGATTCCTCTCCAGGGTTGTAGCCACTCCAGAAGATGTTCAGGGGATGTCCTCAGGTCACATTTCTAAAGACTGGGGAGTTTAATTGAACATTTACAATAACACACACATCAAATAGGACATTTGAAGCTAATTGTGGAATGTTTCTATGATAATTAACATGATTATTGGCATTCTTCACTCAAATTTCATACCTGTAAACAAGCATTTAAAGCATAGGAGATAAAAATATAATTGAATAGATAAAAAATACGATGAAAAACAATGTGATTATGAAGAACTGAGTGATTGAGGATGCTGATTTTCAGTATTATTTTTTTTCATAATATTAAAGTTAAAATTCATTTAAGGTTTTATTACTGGTGTTATGCAGTGTTCTGTATTAATGCATCATATGTTATGATCTGATCCTATGTTTTTAATAATAAATATAATATGCATATTAACAAATAGCACCAAGCAACATATAATGGACATATAATGGACAACAAACATTTTTACTTGAGTAAAGGTACTCAGTTACTTTCAGTCATTGGGTTTTCAGTATAATAAACCAGCAAGTGAAGCTGCTGTCAAATTAAAATTTTACTGAAGTTACCTAAAAGTAAACGATTTAAGTAGTTTGAGAAGAAGAACTCACTACCTTATTTTTACTTAGGGACACTGCCGTGAAATACTGAACCTTTGTACAGGGACTTCGTTACTCTGCACCAGCTGCCAGTGAACTGTGTGGGTCTCCCACCACCCCCACCCCGCTCCCTCCCCCTGTGTTGATATCCCAGCCCGGAGAGGTTTGAATCAGTCTCTGGCCGCAGACGCCGCCATGCTGAGCTGAGATACCGACCAAAAAAAAACCCAAACGTTGCCTCGCTGCTGCTCCGACATTCCCCTCCGTACACACCTGGGCACAGAGGAAACCTTGTCGGCGGTGAGTATCGCTCGTTTTCGCCTCGCTGCTCGGCTGAAGCCGCGCGACGCTTTGAAGTTGCTACGTTGTTGCAGCCCGCTCGTACTCGCGCGTGCTGTCGCCGACGAGCTCGGCTGCACTTGTTGCACTGCGGCCGAAACGAGGCTGAAAGCGGAGAAACGCGTTGAGATCATTTACACGTTTTTTGGTTTGGTTTGGTTCCACTTTTGTGACCGTTTTTCACGGCGCGTAAAACTTTGTTTTTACCACTTCCCCTCCGGCGACGTTTCGAAGTCGAATTGCGGAAAAAAAAAGTAAGATGTTAGCGGACGACTGCTGCGCTAAGGAGTCCATGTCGTCCCTGTCACTCCGCAAAATAACACCTGAATAAAACATTAGCTGTCCAACGACCGTGCTCCTATGACATCTTTTTAGAGATTAAACCTAACTAGAACTTTCAAAATGCCCTTCTGGCACCTGGAGGTCATGCAGGGGTTTTCGTGCATAAATCAAGGCTGCTCTTTCACTGCAGCAACAAAAGAGCTGTATTGACATCACAGAGGCACATAACCGTAGTTTACACGAGGACTGGCTGCAGCATCGAGTCAAATATAATACCTGCATCATGCACTGCTCTCTCACTGAACGTGTGTTGATGTAGGACTCTTATGCCCGGACAGGTCACAAAGCTTTCACCTGCATGCATGTCTTGACTGTGTTCTGGAGCATTGTGGAGGGCGCAGTTAGAATTTATGGAGCAGCTTTGTGTCTCACAGTTTGACCTCTGGTCTGGCTAACTGAAGTCCTGTGACTTTGTGAGTCTCTTGGCTCTGTGCAGTATAATTTTTAAGCCGCACTATCATCACCCTGTTGGTTCTCTTAACCTTCTGCGTCCCTAAAGTGAAATAGAGAGTTTGAGTCACTGACAGACGGTGATTTAATGGGCTTGTTTAACTCTCCAGAAATTTGACATCACTACAACCGACTAATTATTCCATAAAAATGAATCGACTGTATATGTAATAATGGAATCAAGTTAAATAGTTTCTACGTCAAATGATTGATAACTTGTAGGAGTTGATGGTTGCAGCCTATTTCTTTTTACACATATTTCACTCCTTACACACATTGTGCTATGGCATTTTCAAGTATGGCCACTATTTAGTTTTCCTTCCACTGACAGCTTGTTGCTTTCACTGTGCTAAATCAGTTTTCCACTGCTTTGTTAGTGACATCAACCACCCTGCCTCTCCGCACTCTTTGCACAGTCTGTCACCAAAACGCATGAGCTATGACAGCCCGTCCCTCGTGTCCTCAATAAGTAATTCTTCTGCCTCATCGAGTTTGATTCCACAGGTCCTTGGCTGGGTCACATTGTGCGCTGGGGGAGCTACCCAGATCTTGTCAATATGATGGGCTTGCCGACGCTTCAGTGGCACCCGGGAAAGCCAGACTCATGTCAGCCAGACCCTCAGGGGGGGCCCGGAGAGCTAGCCAGAACAGGATATTGCTGTGTGATCACACACCAGCAGCAGACAAATCATTAAACCAGTGGCTGCAACTGCGTGCTGCTGAACAGTTCGGGCATTTCTGTCAGATTAGAGTGTGTTCGTGTTGTGAGGTTGTCATTGCTTCTTGCAGGATGAGACTTTGAAAGAATATTTTATTAGCTTAATTTAATATTTGGTGTTTTTAAAACAGATACTGAGAGTTGAATGTTGGATGGTGTGTGTGTGTGTGCTTTTATTAGAGGGAAATCTTTGCATATACAATGTTTTCCCTCTTTTAGGAAAGGTAACTTGTCTATTTGAACACATGTGAGTCTGTATGTGATCTGTTGTAATCCTGATCCATGAAGTTCTTTGTTTTATAATTTTCCACATTCATTGGAATCATGGGATTCACGTGTGCCAAATGAAAGTACACACACTGCGCTTATTGATCGTAGCTTCACCTACACATTCACCTTCCTCCTCAGAGCCTTCCTTTTATCAATAATCAATTTAAAATGGGTGGGAACTAGGCACTGAGTCAGGAACTACACGTCTGAAAGGGAGCTTTGTTTTTAACGTGAACTTTGTGCAGAAATGGCATTTGTTTTGGATGTCAGGCGTTATTTACTTGGACGCCTTGTTTGGGTTTCAGACCAAGTTCTGGCTGTTTCTCAGATTTCTCTCTTGTAAAAAGTTGGAACATTGAAATTGCTTTTTGCTGGACTCTGTCCAGCGTTACATATAGGGAGCCCGCATTAAGCCCACATACTGCGTCTCCAAATGTAATTATCATCACATTGCGTCACATACCTGCAGTGGCTGTTATGTAATTGAATAAAGTTTAAAATGGGTTTGAGGATGACCATTTACAGGGGCTTTTGTTCTCCGAGTTTGGTCGTCAGCCAGCTCCTCGTGTAAAAAAAGCTTGGAATATCTGCAAATGGTCAGGGCAGTAGCACTTCACCTCCTGCTGTGGAGGTCACTGTAAAAGGTGTTGTCTCTGACACGGACATATGCAACCCCCTATTGTAACCCCCACCCACTCCCTTCCACTCATTAGCAATCTTATTAATAAGATTCTCCTGGCAGTCGAGTCCTCCAATTAGAGCTTCTCACTTTAATTTTAAATCCTACCCACTCCGTATTGAGGGATGTGATACGTGATGCACATTACAGCAGTAGTGACCTTTCATACGAGCCTATTGGATGTCATGGTTTTAGAAAACAAGGTCAGTGAGTTTGATTTGCAGCAGCTTCATTGTCGTCTTCCTGCAGGAGTTAAAGGGTAGAGGTCAGGGGGGCCAGTCTGTCGTGCTCTGATGTTGAGGTGCGCTGTGTTGTCTTGGATATCTAAGGCAACCCCCCCCCACGCCACACCCTAGTTCCCCAACACCCTCAGGCTAGAATAATTTCCTACTGGATAAAAAGACGAGCATCTGGCTCTATATCAGCAGCATGTGCAGGCACTTTAAGTCAGCGCTTGCCGGTTACTGACCATACATAATGCATCGCCGCGTTCCAGGGATGTCTCAGCATAATTGTCTCATTATTGAACGATGCTTTTAAAACAGCTGATGCATGGATAAATACTGAATGTTAGGCTTGGTTTCCTGTTTTTCGTCCAACAATCAAGGTAAACCAGGTCCACACCCCGAAAGGCTCAGTCATTCTAATGTTTTCGATGACTAATAGTAGTTATTGCATTGGCATCCACGACACAGCAGTCAGTTGTTTGTTTGGAAAATGCATTGCTGAAAACTGTGCCGGAAATCCGAAGATTCCCAAGATGCTGCGCCTACGAGCTATGAGAGATATTGCTGAGAGTGCATGGAGCTTACTGATGTGTTGCTGATATTGATAGCTTACGCAGTGTTTTGACAAGGTTCCCAGAGTTGTGCTGCTGAGAGCATGGAGCTGGAAGGGAATGATGGAGGGGGGGGAAGCGAGCTAGCCTACATACAGTACATTCTGTTAGTGTGCAGGATATCGCTGTCTGATACAGAAGCATGGAGAAAGTCTTCTGTTTGTCCACTTGCACCTGTAATGTGAGCGATTACAGACGCGGCAGCATTTGTTTATAGGTGGCAGAGTAGATGTAAGATTTCTCATTGGTCTGGTATTTGCATATTGATAAGTAAGCCCAAGCGTCAGTATATGCAAACTGTATGCAAACAGTCTGTACAGTTAGCATATATGCGTTAGTGTGCGTGACACACAATATCAGACTTACAGTGCCAAGAGCAGTAGCTGGACCTGCACTTTCCATTCATTCATTAAGGAGAAGGTAGGGGGAAAAAAAACGTCGCACCAACAATAGACACACTCCCACAGACTCGCATACACACTACCTTAACCTCAGCCCCCTCCCCCCTTTTTTCTTTCCCTCACCGTCACCCCAAGTTCCCCCTCCCCCTCCTCAGCAATTGTGTGCATTGACGCTTTCCAGAGGCGCGATCTCTGCGCTGTCGCTCTCCGCTGGCAAGCAGCGTTTGTAC
The DNA here is from genome assembly GCA_032359275.1 of Microctenopoma steveboyesi. Classification (NCBI taxonomy): domain Eukaryota; kingdom Metazoa; phylum Chordata; class Actinopteri; order Anabantiformes; family Anabantidae; genus Microctenopoma; species Microctenopoma steveboyesi. The sequence continues at coordinate 5,819,347 of JAUMHF010000004.1, read as the reverse complement.
CCCTGTGACAGAGGGAAAGGCAGGTCCTGCCTGTTTTTGTGGCACACTCGGATGAAGACAAACTGCCACTGACATGCATTGAAGTGAAACAGCCCTTTAATGCAAGCACTATCTCGCCACCCCTTGCAGCTTCTTGTTTTTTTTTTATGTTTATTGCACAAGATAGGGATAGGCAGACCAAAGGAAGGAGGAGAGTGAATGAGAGAGCAAGGAGCATGTCTGGAGAACAGGGAGGAAGGAGGTGACAAACCGTTGGAGGATGATATATTTTTTTATTTGTCACGATAACCGCTGGTGACTTAGCCAGTAATAACAGTGTGACAGAGCTGGGGTGGAAGAAGCTCTCCTACAGCGTTCATCTCTCTCAGCCTGCAGGAGCGTCTCACTGAGATTATGGTAAGATTCACAGTGCGGACAGCCTGTGTGTGTGTGTGTGTGTGTGTGTGTCGACTGCCGGCACCTCACCATGTCAACACCTTTTTCATCTGCCACAGCAATCAGATCTCTTGTATAAGCTTTGTCTGTGCAGCGGAGGTCTCCACCGTGGTGCATGCTATTTTTACCCAACTTTCGAATAGGAGCTAAATAATTAATTGATACGGTGGCATGGCAGGTTCTCCTGATTCACTGAGTGCTTTGTCTTAATAGAGGAAATCTCCACACATTTCTTTTATTGGCTGCTTTCTAGAGTTACTAGGTCTGACATCTGCAGTCTGTTTATTTTGTGTTTACAGCAAATTGTGGAAAGAGTTTGTCTTTCCTTGGCAGACAGTTGTCAGGAGTCTCCCTTAAGAGGCGAAGGAGTGGCGTTACCCTTCCAGCTTGGACATTTCAGATTTTCCCATAGCATGTCACAAGTTGTCCTCCTTGATTACGAAACACTTGGAATGATGCTTGGTGTATTTGTTTGAGTATTTCTCCCTGGTACATTAAATCCAAATGACGTGTTTTTTAGGTGTAGGTGTGCTTTTGCTCCATCTCAAACAACATTGTTGCTCTACCACTGTCAGAAACCACAGTCTGTTGTCTTTCATGTGCACTTTTGAAAACCACTAGCTGCAAATTTCTTGCAGCACAATTTGACTCCCCCGCTTTATTGTTCCTTCTGTATAGTGCTGAACATTAAGCCAGCTCTGTATCACCGCATACATGAGGAGGAGAAAGTACGAGTTAAACTATTGTTTTGGAGAGGTAAACAACACATACATCATCGCCACAGCGAGCACTCTTCATTTAAAGCTGTCAGGCTTGAGTGGGATGATTGAAATTGAGCATATTTCACCAATTTAGTAATGTTACGCAATGTCATTTAGAAATGGATTTAACATGCTTTTGAGAAAAAGGTTGTGACGTTTCATTCCTAACATTCTGATACAGCCTTTTAAAAACTCCACTGAAAAGTATTAAACTTAAAATGTGGTGGATAACGCTGCACTATTGCCCCCCATTAATAAACATTTGTCAGTCACTCCCATTGATTTCAGCTTTCTCTGAAATCAAGTGCAACTGGAATCCTGTTGTCTTTCGTCTTATATTTCCCATAAACACAGCGGCGGACAGACCAGAGGAAATGGAGCTAAATTGATTACTTGGGCGTATACGGCTAATGCTTGTTTCTGTACGGAGGGCAGACACGTGCACACAAGTTCAGCAACCTGCTGCAAAGATGCTCGAATACACGGTTCAGAACCCAGCGCTGATATAGGTGATGAGGAAAAGGAAAAGCGGAGAAGAGGAGGCAAGTGAACCCACTGAGTCATGGTCCCCAACAGACGGGCGGTGTCTGCCTCTGAGGCTGGTGCTGGCTGTCTGGGTTGAGGCTGTACTCCTTCCATTTGGATCCTTGTCACCTCACAATGATAAACCCATTTGGTTAATCAGGGTTGGATTAGTGACCAGGTTTATTTTGTATACTTATGTGTCTGTAAATTGATATTTTCTAACCTTTATCTGCTTATGGGCCTAAAATCTGCTTTTGGCAGGTCACAGTCTGTGCTTTGCTTGTGTGTTAACACATAACGCAGTATAATCTATGAATCTAATGGGCTGTTGTCGTGAGAGTCAGATAATCTGGAGAGCTAATGCAAGGTTTTTTTGGGGTTGAACCAGCAGGACATGGGATATGTCTCGTCTCATGGCATCATTAAGATGTAAAAGTCAGACTACTAGCACTGAACATCTGCTGATTAATGATCATCGTTAGATAGTGTGCGTTATAGATGTCTGTAAATTATGGCATTTGTTAGACCTAATTAATGTAGAATTTTAATGATCTTTTTATTAGTGATGATGGATTATGTATCCATTGATGCTGGATCCACATTTGTCATCTTTGGTCCTTAGTAACACAGTGTGCTCCTCTCCTATGATTGGATTGTGTCAGCTTGCTACCCAGAGGATTTCTTGCTGCACTCCATTTGTGCTAGCTAGCCGGCTGGTTGGCTGCCCGGGTAACTATGGTAACAGTAACCCCACGAAAGTTGAAGAGACCAGGCCGCGCTAGGCTAATTGTGAGCAAGTGAAGCATGTCTGCAAGGGTAGATGTTGTCCCAGGCTGAAGGATGGTGTGTTTACTGGATTTATTTTTGTCCTTTTTGCAGGCATTCAGTAGCCATCACAACAGCAGTGATTTGCTCAGAACTTTAAGAGCTCCTTCACCTGGAACAAAATGACTAATCCTCTAAAAATGAGTCAAATAAATCATATCATTAATAGTTACTACACCTTTAATATATTTCTACAGTTGACAGAAAACAATAACCAAACCTCCCCTGGTTCTGAAATGGTACTTGAAGACTATATCAGACATTTTTTTTGTTATTTTCTGATGTTTGTTTGACAGAACGGAAACTTTTTAGGAGAGGGAATGGAAATTCTGCTTGGTTGTAACCCCTGAAAACTGTTTTGCATGAGGTGTTAATATTCACTACTTGCTGTAGGTGTGAAGGAATTATTTCATCTAACTGTGCTGTTTCCCTTTCTTTCAGACCTCTGTTGTACAATTTGCACCTGGGCTTCTCCTTCAGCTGTTTTCAACTGTGTGAAGAAAAGTGAAAAGAAGATTTAATGAATCAGTATTCGCTAGCCGACGCCATGACGGACAAGTACGTGGTTTATCTCTTTCAAGTGTGTGTCTGTGTGTATTTGTGTAAAACGCCCACTGTAGTGTGAAGTAGGAAGATGATGTCTCTTGTGACTACACTTTACACAGAACTGCAGGAGAACTGGGGTGTTAGATAATACACAGAGCGAAGTGTGTTGTTGAGGGGGGGTCGGTATAAAGACAGACTGTCTTGGACTCAAAGATGTATGACATTTGCATCAGGGCTTCTTTGCATTTTTGCTCAGTGCGCTGGGATGTTGCTGCTGCTGTTAGTCAGTCCTTATTTCCCTGACAAAACACAGTCATTTAAAGGTTGTGCAGCCTCTGTGCTACCTCACCATTTGCCTCTTTTCTGTATTCTACCCCTTTTTCTTCTTCATCTTTTCCCCAAATTCTCAATCCGTGGTCCCTGTCTCTTTTCTCTTTTTGTCTCTTTTGTTGCCTTTGTCTCTGTGTTTGTTAGATTTGATCTATAGAGGATGGAGAATTTGGGTGCAGTAAGCAAAATAATCTGCTGTCAGCATTCATAATAAGCGGAATAAGTGGTGCAGGCTAGTCAGCTGAAAGGGATAGGCACTGCAAAGGCCAAACAAGGGAGCCCTATTATGTGCTTGAGTTACAGAAAATGAAACAGCCAAACTTAAAAAAGAAAAAGTTTGATCTGTGCAAAAACAACAAAGTAACAGGTTGTTTTCACAATACTAATTTTTGGAAAAATTGTGGTTGTGTGGGTAGAGGAGCTTTTGTAAGGGCAGAATAAAGTTTCTGAGGCAGTGTTGGAAGACAGAGTGAGGCTGATGTGATTCTGTGTGTGAGCACTCTCCGCTTATTACTAATGCACCTGTTGACTCTTTCAAAGTAAGATGGGGAGAGAAAATGGGGGAGTTCTGGCAAGTCGATCTGTTTCCAGGCCTCAGGGTAACTTCCCCGACAAACTATCGCACTTTAATGTCAGCATAAAATATCATGAATGTAGTTTGCTGGGAGAGCTGTGTAATGTTATATTTGACTAGAGGGGAATTCTCTTGCAAATTAGAAGGTTACACCACTTTAAGATGCAATTTTTGCAAAGCCAGACATTCCCCCTTTTTTTTAAGTGTTTTGGATGCAGCATGAAAGGAAAACAAGAAAAAGATTTCCTTGGAAACTTTATTTTGAAAACAAAATGCAACAGTGTTTTTTAATAAGGCGGTGCTGAACCAAAGCAAAGTGAAGTGAAGGGAAGTGAAGCTAAGATTGGGAGTTCCTAAGTAAGTCATGATGTTGTTGACAAGCTGTCCCATTGAATAAAAGGTATCTGAGCAACCAGAAAGGGGCGAAGGGAGGGGGAAGGGTAATGGTGATTGTGCACTAGATGCTTGTCCATGTTGAAGGACGATTGTTCATCTGGGAAGAATGATAAATGTTGTGCCAAAAGGAAGTGAGGGGAAAAGTTGGAAGACGTGCCCCCCGACAGTGATGGTGAACAAAGCCTCCCCCAACATGGGACTACTTAAGATTCATACAAAGGCAGAAGAAGACAGCTACTTGTTTTTTCTCTAGCGCACACAAATGTCCGATGTTTTTCTCTCTATCTCACTCATAGGCAAACATTTACACAAAGCGGGACATTGGTGGTCATTCCTGCAAGTATTTGCATTCCAATTGGTATTCCCAGATACAAGTTGGGCTTTACATGCATCAAAAGCGAATACTGCATTTGCAAGTTCCTGACATTTTAATTTTTTGTGCAGATGCAGGCGCTGATTATCCGTGTGCAAATGTGCTCGTGCGTCCTCAAAAATGAACATGTTTCAACCGCAGGATTTTAAGTTCAGCCCTCTATTGTACCAGGATGCTCTGGGATGAGGAACATTTCTAAAGCCAGATTTGCTCCATAGTGCTTGTAGACGGGGATTCTTTCTGTTGAAATTCAAGCCTGCATAATCCCCTTCAACACACTGCTTTGTGTGTGTGTGTGTGTGTGTGTGTGTGTGTGTGTGTGTGTGTGTGTGTGTGTGTGTGTGTGTGTGTGTGTGTGTGTGCGTGCACAGAAGTACAGAGTCCATGCACTCTCCATCCAGGATTTGAATTAACTGGAATTTCATGTAGTCGTGGTGTTTTTTATTCTTTCAGAAAGGTTTGCACCAGGATTCACCATTATTGCATCATATATGAAAGCAGGGCGGAAGGATAATGCTCCAGATCGACAGAGAACACAGTCTCTGGAGAAAATATGTCACTATGCAAATTAAAGGGGATGTTTTGTGCTGAAAATGTGTCACTAAGTGTATAAGTGTAGATTGCACCTCCCTCTGGCCTCTATTCTTTGGGGAGAAACGGCAAAAGGAAAAACATGTTGGTCCCAAAGCCCTGAAACCATATGATCATATTTCTTTATGCAACAATGTAACTCTTGTTTTTGATGAGGAAAATCCTCCTCCTACTCATTTTCTTCCTGTTTTCCTTTGTCTTCTGTTCAACCAGTGTGTGAATTTGCACACTCAAGTATCATCTCTCATATCAGAGCCTGTTTTTCTCTCTCTCCCTTTGTCCTTCTCATTTTCCCTCCCTCCCTCACCTGTGGTGATGCACGCTGACAGCCCTGTCAGAGATTTGGGACGTTTATTTTGACAGGAAGGGTCTGTGGTGGTGGGGTGAGGAGCTTTTACTGGAATCTCTATGCTGTCAAAGAGATTCAGTCTGCTTCATAGCTATGACCTGTGTGCAGTTCATATGGGCAACTGGGCAACGCACCACCACAGAGTTATAACAGGAGCACATTATAGTGCAGATGAATAATTTACTCGGGTTTCCCATCATCTTGGGTTATTGATCACAGGTGTATTCATTGTTGCATGTAGTTTCTGTTTTAGTTCCTGTATTTCCTGTAATATTCTACAGTAAACATTTGACTTCTTAGTTTAGTAATGCAGTTTTTAAGAAGATACAATTTAATATATTTGACAGGTAATACTGGACAGGGGTGTACTTGACTCTGTTATGTACTGTAATACTGCACTTATTGCATATCAATGTTCAATGTCTGGTTTATTGTGTATAGTCTGTGCTAAGTCACTGTGACTGTTCTTTACTGTGGATTTGCTGCTCTTGAAATTTTTTAACAATGTGAGTAGCAATAATAATCAGTTGTATTTTAGCTTTTACATCCAAACATCCACCACACATCTTTGAGGATGAACCAATACATTTCAAAAGACTTTTAATTGAAATTAAAAGGCAGCACTGGCTGTAACATTTTGTGTTGATTGAAAATATGCAATGACGTGCTTGTCTTGTGTTTGGCAATTTCTGCCAGGATATTTAAGTGGCCATTTAAAGAAATTGGTTGCAAAGACCTGAATTAAATCCACTTTGAAGAACTGGAGTTGTGGAGGATAAGATACTGACTGGGGCTCAGGCCTGGAGGAAGTCAGGTGTCACAGTGGAGTCCATATGTTAACCATAGGCTGAGTACTTGAGTAGGGCCATTAATAAATTTGTTCTGGTCAGAAGACTTTGCACAAGGCTATCATTGCTCAGTCATCATTCAAGTCTTCTTGTCAATTCAGAATTCAGACCTGTGACATTTCCACTTCCTCTCCGTCACCTCCCCAGACCGCGGTGCCACCAAGGGCGTGGTTCAGGGCACCGCTGGGGCTCACACTGAGTCTTGACACCCACTCAGGACAGACTGAATTGAGACGTGAAGGCGTGGTGTCACTGGGATTTGTGGGTGCATGGCAAAACTCTATTAGCTGACACAAGGTTTTGTGGGAGCTGAGAGAAGCCGAGTCAAAGTGCTTCCTGTTGATGTCGAGGGGGATGCAGCCTTTGGCCTCCTGCTCATCAATCTTATCCAACTGTCATCTTCTCTCAGTGCTCCATTGACGGTGACAGAGAAGGGCAAGAGGCAGGGACTCGTTTCGTCACGTATTTGTGTTGCTTGTGTATATGTTTTTGTTTTTTTTTAATGTATGCAAGTAAAGAAGTGACAAAGTCTAGAAGAAGAAACTAATGGTGATACATTGGAGGCCTACGCTTTTTTTAGAATAGAATAGAATAGATTTTAGATCATTTAAATAAAGTATATATGATGAACAACCATATTCCATGGACTCCAACTATGAAAGTGATTTGAAGTAATATGCTATTATTTACCATCACCTGTTTGATGAATGTGAAACCCAAGGGAAGACTGTTAATGTTCATAATGTGATCATCTGTAAGTGAACGGGTCATGTTAGTAGTCTGGTATGTGTCATCTCTGCTTACCATAATCTGATGATGGTTTTTTTTTATGTGGATGCGGGTGCATTACAGCTTACACCACTAAGCGAATGCAAATGAATCTGCATATTTGGGTTGATTTGGGTGACCTGAATTCAGTTGCCTGGAAGATTTGTTTCCTTGTTCTGGGACAGTAGTTGTTGCATTGGCAGCAACGTCCACTCTGCCAGCTCTACTTTGTTATTGACAGATTTAAAAGAATCATCCAGGAGAAGTGATTAAAAGTACCACTAAAAACAGTTTTGCCCCCTTCTTACTTTTAATTTTATGTTGCATATTTGTCACACCTGATGTGAATGTTTCAGATCATCAAATAGATTTTTTTAATCCCACACATGTAACCAGAGTAACGACCAAATGTAGTTTTTAAAGGAAAAGTCTGGCCTCATGTTAAAAAGTAACTGTCCCCCTAACCCTAATGACTTGTGGCAACAACAAGCGACAAATAATTATGATGGGGGCAAATACTTTCTCACAGCACGACCTTGTGTTCTTCTCAGAGTTGTATTGTAGTGCACTGTGGAAATAACGCCTGTGTACTTGAGCAGGCAGAATGTGTTCAGTGTTCTGAAGGTTTTCATTTTGCTCACAGAAGCAGTCTAAGGGAACAGACTGAGAAGTTTTATGAATAGAGAACCAATCATCTGTCACAAAGGCAATAAGAAGATTTCTTTCTTCCCTCCCTTGACTTATAAGAAAAGCAGAAGAATTTTCCAGCTGACTGTTGCTCTTGTTGTGATGCGCATTATTCCGCAAAGAGTTTTTGGTTTATACAGAATCCCTTTGCAAACTTAGACAAACTGTACAACAATATAAAAGACCTGGAAGAAGTGGACAACATGAATGATGTTGTCGGAGACCTCTGGTTGCTTTGACGGTTTTCACACAAGATAATATTCAGAACTTAGCTGCTCACTATTTGTTAATGCTTGGTTAGAAAAACCTAGCACTGTGTTTTTGTGTGTGTGTGTGTTTCTTTGTGTTATCATGCTGGTTTTATGCACATCTAAGATCTTGACAGCTAAACATACACACGGTCATGAACCACTTCCTCCGTCTTGTACTGTGGGCACATGCGCACAACACAACTCTCTTGTCTGACCTTTTTGTCTTTTCCCCCTCCCTAGCTTGAGGATTTTATAATTCTCACCAGAGGACGAGCGTCGCATCTTGTACGGAGCCACAGGTCAGAAACTCTACTCCTCTCCCTCCCTCCCCTTTTCGCTGTGCAGACCAACACAGAGCCGCTCACTGGTCTGCGTGCTTCAACACGAATGCAGCATGCTTTTCCCTCCCTGTAACCACCCCAGGGCTTTTCTCCATTTGATTCCCCCTTGCATGACCACACCTGGGCAATCCAACCTTGATTTGATTCTGCTTGGCTTTGGCGCTTTTGGAGACAAAAAGCCTTTGCAACTTTCCTTTATACCAATCATTTTGTTCTTCACCTTCACTGTGTGATTTGGTTTTCCCTTCTTATTTAAGTTGTGGTTTGCTTGTTGTAAATGTGCGTGGAAGCTGATGGTCTGTGTTGTGTTAATTATTTCCAATGATATTGTGTTGACAGATGCTATGTGCACACAGCTGCCTGCTTACAGTGTCCAGCTTTGCTCATGCTCTGCAGCTGACAGTTGTCCAGTTTGAGCTTTAGCATTCGTAGCTTAACTTTATACAAACGTTACTTTAGCAAGGGGCTCTTTTCAGTATTAATTTAAATAATCAAAGTTTAGGTATGATTATTTAGGTATGACATTTATTCAAAAAATAAATAAATTAATCAGGACAGGGCCAAATACTTTATCAGAGCACTGTGTAAACCCTAACACGCAGCAACTAAGGGAGGTAGGGTGAACAAAGGGTTAATAAACACACCTGTGTGAAAGTAAGTGCTGCCCATGCACTTTTTCTTTTACATTTCTAGTTTTTTTTTTAATATAAATTATTTTGCTTATTCAGCTGCTTGATTTTTTTTAAGTGACCCACTTTCCCTAATTGCCCTCAGTCATTTTCATTACCATAAGGATGGAAGTGTGCCCCCAATCTGCCAGATAGATCATTAGAGATCTGTGTGAAATGTGTTAAGTTTTATGCTTGGTTTTGTTTATCCCTTTGTGAAGTGAAGGAAACGGGGGAATTTGTGTTTTATCTCCCGGTATGCCAAGTTCAGGAGGACACACCGTTAGTGTTGTGGAACCCTGTGGGTGATGGCATGAGTCTTTCACACAGCACTCCAAAGCAGGGTTTTGTCCCTCTCAGCCAAAATTATCACCGTGTAATTGGTGCCTGCTGAAGACTGCAATGAGAAAAGCGAAAAAGAAAGGAGTGTTCTTTAAATGGGAAATATAGCAAGTTTCCAGCCCTTTCAAATGTCCCCTGACTGGTGGGAATGTTAGTTGTGTACCTTATTCTTTCATCATTGTTTCATCATTTTTACTGCATTAGTTGAGATCCTGGCCCATGCAGACATTTATTCCAGTGCTGGAGCTGAAGTCACCTGCCCTTCCCAATTGCTGTTTAAATAGGCACCAGCAATGTGACTACTATTCACCAGATTGGGACCACAAGATCTTCAGCTGGGCTCTCGCAGCTTCCCAGAATAGTCTCGTATTATACGCCTCAAGGCCTGGCTGGCATCACAGGAGCCTCAAGGAAACTACATCAAGTGAAGAGTTTACAACTTTGCTCTTAGTGGTGGCTCCTATGTGACCCCAGGCTATTAAAGATCACCAGTGTTGCCCCCAAAATAAACCAAAACCACACAAGATTTTCAGTGGGTTTTTTTTCTTTTAAATGCCATATGTAAAGTACCAGTATCTTTGTTGTCGTCTCCTCACGGCAGCTACTTTTTAAAGATGCTCAAAAACACAGCATGCTCCACAAAAGGCACCCCCCACCCCCCCAGTTGTTTCTTTTCTAGGTGGTCCCCAAAATACAAAAGTCCCCTTTATTGTTATTTTTGCTATTGCAGATGTCAATAGTAAAATTCCTTCCACATTTTCCCTCCTTTTAATTAAAAGAAACTGTGCATGGTGATTATGTTTTCATGTTAGACTACAGAGGCAGATTCGCTACTTGAATGGGAAACGCCACACAGCAAATCGTTGTTTCTCTAGTTAGCTTACTCCACTTGCCCGTATGTTTATAGGGAAGTTTTCAGATCTTTCAGAGCCATGTGACTCAGGGAAAGGGTGTGTTGTTTTTAAAAAGCTTGCCATCGGCAGACTAAATATACCCTTTGCTGGACCTGACCCCTCATTTGCCTTTGCTGTGGCCACTTTAGGTCGTCATGCTAGCTCAGCAGGGGCCCTACAACTAGTAATTATATAGGAGGGTTTTCATTTTATATCCCCCCTCCCACCCCCCGCACCGTCCTGCCTTCACACAAGCTCTTTATTTCTATTTAGACATTTGGATTGTTGTTGATGGTTACGTTTTATTTTACTTACTACTTCTCAATGAAAACGGAAACAGTTTCCAGGCTGATGGACATCAGAAAGAAGCATCTGTAGAAGCAAATTAATGTTGTCAGTATAGAAGGCCACACTATTAATCATTGATTTGGCTCTAAAAAGCTGAACTTTTCTTTGGGTATTTCATCCAGTGCACTCATCTTGCATAAAGTGCAGTGGCTGCTGCATCATCTGTTGCAGTTTTTAGATGATTTTGTCCACGTCAGCTGAGCTGTGGAGGTCACACAGCTGTTCACTGGCTTTTAGATGACTTCATTTTAACATGATGTGGCTTTGACACGGTGGCTTTGCACTTCACAACTGAAGGCTGATGTCTGCCTCCAGTGAATTCCAGATGATTTGGATCAGAGCTGCAGGTTTAACCGTTTGAGAAGCAAATCAAACTGTTGTTGAAAGAGAGGGGAGCTACACCATGTAAAACTGTTCACAGGTCTTGGTAAAAAAATAACATACACAAAAAATTCTTGTGGCTCCAGAGGGGGATAAACTGTCTCAAGTGCTGCATTGTGACTGTGTAGAAGACTGTGAAGAAGAAAGTGTTAAATTGCGTTACTCCTGATAATTCTTTTGGTAACGTTCTGGGATTGCAGTTCAAAGTCAGTTTGCATTAGAAGCTTTTAAGGAGTTGCTCTTGAGTGACACCAACATCGGAGACGGACTGTAGCCTCGACCGTCAAATGAAAGCATAATAGTCATCTGGAGCTGTAATGCTAGAAGCTCGGGCAGTACTGAGAGACCACAAAGCTTTGGCTGTCCATACCCAAAATGTCAAACGGTTCATCTGCCTGCAGGGACATGTAGTCTAGATCTCTGATGCAGCTGGCAGTATTATAGGATGGGCTCTTGGTCCCTGTCTGGTCTGGTAAGAGGGATTTGATGCCCACAGTTGGCATTATCATGTACACGTGTGAGCGTGCTCGCATCTTTGCCACATCTATAGCCAAACGCCATTAATCTGTAAATGACATTGGAGCAGACATCTGTCCCTATCAGTGTGTCATCTTCCGTGGTTTCAGGATTTGGTTTCATTTGAAGGGTTTTCTCTCGCTCACCCACTTTCTTGGCAAAGGCCTGACTCCAAATAACCCATAATGCTACTGGAGAATAAAAAAAACCTGTACTCGTTTTCTTTTTTGGACTATTTCAGGAGATTAGCCATGCATTGTTTTTTATTTTTACTCCAATGCCTCCTCTGATCGATGAAAGTGTGCAGTAATTCGCATGATTGTTACTTTAATACCAGTTATGACACCAAACCAAATAACCGGCCTATTAGAAACCTTCAGTCGAGCAGCCAGATTATTATAAGCTGCTGGTGCTGCATGATCACCTTTCCTGCAGCTGGGTGGGTGCTGTGCGGATGGTCCGGCTGTCAGAGCGACGTTTGTGTGCAGCACAGTAAGGAAATGTCCTATTGGCTGGAAAAAGAGACTTTCTTCCCACAAAACTACTTATAGCACATTTCCCATTACACTGTTTGCAACCGAAATGCTGGCTCTTGACATGCTGCAGGAAACGGAAGAGGAGCATCTCTGTGCATTGATGTGATGAAGAGTGAGTACGTGAAAGAGGGGGGGGGGGCAGTGAGGGAAAAGTAGTGTGGGGCTTGGAGTTGTTGGCAGGCACTGAATGTCCAGTCCCTCACATCACACTCTGTATCCTCTCTGCTCACAGTATGTGGAGCCTCTTGTCTGGATTCTGAATGAAGTGGCAAGTGAAGAAGCTGCTATATCTGGTCTTCAGTAAAACAAAGTCATAGATTTTTGTACATAGTTTGTTCATTCTCTAAAATCTAAGTGGCATTTTACCTACAATCACCAGAGGGAAATGGGTTTGGCTTTGAGGGTACCATCTTTATGACCTATTATTAGACCATACACCAGATTCTGCTCTGTCTGGAGTGACGAGTGCAAACAAACAGAATTTCCATTAAAAACTAACGTTTAACAATTCACCAGTCACTGAATAATTAGCAAACTGTGTGAGAAACGTGTGTACAGCTGCAAACCACCAAACAGATGTCAAACTGGGTTATTCAGTAAGTACTTATGTAGATAAATTCAATCAACACTAAATGACTGACACACTGTAATAAGACCTTAAAGCTGCCAAAGATTTGATCTTTTTTTTCTTACCTACTCCTTATCTTGTGCACAGCTGAGCATAGCTCCAGTTCCCCCTTCTCTGTCCTCAGTGGGCAACCTGCCAATATCTGTGCCTAGTTAACAGCACAGTGCTGGGAACCCCAAGGCCCCGAGCAGGTGTCAACCTCCCTGCCCAGCCAAAGGAGCTGAGAGGGGAACACAATGGGCTCAAAGAGACCTGCCAGCATGGTAACCGTCTTAAATATCCCAGACCAGCACGACCACTACTCTAAATCTGTCAGCAGCATAGGGTAGCTGCCAGTTCGCTCTTGCAGCTACTGTATCGCTGCTCTTAAAGGGGTTTGAAGCAGTTTTTTAATACTTTGCCCTAAATGGGGCTCAGAGTGGTAGGATTGATGGAGGGCACCAGGACTGCACTGGTTGAAGCTTTTATTTATGCTGTGTGCCTCTACAGGATATAGACTTATTAGAAATGGAAAGTGTTATGTTTTCATTATGGATTGAGTATTATTAAATCGGTCACTGACTTTCAGCACGTCACCCTCTTTCTCTTCGCCTCAATTTACATCGTCCCAGTTTTTGCTGCTGTCCTCATGCAGGTCGTGGACAGTATTTATAATAAAGATGGCTCCAGAGTTCACATGTTTGTGTGATCTTTAGGAACAGTGTTGGCCCAGGGTTTTATGACGACTAAGCTGTCCTGGCATTTAGATTGGCAGGACTGTTAAGGAACTGGGTGAGAGAGAGAAGTGCTGCCTTTCTCTCTCCTTCGTCTTTTCTGTCCCCTCTGTTCATTGTTGACTACTCTGCAGTGATGATGTGGATGTGATGGGGGTGGAGTGGAGGCTACCCTCGTCTTCAGTAAACAATAGGTCCTTGTGTATTTGACCCGCTCTTTAGCTGAGTGGAGTCCATGGCTGAGGCCTGAAGCTGGGATGGAATTTCTTCTTTGCCTGATTTAGTCAAAACAACAATCCCAGTATGTGGAGGGTCAGACCTCAAATGAATTACAAACGAATCAATAATCAATTATACTGTGCACCTTTTTTTTCTAGCAGTGGTGACCCTCATCTATTGCGTATATGTGCTGTGCCACATGATACATCTTCCCCGGGGGGGCGGGTGACTGATTGCTAACCTATATTTGGATGGAATGAGCTGCAGTAGCAAAGAGGTGGACAGTGATTTATTTATTTGAGCTATAAGCATTTGTTTTGTGATTTAGCTTAAAACATCTGAGGACAAATAAGCTGCTAAAACATTCACTTCATTCCGGAAGCTTTTCTGTGAGCGACTTTTGTTATCTCCGTCCTCGTCTTACAAGACATGCGATAACCTTTTGTCCCCCGCTTCATGTGACCGGGCCACCCATTTTACAGAGGCGTGCTGCCGGCGTAAAAAAAAAGAAAAGTAGAATAACCTGTTTTGTGTTGCAGCACTAACCACCTGACGAATCAGACGCACCTGCCTGCTCTCTGCTTACTGTAGTGGCCTTCAGTGAATTTACAGTCAATGCAATAATATAAAATGACACCACATAGTCTTATCAACAAGAGGAAAGCCAGCGTATGAACCCTGTTGGTAGAAACTCTTCACGATTGGATCGAGAGAGAGGAAGAAGTTGAGCCTTACAATTAAATGTCAGTTAATCACTTTTTTTGAGGTAATACCATTAAAGTGTCCATGACATTTACAGAGTTAAAGGACTAATCTGTGCCCCGCCCACGTCAGGCTGAATTTGTTTTGCAGGCATCACAAATTGATCTCAAGATTATTTTGAATGCACCCTTCTTTGCAGTAAATTTGGCAAATGTTGCATGTATTACAAGCAGGATTGAGAACAGATTTAGAGATTTATTTTAATATTTTACTTAAGCTTTCAAGCTTGGGGGGGGGGGGGGGGGGGGGGGGGGGGGGGGGGGGGGGGGGG
>JAUMHF010000004.1:5759139-5804460 GCA_032359275.1 Microctenopoma steveboyesi | reverse complement strand
TTGCCCCCCCCCCCCCCCCCCCCGCTTTTCTGCTGACCCCAAAACTGTCAACTATGTATATAAATATACTTGTGTAAAAATGTAAGCTATTAAACATTAGAGATAAAAAGAGAAGCTTCAACCAAATGACTAAAGCCACAACTTATTCACTTACTCTTACAGATAATTGTTTTACTTATAACTTGTCTGAAAATGAGATTCAGATATTCAGTTAATAAAAACATGAAAGAAAATAAAGTCAATCATCAAGTACTGTAGTTCAAGCACATACAGACATTTTAATATCAGAATTGTGACACCTGTTTAACACCATGATGTTTTAGTCTCATCATTATATCACTGATCCGCGTTTAGTAATTTATTTGTCTGAAGTAGCTGCAGTGACTTGCACTTTAAAACAAAGCTAGAAAAGAAACACAAGCTCTAAAAATGACAACTATAGGTATTATTTACAGTGACAACCTCCTGAGGCAGGTCTGGATAAGCTGAACACAAATACAGAGCTGCACATCCTGATGTCAGGGCGCCAGAATAGGCAGAAAGATCACAGGACGCTACAAATTGGCAAAAGGGAAACGGCACCTGTGCCTGATAAGAGCTGATGGCTACCGGGAACGCTGCTGTCGTCATCAACAACTGAGACGCGCTAAAAGGTGCAGGCGGAAGTTGTAGATGATTTTTGATTGCTGCACAACATGAACACATTGCACGCTAGTGTCATATTAGCAGGGTGTGTGTGTGTGTACTCTGCATGAAAACATATTTCACAGAGGAACACTGTACAGTATTTTTTCTTTAACACATTCTAGTGCATGTGTGACGTGCTCTGCGAACCATTTAAAGCGACACAAAAGAGGATGAATCATTCCTGCCAGCTTTCAGCATGAGGGAAGTGGATTTGATGTCTGTCGCCTTTTAACCGCTGTGCGTTGTGATTAAAATCAGCCTGTGAGGAACTCATTCATTTCTACATCCTCGTACACAACAGGTTTTACCGTGTTAAATAACAGTTTTCTTTCACTTGTGCGTGTCTTTGCAGAGGAAACTTCACATTGCCGAAGTTATCGGAGTCCAACATGGGATTTGGCGTGCTAGGAGTTTTTCTGGGGCTGCTCCTAGAGGTCTCCACCCATGGACCCCACACTGTGCCTCGAACTTCCTGGCGACACCAAGGTAAGGCTTATGTAGCGGTATATCTGACTATATTTCTGAGTAGTGTAATATAGGAGTGATTAATTGGGCGAGAAAAATCTGATACAGTGCATCAGTTTGGTGTTTGTGTTACTTTTTTAGCTTGTGTATACACCATTACTTTAATAAAACATGTAATAATAACTAGATGGATTTTTGTGTTTGTTTACTGTACATCATGTTAGTTTAATAACTTGTCATGACTGATGGACAGCTTCTAAGTTCGGGAGAAGTCACAGTTTTAAGTGTTGAGATGGTGTTTCACTATCCTAGAATCACAAGACACTAATGTAACGTTTGGTTGCTTCACCAACCATGCAAGGACTGAAACTTCACACGCTATAGATTTTTCATCACAGCTCTCTTTCAACTGAAGGTGCACAATATATTGTTTGGTTACAGCTGTTTCCTCCATTTATCTCAGCAGACAGCTCTCACCGCAGGCTGTCACCGTAGAGCTTTAATGTCAGGCGGAAGTTCAGTCTGCATGCTGCTGTTAACATAAATAGCTCCAGTACGTCCAGTCGCTCTGTGAGAACCAGTACGGATCACCCATTTCAAAAAGGCTTATCCTCTCACTGTTGTAGTCAATCTGTCATTGAACTTATTTGCTTTCATTACGGAGGCGTCAATGTCCTTGAACCTGCAACTTGAACCCACTTGAACTTGGCACAAGCCAAACTATCCACACTCTCCGCTAGGTTTAGCATCACTCACGACACAGTGCAACACTCACAGAATGTATTTTGTGACGTACAGTGAAACTTTAAAGTTGTTCTTGTTAACATTCCGATAGAAAACGTGTTTGTTTATGTGGATGTCCGTCTTACCGCTGATCCTGTCCTTACCCAGTCCTGTGGGAAATAGCTGACTTTGTTGCTGCTGTTTGTTTCTCTATGTTTATCAGCTACTGGCTCATTCCCATCCGTCTGTAGATTGATGCTAAGCAGGACGTGCATATTGGGTTTATGTGATCTAGTTCCACTAAAAACTCCCGCCTGCTGAGGCTGAATGGCACTGAAATAAAAAAATGTTTTAATACAAAAATGTTGATCACAGCCACTCTACATAACAGTAAAACTTTATTTTATGGTAGCTTGGGGCGCTAACGTGATTCGGTGGCTTTATGCTCAGATTTAGATCTGACAGAGTTTTCGGAGCCCGGGATCTTCAACTACTCCACGTTGTTGCTGAGTGAGGAAAGTGATTCGCTGTACGTGGGAGCAAGGGAGGCGATCTTTGAGCTCAGCAAGAAGAATGTTACAGTCAGAAACAACAAGGTATCAAGTCTCAAGATTTTTCAGCTGAACAAAAGGTATTTTTTTTCGTATTGAATGAATATTTTTTAATATATAGATGTATTTTGAACAACTTTAAGGTTCAGTGGACAGTTGAAGAACAGGCCATGAGGATGTGTATGCTTAAAGGAAAATCCAAAGAGGTTAGTTAATCAAATCGTATATTAATGTTATTTAATTTAAATGAAATAAATATACTGACATTCTAATCAATCAAATGTTATTTTACAGAGGGATTGTTTAAACTACATTCGAGTTCTCCAGGTTGTAGACAATGAGCGACTGTATGTCTGTGGCACTCATGCGTTTCAGCCTCAGTGCGACTACTTGGTAAGTTACTGTCCTGCTGCTCTTTTACAAGAGACCTCATTACTTCATTAATAAAGATGTTTGATTGCTAATCAATGTAAAAATGTAACCTCTGCTTGTAGAACCTCGCTGACTTTTTGTTGGAGGGTCAACCCGAGGATGGCCGGGGAAAGTGCTCGTTTGATCCTTCCCAAAGCTTTACTACTGTCATGGTCGGTGAGTTGAGCCCAGTTTTATCTCATTTCACAAAGAACCCCTTTTGGTTGTCAGCCCTGAAGCAAAAGCATAATAATTCCCAGTAATCTCTTTTCTAGACAATAAATAGCTTTTTTCTGTTTCTCTATCAGATGGAGAACTGTACTCTGGGACGGCTTATAACTTTTTAGGCAGTGAGCCGATCATTTCCAGATATTCTCCATACCAGCCTCTGCTGAGGACCGAGTACTCCACGTCATGGCTAAATGGTGAGTTGACATCTAGGATTCATTTAAGTTTATTCGGCTAATAACATAAAAAGAGCCGATCTCTCTAGAAGCTGATCTGATTTGTTGGCCTGTTGTTTTTTTGTAGTTTGAGGTAAATTATGTGCAGTAGCAGCTTGAAAAGCAGAAATATGTGTTTTTTTATAACAGCAGATAAATTGTCCTTCCTCTAGTTCTTTTTAGCAACTCATTTCTCTCTGTGCAATCATTTTCATTACAGAGCCCAGTTTTGTTTTTGCTGACGTGGTCAGAGAAGGGAGACATAAAGCAGATGGTGAAGATGACAAAATCTACTATTTCTTCACCGAGGTGTCGGTAGAGTACGAATTCTTTGGCAAACTGCTCATTCCCAGGGTGGCCCGCGTCTGTAAGGTCAGCACACGTCACGTGCCATCTGTTCATACCAGCAGCATCCTTTAGCTCTTATCCTCTGATTCTCCTGATTTCATCTGATCTTTTCTTGATCTAACCTGAGTTCAACCTGAGTTTGCTACAGCAAATAAGGTATTCACTGTGTCGTACTGAGCCCACATGAACACAGAAATACACCAGCACGGGGGCGTTACATTGACATGGAGCACAACGTCCTTCATATTTTACATTACAAAGACGTTTGCTTCCTCTTTCGGTTACTCTTAACTTAAATCGACAAAATCACGTGATGCAGTAATCAGTAGGATCTTTTCTTATGCAATAAAAACAATTTGTGCTCTGTATCATAAAAAAACAGCACACACAAATTAACTTCATCATATTATCAGGCTGTATAACTATCTGCACACGCTCTCGTACAGCTGCCATCGCATATCCTTCCATTTCAATTTTCCTACACTGTCGTATGTCTTCCAAACCCCACCCCAGGGTGACCTTGGTGGTCAGCGCACTCTGCAGAAGAAGTGGACGTCCTTCCTGAAAGCTAAGCTGGTGTGCTCCATGCCTGAGCTCAACTTTGTTTTCAATGTAGTGCATGATGTCTTCATCCTGAAGGGGACGGATTGGAGGGACACGGTCATCTACGGCGTCTTCACCTCTCAGTGGTCAGTGACTTGATGAGGCCAGGAAAGAAAAATATGCACTAATACAATACAACACAGGTCCTAAAATATACTTTTCTCATCGTCCTCGTCCCCAGGGGTAATGTGGGTTTGTCAGCCGTTTGTGCCTACAGCCTGGCCGCAGTAGAAGATGTTTTCTCGAAGGGCAAGTACATGCAGAAGGCCATAGTGGAGCAGTCCCACACCAAATGGGTGCGGTACAATGGCATTACCCCCTCTCCACGTCCTGGAGCCGTATGTACCTTAAATACAAATTCATCAATAAAGACTGAGCTCAGTTTTGTGGGAACATCTGCACAAACATTGAGTAGCTGATCTCTGAGATGCATTAATTCTCTCATTACAATAACAACAGGCTGGTTTCCCATAAAACTACTTCAGGGTTTTAAATTACATTCAGTTTAGTTCAAATGTGGAAGACAAAATACTTCACATACAGTAAATTGTGTGTTTTACTTCCTCCAGTGTATAAATAATCTGATGCGAGAGCAGAACATTAGCAGCTCAGTCCACCTGCCTGACAAGACCCTTCAGTTTGTGAAGGACCACCCCCTGCTGGAGAATCCTGTGCTGCCCATTGACAACGGGCCTCGCCTCATCACCAAAGATGTCAACTACACTCAGATTGTCGTGGAGAGGGTCCGAGCCCTTGATGGGAAGATTTATGATGTCATCTTCACTGGAACAGGTGACAGCACATCAGTTAACCCTTTCAAATTAAAAATTTCAACAGGTATATGAGTAAAGTCAGTAATACTGTATCGTGTCTGCTTGTGAAGCACGATTAAAACTATGAATTACATCACTATTCAGTTCAACGTCATTTGTACATTGGCTAAATGAAACTTTATATTTAATGTCATTTTAGATAAAGGAGTCCTGCACAAATCAGTGGTGTTTGATGGAGATGTTCACACTGTGGAGGAGATCCAGCTCTTGAAGAACTCTGAGCCCATCAAGAACTTACTGCTGTCTTCTGAGGTCAGTTACTTCTGCGTAAAGACACAACTGCAGAAGAAAACAACAACCTGCATTACTCTCCACTGTAAATGGGCACAATAGACAGTTTTATGACTGTGAAAAGTAAAAGCGGCAGTTCTTAAAATCACGCAACACTAAGGCCAGTTTTTAAAAATGGATTTGTGATTGACAGAATTCTCGTTTTCAGTTTCTTTGCTATATTAATTTAACCATGCTCATGCCTCTATAGACACGATTCCTGTATGCCGGGTCAGACTCAGGAGTGGTCCAGTCCCCCACAGCGTTCTGTGGGAGGTATCCATCCTGCACGGACTGTCTTCTGGCACGAGACCCCTACTGCGCCTGGGACCCTCACACTGCTGCCTGTGTCACCATCTTTGATACTTCAAGCCAGCAGCTGAGGTAACGTATCAAGCAAGATTTGCATCACTCCATCTGCATGAGAGGAATACATACCGGTACTTCACTCATGCATTATTATGCTGGCTAACCAAAACAAAACCACCATTGAGAGACATTGTTACAGACACTCTGTCTAGTTTGACCTGCTTCACGGTTTCAGACTCTTTTAGCCTTTCAGAGTGTGTGTGCGTGTGTGTACTTTAGGCTTATGAAAAGAATGTTTTTGTTTTTTTCAGGAGGCTAATCCAGAGCCTGAATGGTGATGCAGACAAGTGTCCTACAGGTGAGGAGCAACATATTTGCATGTGAACCTCGTGGAGAAGCTTTATAAAATGGACAGTCACAGTAAAATTTGTGTAAAATCAGTGTTTAATCCATACAAAGTTAAATCAGTTTGGCTTTCAGTTTGTGCATATGACATCATATGTTGAATGGGCAGCATTAGTTGAGCCGCATAAATGAATCAATTTCTCTACCTGCTGAGCCAAACTTTTTTTGGAAGCATCAATAGCCCCAAACTATTACCACGTCATCAAATTATTATTGGTTATTAGTTTGGTTCATATTTAAATGCAAATACTTTGTTGAGATTCTCATCATCTGTTTTGAGTATAAAATCCAAAAATCATATGTTCTTTGTTTTACCTCATAGTGCCAAGTCTGTCTCTGAAGGACTACCAGTGTGTGGCGGTGAAACCTGGGAGCTCCGCTGAGCTGCCGTGCCTGGTGCACTCTAACCTAGCCCAGGTTACATGGAAGTCAAACGGCTCGGTTCTCACAGAGGCCTCTCGCTTCCACTTCTTAGGCGAAAACGCTCTCCTAATTTACAGCGTGGCTCCGGAGGATCAAGGTCACTACGAGTGCTGGTCCGTGGAATGGGCCCCTGCTACTAGGAAGAACTTCAGCCGCCTCGTGGCTGGATACAACCTGACTCTGGATCTCCCACCCAGACCCCCACTGCAGGCGGGCCATGTCACCACCACCCTCGGTGTCCAGGAGACATCTGGCACGCATGCTGCTGAAGGTAATAGTAAGACTTACAGAGCCCAACTAACTTCGGCCATTGCTCCTCCTAGCTTCACCACCACAATCCACTTCACCTCCCCACCCCAAACTGACTCATCACTAACTCCACCCCCCAGCAGCACAAACAAGTTCCAGCCAAAGCAGCATCTTCCCCCAATGTCCAATGCTCCCCGCCCAGACAACCAGGACCCAGCGGCTGAATATTTGCAGCACAACAACAGCACTGCCCTCCTCTTCCTTTTCCTCCTGTTCTTCCTCCTCTTCCTGGCTGCGGTGGCCTACAACTGTTACATGCAGTACCTTCCAGCTCCCTGCCTGCGGCTGCGAGCTGCTCTGTTGGGCAGCCACAAGAGCGGCCACCAGCCTGAGTATCGCGCCTGTGAAGCAGGTCTGATGGAAACATCTGCAGCAGACAAAATTAACTTGACGGAGCAACCGACGCAAAACGGCAGCCAGACCACCCAAAACCACCGGGCACTCCGCGACACTGGCTATGAGACTGAACCAGAGTGTGGCAACGGGCGGATGCCCTCTCACAGCTTTGACGACAGCCCGTCCCAGGAGAAACCCTTCGATGTGGACTGTGAATCCCAGTCCATCCAGTTTGCAGATGCAGATGAACCTTACTGCTAGCCAGAAGCCTGTGTTGTGTTGGTCTTAGCCTAGAGACTCTTTACAGGGGGCCACACTCTTGCTGCACCTTTCTGCCACAAGGTTAAGTAGTTTTCTCTGTATGGAAGTATGCTGAGAGTACAGCATCATTAGAAGTCTGTGAGGCTTAGGTCAGGCGTCCCTCTTCTTCCCTGTAGAGATCTAACTCCTGCTGTCTGATTTAGAGCTTTTCAATGACGAAACAAAAACTGTACCTATGGAAGCTGCAACCTCTCGGCTTAGTCCAGCAAGTAAAGCTATTTCATAAATTCCAAACTGGAAACATTGTTTACCAAATTGGTAAGTTACTGTGTTTTCCAAATTGGAATCATGTTTTTGTACATGTGGGGAAAAAAATCTCTCTTCAAACTTTAGCATTTTTTTAAGGGTGTGTAGGCTATTGGACTTGGGTAAATGCGTCAGCATTTCAGCCATTTCTCAGGGAAGATTAGCTCAGTGTTGTAGCGTTGCGTTGTTAAACAGTGTTGCCATCTGCAGTACCTGGTATGTGGGCCTTAATCTTGTATCTGGCATTGTATGGTCGGAAGTTCCAAAAAAGAAGCGGACATATGACGACATGCATGATGAAGTGCTCGAAAGAAATCCGACCACTCTTGTGGAGAGCTGTCCTGAGTGGCAGTGTAGCGTCTCTATTTATATTTTATTCCCTGTGAATTGAATGGTCCTGCATGGATGCAGACTCTGAAGGTCCTGAGTATTAACCTCTACTAGTGCAACATAATGCATGATAATGTTGAAAGGAAAAAAAAAAGCGCTGGATGTTTCTACTAAGTCTTCAATTGTAAAATAAATATTAAGATGAGCCACATGTGATCTGATTTGGCCACTGTGTAAGTAGTTGTGACCCTCCACTTGTGTTTGTATTTCATTCATTCATATTGCCCTCATTCATTCATCTAGTTCTCGTCTGTTTTGCATGTCTTCTGTTGCTTAGATTTCCAATTTCCTCAATATTCTCTTTCCATCACTGCTTCCCTCACAGCCTCCTCTCCTGTCGACACTTCATCTTCCCTCTCCTCCTCTGGAAGTAGCAATCCCTCCGCCCTCCCTTCCTCCCCCTCTTCCTCTTCCTCCTCCTTCTCCTCCTCCTCCACCAAGTCCCACAGTGTGGAGGCTCGGGAGGCAGAGGTGAGACTGTTGCCTCCTCTGCTGAAAGACCAGGCTTGGGGGGTTTATCCCCAGGAGGCTTTCCTACTCTTCTGCCTTGCCCTGGGTGAGTGGTGCCTGTGTCAATAACTCAGCTGAGAGCCCAAAACCACTGCTCTCTTGCTTGGTTTGGAAAAACTCTTAACACCTTTTAACTCTACTTTTTTCTGTGCTGTTTTGTTTTTTATTTCAACTCACCTTCCTATCCTGCATGCCATCATTTCAAACATACGCTAACTGGAAGTGTGTATGTGTGTGTTTTTGGATTGGCATAAAGCGAGCCTGACCTTTGCTTTAACACGTCTGAAAACAGTTAATCTCTGCGTTAGGCGTGTCGCGAGATGCCTGTAAAATGAGCTGATGTTAACAGAAGCTAGAATGTGATATTAAATTGTTTGCCTTTTGGTGATCTGGTTGTCTCACGGTTCATAACTCTGTCAATGGAAGGTAAAGTTGTGGTCAAATTGTTCTGTAACAGTGTAATATGTACATGTAAACATGTAAACTTGTAAACATGTAAACTTTAAACACAGATCCTCTCTTGTCATAACAAAGTATAGTAGGCTCATATGTCTTCATCTGGATTTTTTGTGCCTGTAAACTAGTGTAAATATATGTGTATATATGGAAAATACCTTTTTGAGAATGTAAATAAATTTAGGGGATTTTCGGGGCTGTGGATGGCAGTAGGGGTCCAAATAAATCGTCAAATTATTTCAACACTGGCTTGTTCAGCATTATTGCCTGTAAAAATGTGAATTCATCAAGACAAAGATATTATGTGGTTAATTAGATCACTGCAGTCTCCTGGCTAGGCATGTCAGTATAACAGTATAGGTGATAATCTCTTGAAACTGAACTCCACAAATGGACTGAGCAAAGGCAAGTATTCCCATCCTGTGTTCAGTGTCTGTGTCGTCACCGTCATTAAGTTTGGTTCTGTCCTTCAGGTCCCAGTGATGTCCACATTCACTGGTTATTAAATGGGCACAGCCTGGACACCCCTATAATGGAGCACCGTCAGCCCCTGGGTCAAAGAGAGGTACTGGTGAGCAGCTGGCTCCAGGAGGGGCCCCTGATCAAAGATGCCCATTATCACTGTGTCGCTGAGGCCAGCACAGGAAATGATATGTCTGAGTTGGACCTCCACCTCACTGTTGGAGGTATCTGGACCTGGTGTTGTGTGGCTGTAAGGTAGTATAGTGTGATCTGGGACCGTCCATTTCGACAACATGCATTTAAGTATTAAAACCTGGCTCCAAAGCATGAACGACTAGAGCGTCGGATCTGCATTTCTGTTCCCAGCTGTGTAGAGAGTTGTAATGGTTCATACTTTGTCTATAAAAGATGTTGTTGTTGACAGATGAAGAGAGCATTCCATCGAGAGATTTGAACCAATGGAGAGGTGCACTCACTGAGCACGAGCAGCTGCTAAAAAGATGGGAAAAGGCCTGGGTAGGTCTACGTCCTTGCATGTGGGTGTGTTTAATCCTGATCTCATTCCTGATTTCCTGCTCTGGTTGTTTGCCTTTGGGCTAATCATTAATTATTTTTCTCAGCAGTTGAGAAGCACAAAGTCCAAATTTACTGGAACAGTAAAACCATAAAATAAATGGCTTTAGTGCTCTGGAAATGATCTTTATTCCACAGTGTTTCCTGAAGATGTAAATATTAAAGTATAGTAATTATTCAGCCATTTAATCTGCTCCTCCAACTTGTTTAACTACCTTCGATAGATCATATTTAATCACACTTAGCAATATTTCCTGATCTAAACACCACTTTACACGTAAGTGTTGAAAGTACTAACAGAAATAGTAAAATACATCCCAACATTTGACCAGGTGTTTTTGGCCTTTTAAATCGGTGGGGTCAAATCATGCAGTTTCCTTTTTTACAAAGCAACAAGGTTACTTCATGAACATTTAAAACAAAAAACAGCCTTTGTCACAGCAGAGTCACAAGTCTGTGTGCTCTATATGCTCAGGTAGATCCTCCTCTGCTTTCATAGTACAACTCTATTCTTTTCCCTCCTCAGGAGAGCTGCGAGGGCCACCAAGCTCTGTGAAGATGTCATGAGCTTCACTGGCTGAACCTAGTTGTGAATGTGATCACCACTTGAGGTGGACCACACCTTTGACACTGAACCTTATCAGTCATTAAGATTTCCTAGTGTCACTTCTTAGACAGGAGTTTGGACAGTGAGGCAAAGAGCTCACAGCTGCCCTCTGCAGGGGCTCACCTGGTTGTGATCGTGATGTTGGGACTCCTACCAAACCTTGTGAGGAGATTAATCTTATTGGTTGCCTCAGTCTGAGGACATGTGGGCTACCTTTGTGTCATTTCTGTATATTTTTACTGATGAAAATGTACATCCTGAAAGCAGTGCTTCTATGGAACAATACAAGTTGTGGCATATAAAGAATTCTGATACATTTATTGTTCATATAATGCCTATAAAATGTCTACAACCACTGTGGAAGTTTTTATCTTATTTTCACTGAATCATGGTTTTTATTTGTATTTATGAAACATACCTTTTCATATCAATCATTATAAATCAAAGTCTACATTCTCTGCACTCATCTCCACTGAGCTGTGAGACTTGAGATCAGTTGGCTGCACCTGTGATGACTTAGTTATTTTAAGAACAGTGAATACTTAATACTTATCACTTATTTTAAAATATTACTTTTCTCTTTGACATGAAAAGGTTATTTGTAAGTTGACAGAAAAAGGGCAAATTAATGTAACTTTTTTTGTATAAAAAGATACAGGTATCAACTTACAAAGGGGTAAAAACTTTAAAGCAAATGTACAGTGTCTTCAACAGTTCACACCTGATTATAATTTGATTTAATTTTTTTGATGTTTGCACACCTACTACCTGTTTGATCTTTGCACTTTGACATTTTCACTTCACATAATACAGCATCTTTTATCTTTATTGGACATGTAAATATTCTGCATCTACACTGATTAATACATGGATGGACCACATTTACTGTTTGTATACAGAACATCTAAAGGTTTTGGTATTAAAATAATCACAGGCCTTATTCACCTGCTTTTTAATGGATTATTGCTTCTGTAATTTTAAACTACAGTGGAATTATGATGGAACAGACTTTGTAGGAACACCTTTTAAGATCTGAAATATTAACCAACAATCGTTTTTTTATTTTCTAGTCAGCAATGATATTTAGAGGAGAAGTTTTCTTGAGTGAAAACTAATTTACAATAGAAAGTAGGTTGTAGCCAGTCGATTTGTGAATAATTAGCACCCCCTTGTGACCAAGTAAAAGAGCACACGTGAGGAAAAACGAGGAAAACATGTGGTAGACAATATATCAAATAGGCCATGACTTCGATGTCACTGCAGCAAAGTTTTATACCAGCCATGTAGAAAAAAAAACTACTGCATTACTGTTGGAAGTATTTTCCATTAGCATCATGCACGAATTCAGGACGTTGCTGATTCTGTCACAAGACACTTCTGATATAACTTTGTGAAATCAATGTTGTGAACTTAAAGAAATACAAAGTCCTGTAAAATATCATAAGCCATAAATTAGAAACAGGTTGCAAAATATTAATGTAGATAGCTGTCTAAATTGTGAATACACATCTTATTGAGCTATTAGGCAGAGAAAATACAGCTAAGGCACAGCAGATAAAGTATTAACTGAATATTAAAAGCATGAGAGAAAGCTTCCAGGTGGATGATGGTGTGATGTGTCACTGCTTTGGTAAAGCTCTTCTGAAAAGAAGGATATGGGGCTCTAGGACATCAAAGAAAACAAAGGGCTATATATTAAACATATTTATTAAATATGTGATAATACAATTCATCAGCAGGATTGTTAAATTATGACAATAAAACAAAGTACCTTGTTTGTGAACAAGTTAGCAGGTGCATATAGCATTTTAAAAATAGTGTGGGTGTGTGGGTTAACTTATGCCAGTCAATACCTGGCTCATGTATCATGTAATGGATCCATCCTTGGGACTGTTGCACTCCCAGTTGTCTCCACTCATCTTCTGACATCAGGTGTGATCTTGGAACATATTTAGCAATTTCCTTTGGCAGAACAACGTGTCTAGCGATGAGAAGTAAAGGAGGATTACTCTTGTTTTTTGGTGATAACATGTTCTGCCAACATACTGTAAGATTGTGAAGATCTTTAAAGGGGTTTCTTTGTAGAGCTGGCAGTCCAGATTACCAGGTCCACCTGTGCTACCTGTGGTACCATAACTCTGGAATAACTCTGTCCTGTATCCTGTCATATTCAGAAAGCTTCCCGGCTAGATCAAAATATTACCATTTTAAACACAATAATTCCAGACAGATGTGCAAGTGCTAAATTAATGTAGGCACAATAGCAATGCTAGGAAGACAATATAAAAGCTCATGGAAGCCTTTTGCTGTAAACCTTGAAACAGGACTTGAAAACACAGCTGAAAAAGCATAATTGTCACCTTTGTGTCGCTAGTGAAAATATGCTTAGTACTGCGACTTCCTCTTCGCTCCACAGAGGTGCACTACACCATAGTGGGCTCATTGCCGCCCCCCGAGGCCGGGCAGCGGAAGAGCACCCGCTAGGACTTGTTTTTTTCACAGCGGCCACACGGGGCAACTATATTCTATTCCGCACTAAAAAGGTGAAATTTATACATTACTTGAAGTGAAAAAAAAAACTAAAAATACTAATTTGTTCTCTTGACAAATGGAACGTTTGTTTAAAAATTTACTCATGGGAGTTGGCACCGACAGTTTGCTAGCTTTCAGGTGTGCTGTAAATTAATGGTATTAGGTTCTCACCTGTACTCATTGTGGTCATCTCTGTACCTATCCGAATAATATATTTGGTTGCGAGACATATTTTTAGATGATATTTGGCTCTCTAGAAAAAAGTTTTCAACAAACCTTTTAACTATCGTTGCGAAGTGATTTCATAAAATAATCTCACGTTTAGCTAATTGCTCGGTTATGGCACACGGACTCTAATTGGATGATGTAGATCATGTGACCGGGATCTTTCAGGAACTCAACCGTCACAGGTGAGTGAGTTTATATATATATATATATATATATATATATATATATATATATATATATAGTTACTCCTTTATTGTGCGCCTCATACCACACATGATATTATGGTGTTATATTATTATTATGGTCTGTGTGACGGGACTAAAGTGAATGTATTAATGTTTGTTTTGACATTTGTGTGACATTTATATTTGGCAGAAGCACTGACACATGATCGACACTGTATCTTGAATACAGTATATTGTTGTACATGCTGGTGTACTTACACTATACGGAACTTCACTCAAGGATTTGTTTGTACAGTTTACTCACATAAAGTAAGTATTGTTTATGTTATATATATATAGCTTTTCTTTTATGAATCTTTAATTTGCAGCCCCTGTATTTTTTACATGTATTTAATTGAAATTATTCTGTCTGCATACACTCTTACACTCTGTCTTAGACTTTCTGTGTGATGCAGTGATATCAAGTCGTATCTTATATGTTCTAAATATTCTGTATCGCCCATCACCCCTCCTGCATTTGATTTAAAGACACAGCTTGGATACTGATAAGATTAGTTGCATAAGGCTACAGACACACTCATGCATATGTGCACCGCTTGTGCTTCCGCTCCTTCTGAGGCTTTTTTTAATGAACCATTCACAGAATGCTCAAACGACACCCAGACTGATTATGAAGATGAAATCTCAAGGTTGCAGAGATTGTTGTCTGCAAAGCAAATTTAGACATCACTCTGGTCTCTTCAAGGTGGCTATCCACATAGGTTGCCTTTGCTGTTAATTTTATTGTCATGTATTGAGCTTTTAAAATCTGTGACACACAACTGTTTAGCCATGGGCACTAAAGTCAGGCTCAAGGATATAAGGATACTATAGAAATTTCATTAAGTGTGAACAGTATGATGTACAAGGGTTGTGGGAGTTGTAAACATTACAATCTAACTAACTAACTGACTAAAAAAATGAAACCTCCCTAATTTGGAGAGTGCCTAAGCTAAGAAATGTTTCAAACTAACAAGAAAGAAATCTGTCAACATCGAGATGTATCTGTTAGAGCTTACAGTTATAAAGGGGTAAAATTGTGCTGCAGCTGTGCTAGTGAAATTTAACTGATTTTTATATTTGAAATGAAAGTGCTGTAACACAATGACATTCACATAACAAAATTCATTACAATCTATTCCCATGTCCATGTTTTATTGTGATTAATACATCACAAACTTCTATCACATGGTAAATCTCTGGAGCATATTATTACTGTAACTGATGCGGATTTTAATAACAACCAAATATTGTCACATTTTACCAGTTGCATGTGTCTGCCCTTTCTGTAACATTGGTTATTTTGCTTTTAGCTAGTCTGAAAATAACTCTTGCTTTTTTGAATGTTTTTGGTAACCTGGCAACAGTAGTCAAGTGGAGAAGTGTCTGCTGCTTTCCTTGCCAATAGATGCTCTTTTCCTCTGTCTCTCCTTTCTCATTTTCTCATATATGTTGAAAAATTAGATGGGACTCTTGAATCACACATTTAATTAAAATGAAACATATATTCCTATTTACTACAAGTAGTTATTCTTACATCTAATATAATATGCAACAGGTGTATGCAATTGTTTATTTGAATGACTTAATGCCCATGATGTCTGAATTAGTGGCTTTAGATTTATGTTTTTAATGCACTTTGAAGCTTTACTAGTCAGTGACCTTGTGCATTATTTATCAAAGGACACTGTGTGACCTGTCCACAGTTGGACCCCCCCCATACCATACAGGAAGCTCCATTCTGTGACCTATGCATTCAACTGCATCAGCCCTTCTCATTGATCCTCTTTTCTTTAGTCTCTTCTACAGTAGTATCCAATAAGCATTACGTTCCCTCAATGATCAGCTAATTTCATTCTCTATCCCATTAGCATTAGAAATGCCAGATATTCCTGCCCTTTCCTCTGAGCCCCTTATTTTTCTCTCCACAGTGGCAGGAAAACAGTGGGTGGTCTTGGGATCTGTGCGTTGTGGGTACTCATTTACAGGACGCTGTAATAAATGAGTAGAAATTTTAGCACCTCTGTCTTGTAGTAACATTCTTCTATATATATATATATATATATATATTATTGCATTATTAAACACTAGACAATTGAAAAGTGTCTTGAAGGAATTTTTATTTCGTCAAATAATATTAATCATGTGATTTACCAGTTTGCTGATAATTTAACTGCTAAATTGGCTGATAAATATCTTTGCTGTTGGCCTGAATCACGCTTTGATGATCACACTCACATTTACTTATTTAACATTTTTTTACACTAATAATGAATATGCAAAGTATAGCATTTCTAGTGGTAAAATCCAAACAGGACACTAATTATGTATTTCCAAAACACAAATGTTATATCTAATCACATCTAGGAGTCCAAAATCCATTTGTTGCTCCTGTGTATTTTTGCTATTTGTCTTCATGCATTTAAACAGTAAATAACTAATTAAATGTGTAGGTGGTAAATATTCACACAAATGTGGAAAAAGCTGATGATGGTGACAGTCAAAATGATGGGGGTGTCATTATTCTTCTGTTTTCTGCTCTGGATCTTTTTCTTGCTTCTTATTTTGCTAACTAAACATCTTATACAATTATGCTAGCATTGCATTTCTGATTATGTGCATAGAATTTTTGAAGGGCATTTAGGAAAAACAAGATGTACACCTGCATTTGAAATGGTCTCTTCCACTATTCTGCAAGCCTCCCCTGAATGAGTCATCCAGCTGGCTCCTCATTGGATAAGACCATGCCATCCCTAGGGATTGCCTTGCAGAGGCAGAAAGGCCTTGCTTCCATTCACAGAAACATTGGTATGCCAGCCTGCTATTTCATTCACATAAAAGACTAAATATTGCATGCTTTGTTATCCTTTGCTTTTTTCTCCTGTGTCTTTTTGCTTCCTCTTCTGATTTGCGAGGGCTTGTCTTCTCTTCCCTGCTCTTGTGTTTGCCTTTGTTTGTGAGGAGAGAAGGCAGACGTGATTTTTTTTTTCTGTATTTGCCAGGCAGGAAAGAGAGATGTTGGGAGGGACTGCAGTGCGAAATCTGCAGCAGAGTGAGAGCGGAAGCTGCTTATGAATGAGTGTCACTCTTTCGGCTTTGGTAGATTCTCCTGAGGACATGTTACATGAATGGTGCCCGGCTGTGTGCTTTCTGCTACCAGGGAGATAAAGGAGCTTGATTACTGCTGGTTTAAGGAGACTCTTGGATTCTTATCTGTTACCTTTTTGGTTGTTTCATTGATTGACCAGCCTGAGAAATATGTTGTTCATACGTCATATGTTTGTTTTTTCTTTTGAGTTATGTCATTCATATAGTTCAACAAGGACCGTGAGATATTTTAGACAAGCTGTGAATCTGTATCTGCTTCCTTCCTATTATTCATTTGTTGCAGAATGCTGATAGACAATTAGTATCACACATTGGACAAATGGTGTCAAAAAAGTCTTTGTTTTTGCATTAATGTCTGATTAGAAATATTTTGCACAGACAAAACGGTATTATCCTTAGATAGATGTGTTTAACAGTAGAAACCTGAGAACCTGACAAGCAATATTAATCATCGTACATATTTCCAGTGACGCTAAAGTTTTACTGCATTGTTTCTTTTCATGATTTATGGAGAAATGTTTTACATACCTAAGGAAAATTGCACCTTTTTTATTTTCTTCTTGAATTAAGTGTTATTTTTTTGATACTATGATTGTAGCTGTCAGTTAAATAGATTGTCATTTTCATTACTTATTTCACATAATTAATTGCCAGTTCTGTGATTAGTTCATTGTGTCTATCGTCCTCATATCATACGTTTTATCAGTTGCACCAATTTAGGAGATATAACAGCTTAAACATGAGCTCACTAAGCTCACACTACGACTAAGAATATTTTTACTGAAGTCAAGTAATTAAACTACCTCTCATTATTCATTTCCTATTCTCAGAAAAACAAATAAAATTACAGAAAATAAATACCAGACTGGGGAATTAAAAAATTGATTGGTCCTAGTGTGCTGTAAGTGGGAGTTTTTTTTTTCTCCCTCCAACAGGAAGTGATTTGCAGTGTTCAGCAAGCCTTTTGTTGAGAAGGTTTTCTCAGATCAGTGAGTCATGCTTTAGCTCTGAGCCGGCAGGCAGCAGTCAGCAGAGAGTATTTGCTTTTCCCTCGCAGTATCCATGATCATCGACAACATAGACCTCACTGTCTCTTACTTTTTGGATTTTTGAGGATAGACATCAGCAGCGACAGCGTCCTCACTGGAAACCAAACAAGCTATACGACAACACTGGCAGTAACACTTTTTCCCCCATCTTCTTCTTCCTGTGCTTCAGTGTTGTATTTCCATGGATTGTATCTGTGTACTTCTCTCTGACGGACTGGATTGTTGCTCTGGATTTCACTGAGAGCAGATTGGACTTTGGCGACAGCAGCAGCAGCAGCAGCAGCTCAACACAAACACTACCACTGTACCCTCAATAGAGAAAATTACAGTCAGGTGGCCTGTGATTGCTAAAAGACGTTTATTGCCTTTACTGCTGCTGCTATGTTACAGGAGCGGGAGATCGGTACAGTTCGGCCACGTCTGCCAGCACACTTGTGAAAGAGGCAGGCTGTGCGTGTCACTTGGTGGAGAGAGGGAAGAGAGCAAGAGAGAGAAGGGTATGCTTCACCGTACCAAATACAACCGCTTCAGGAATGAGTCAGTAACATCTGTCGATGAGCTTCTCCACCGCCTGTCCATCAACCCCAAGGGCTCGACTTCCCCCCAGTCTGCAGCCGAGACATCATACACCCCCCCGACTGAGGTCCAGTCGTCCTCCTCAACCACCGGTTCCAGCACCCCAACCAGCCACGGCTCTGACCACCTGGAAGATGGAGGCCCCACCCTCTGTACACTCATCAACAAGGTGTCCAACCTGAAATTTAGCAACTCCGGCAGCTTGCTGGGCATTAAGGGTCTGCCGTCAGCTGTCAAGGACCTGGCTGTGTCAAAGCTGCAGGGAGGTGGGGGATCGGGCTCTGGCTGCTCTAGTAGCCTGAGCCCCAGTGCAGCGACAACAGCGGCGGCGGTAGCCTCTGGTGTGGGCGGCTCTCTGTGCAGCTTGGCCTCTCATTCAACCCCTTGCTCACAGCTGGAGCCAGCCGTCAGCATGAGCAAGAAGAGCAGGCTGGATGAGCTCCAGCCCAGCGGAGAGGACTGGAATTCAGGTGGAGGTGGTGGACTGGTGAACAAACCCTCCAGAGGATGGCTACATTCAAGTGAGAAGATTTCTGGTCCAGGAGTGACTTACATTGTGAAGGTTGGTGGTCTCTTTGCCTTCCTCTGTCTCAAATCCGTTTTTGTCATCTCCCTCTTTCATTCACCTAATTCATTCTGCTTTTCAATGATTCAAGCTCAGCTACAGCCAACAAGGGCTTAAGGAGAGATAACGTCGTTTTACTTATATATCACAACATGACCTTGGGTGGGTGTACACAGGTTGGCTACAGCATAAGGTTGAACAAGAGAGCAGCAAACGCAAACAGACATTGAATAATTCGGAAAACACAGAAGGAGGAGTAGATAAACAGTGGGTATAGTATTTTACCTGTGGTAAAAATAAAAACAGCGGTTATCAGTGTTGTTTGGAGCATGTGCACATTGATATTTTATGATATTGATGTCTTATGAATGTGGAGCCACCGGGTTGTGCTTCGGTAACCATGGTGATGTGTTAT
Organism: Microctenopoma steveboyesi; assembly: GCA_032359275.1. Taxonomy (NCBI): domain Eukaryota; kingdom Metazoa; phylum Chordata; class Actinopteri; order Anabantiformes; family Anabantidae; genus Microctenopoma; species Microctenopoma steveboyesi. The sequence continues at coordinate 5,785,082 of JAUMHF010000004.1, read as the reverse complement.
TTCTGTACATTGTGCATCTCTATGAGCTCTGTGGCTGCTTTAGCTCACCGTTAGTGAAATGGTGGAATGGGATAGAAGACCTATAGTGGCCGTTTGTTCATTGTTCACCGAATCTCACGCCACTGTGTTTCCCAGGCATCATACATCTTTTAAAGTAGCACAACTATGAGAGCTGCGAATGTCATCATGCTGGCAGTGAGTCACTAGCATGAGGAGCGATGATGCTGAGCTCTGGCCCTTCAAGGTGTGAAGTGAATGAAAAAAAATGGAACAAACCATTTTGACTGAAACCATAAAGTAGCAGTAAATTGTGCACTTGCCTGGATGTATGATCTATTCTCTTCCTTTTATTTATTTAGCACATTAAACCAAAAGCAACATTTATGTTTTGGGTGCTGAATGGATTGCCAGGTGAAAAAATGTCTCCCAAATCAAGTAACCCAGTAGGATAGCCATCACATGACACCTACTACAGCCTGCCTGAACTAAGCCTACAGTATCTGTGACCAGTGTCACATTCCATTAACTGCATTAAAGCCGAAAGCGCTTATTTGTACAGTCAACGCTGCTGAAAGCCTCCACACTGTGAGAGGGGAAATGGGTCTGTTCTCCCCTACCCCCTGCCTTTCCTGTGGTTTGAGTCCTATGTGTATTTAGTTCAATGTGACGTTCTGCTCACAGCACTTTTAATTAGTGTCATGTGGTCAGTCCTTGCACACCATGCACCATTACTCTAAAGGGACATCAGGATGGGGACATTTGGTTTGGTTTCCAGCATATTAGACAGGAAGACTTTTTTTGGGGGGGGGGGGGTAACAGTGACATTAACAGCAGCAAGCCATAGGCTATTAGGGGACATAATGTGTGAAGAAAATGAAAAGATGAGCACGTATGTTAACAATTGAGCTTCCTGCCCACAATTAACCTCCGTGAGTGGTGCGGGTGAGCAGATTACACAGATCATAGCAACTACAGTAATCAACTTCTTTCTTGCATCACCTCGTTCATTCTAGTGTGAATGTTTACTGCACGCGTTATAGTCCATGTCTGTTCATCATCCATGTTTATCACAGCTGTTTTACCCTCCTGAGTCAACGTGCAGTCCTGTATCGACTGTACATAACTGAACTGTAAATTAAGCCATCCTTTCATATTTGTAAATAAACTAAATGCTTAGATTCATATTTGCAACATCTCGACACCTGTGGGCAGAAATAGTACATATTTCATGTCTGGTGTGAAGCCTGTACTGTTCATGTGTGTCAGGGTATAGGTATATCACGATGGGTACTGCTATAAATATTATCTCTCAGTTTATTTGTATTGTTTACAGGGATCATTTATGGGCTTCATTGATTTTCATTATTAATGTGTGGTTCATTTTTACGGTGTGAATAATGCCCTTGTTTGTGTTCTCAGAATAGGCCTCCACCAATTCTACAACTGTTTGATATATTTGTGGCTCTGATTAATTGTGCACTTCAAACTCACCACTCTAAAAATAGATTGTATAAAAAATGTGCTTGTTTGCTTGTACTTTCAAAATGTTCAGTGGAGAGAAGGGGCCTCATAACATCAAAGTTATGTTTCTAATAACTGACCTTTTTCCTGTTAACGTTATCAATGTAATGTGATAACAGCAGGAACGTGTCGTGGGATTAGAGGACTAGAGTCATTGGCATAGTAACACAATGATAATACAACAATGCGGTTTCTAAATTACTTTATAAGAAATAAAACTGGAGGGTTTCATTTTTAACTAGAAACTCTAAAGCCACCCTTCACTTATGTTTTGCCCCTTTAGTTACTATAAACTGGAGTGGTTGAGTGGCCCCACCCTCCAAAGACACGCATGTCATGTTCATTGGTCACTCTAAATTGTCCATAGGTGTGAATGTGAGTGTGAATGGTTGTTCGTCTGTATGTCTGTGTGTTGGCCCTGCGATGGACTGGCGATCCGTCCAGGGTGTGCCCCACCTCTCGCTGACAGCTGGGATAGGCTCCAACACCCCCCACGACCCTACCTCGGATAAGCAGTACATAATGGATGGATGGTTGAGTGGCAATAGGGACCTCTCCACCATCCCCTGCAGCCCTGTTTCCCTCACAATTATTTTTTCCTACGGAGCCAGAAACAGTAGTCCCTCCTCTTTGCCTTATCAGCCAAGTCTTTAACGGCTCCTCGGGTTTTATAAGAGCAGACTAAGCTCAGATTTAAGGAGGACAACTGAAATGATTGGGTAAACTTTACATCACTGTTACAGGTTTACATTGTTCAGGTATGTGCAGTCTGTGCAATGCATCATGGGACCCACTTTATAACGATGAATTTAGTAGAAAAATGACCAGTTCCTCAAAGTGACACATTTTACTGGCATCACATTTTAACATCATGGTTGTTTCTAGGAATTGTTGCACAACAGTAAAAGAAAATGCATTTAGCATTTACAGTGACTGTCTGTTGTAAAGTGGCACTAACTCATGTGCAATGCCCTTGGGTCTGAAAAAGGTTTAAACCAGGTCACTACAATTCAAGTGTAAGCTATACCTATAATTAAAACCTAGGTTGCTTTTTTCTTCATTTTATCATGTACATATCATGTTTTAAAATCATTAATCAGTCATTGTCACATGTGTAACAATGATTCTAGTCTTCCATGGCTTCTCATCCAGTAAGCCCCTGGTGTTATTATTTTTTTGTTTTTCTGTACATTATGATGTGCTGGTCATGAAAATGAATTTGATTTTTGCACCTTTTCCTTTCTAGTATCTTGGCTGCATAGAAGTACTTCGCTCAATGAGATCCCTGAATTTCACCACAAGGTCACAAATAACAAGGTAGGTTTAATTAACTTAACTTATTTTAACAAATATGTTTTTTTTCTCAGTGTACTTAAGACAGCCCCACAGGCAACATATACCAAAGTCTAGTGAATGTTTTTGAGCATAACTATTTCACAGCTTTAGTTACTGGTCACTTTTTCAGTTAATTAATATTCTTATAATAACATATATCAGCTAATAAATTATGATGGTTTCTTATATATTAATATTTAAAGTAGTTAAAGTCTATCTTTACCCGTTGCTGTTTTATCAAAATTTATTTTGTCTTTTGAACTTCTCTTTGCCATAATGTTAATAATAATAAAAACAATAATAATACGTTTTTGATCTCAGTATTAATAATCCACTTATTCTAAATCTGAAAAGTGTCTATTTACTATTTAGGATTATTTACTGCTTTAATAAAAGGTGTCCTTTATTCTAATTTGTTCTGTGACTCCATGTGTATGTTTGAAATCAATAATTATTGTGCCGTGAGGCAAATGCAGCAGCGAATCAGTTTGTGTCATGTCCACTTTTCTGCTTGACTTGCTGAAGTCCGTCCAGTGTTAACATTAGCTGGCCACACTTTCTATTTCACTTTGTTCCCTGTTTCTCTCTAATAAGGAGAAGTTGAACAAACAGAGAGGAAAAGTCTCATGCTGTTGCTATTATTGGATTTCTCCTTTTCCCAAAAGAATCTACTGTTGTTATTCTTCCACCTGGATCGGAAGCAGAAATTCATGTTTCTATTTTAGTGTCCGACATGAAATTAATGTTCACTCTGTCCCTGGAGAGTTGGACATTTTAGCATTAATATCTTTAGCCACTGTTTGATCTATATATTGTCTTTTTCATAGAAAAGTATCACATGGTGATTGCATCTACAAACAAATGGCTTAAGACAGTTTTAGCTTTCATGTGATGATGTCTAACATTTTTCAGCTAATTAAAAGTGCTATCATGCTCAGATACTAATTGTATGAGGGTGAGCATTGCAAACGCTACTGCTGCTAAATATGCTGCAATATAGTAGCATTCCCATTCTGAGTGTGTTAGCATGGTGATGTTAGCATTCACCTCTGTGTCAGACAGACGTGGATGATGGTACCCATGTTCCTACAGTGATAACAATGTGTGTAATTAATAATATCTGTTAATAACCTTCTAAAGTGGTGATGCTGTGGGTGTGTGTGATTAGGGCTTCATTTTCCTCTCTGCCTCCCTCTAGAGAAGCCATCAGCCTGGTGTGTGAGACTGTTCCAGGGACCAAAGGAGCTCTGCGGAAGAGAAAGGTACACGGATGTATAGATGTAGAGCGATGGAGGGAGAATCATCACAGGACATGGCCATACTGAGAGAGCAGAAACAAATAACGTTGGACGATAAGGAAGGAGGAGATAGCAGAAGATATTTATTTATTTACCCTTCCACATTCTATATATAGCATCTCTTCATTTCTGAAGCCCTAAGCCCTCCTTCACGTAAAGAGATAGGGAAAACTGAGATGGATAAACAGAGGAAGAATGGATAATGAGGGAGAGAGAGATTGTTCTTAGGGAGGCAGAAGAGAGGAGATGGATTCAGAGGTATGGGACTGTATGTGCGTGGGCGTAGCTCCAGCCCACAATGCTTTGCACACCATGCACAGTGCTTAGTGACTCATGTAGTGCACAGTATCTGTGATCAGAAGGCTGAAGTAGTGTGCCTGTGTGTGTGTGTGTGTGTGTGCGGGGTCATGTGTTTGTCAGAATATGTGCCCTGTATGTGCATGCATGTACAGTACATGGTGTGTGTCCAGTGTGTGAGGAGACTGTTTATTAATCAGAGGTGTAAGATGAAGCATTACTCTGCACTCTAGAGATTGTTCAAATGACAGGATGGAGCAGTGCAGGCTAGTTTGTCTAGATATAGGATATATTGTATTATTATTAAAAAATAGACCTTATGGCTGCAGTTGTTTTGTTTTCTCATCCTCTCAGCCACCATCCAAAGCTTTGTCCAGTATCCTTGGTAAGAGCAACCTGCAGTTCGCTGGTATGTCCATCAACCTAAATATTTCCACCAGTAGCCTCAACCTGATGACACCTGACTGCAAACAGGTGAGTTTGCAACCTTTACAAATAAAACAGACGTGTGATGAAAATAAGGTTACTCCTGTTTGAGTGCACGTATAATGCAATGATACTTGATACGGGAGATACCTAAATGTAATACATGTGGTGTAATGTATACATTAGTTTAATACACATGAACGCTCATGGAACAGCTAAGCAAGTGTACCTTGTATTTTAGAATGACTGCCAAACACCTGTCCCAGGGTGGTCAACTAAAAAAAGACAGCAGATGGCGCCAAAGTATCAAAAACCCTGCAAACAGCAACTCTCAAATGACTAAGTAACATTTATAAGAGCTTGGGTGCTAACTCAATGAACAGTGATAAAGCTGCAGATTATCAGAGTTCAAGGTTCATTAAGGGACATAATCTTGATATTGACATTGATATTGATATTGATTTGACATAGCTTGGAAAAGTTGTGTGTTTGCATAGTTAGAAATGTGTTCAGCAGTTTAATGAACCTGGACTTGTTTCCAGTCTTTAATGCTCAAAGACCTTCTGCCCATGAAAGTGGTCCTTAAACATGATAATTACCAAAATGTTGGACTTTTATACTCATTACGTGGATGGTTCCCATTGTTTTCAGTACAAGAAACTGACAAATTGACAGTCTGACACACATTTTAAAGTGGGCATTTGCATTTATGTGTGTATTAATATTGCGAACTTTTTTGTACACATTTGCTTCTGATAGATCATAGCCAACCATCATATGCAGTCCATCTCCTTCGCATCAGGTGGAGACCCAGTAAGTATTTCAGTGGTTTATGTCAAATTAACATTTAGCATCTGTATCGTGTTGTACTGAAAATCATAAGTCATAACAATATGGTTTACAAACGCAGTGCAAAATATATTTGTATAATAATACATTTTCACTGGCTTACATTTATATATTCACAGAGCAGGCATCCTACTGTACCGTGTAGAAAATTCCAATATAGTCTTCTTTATTATGCAACAAAATTATATTATATCAGTTATTCCTTATTTCCATTAAGTATAAATCTCAACTATCACTTCCTGTGTTAAATACCAACAAATTAATAGTGTATTAATTGAATTACAATAATAAACAACATGTATTAAACTGGTATTTTCTTGTTGGATATTATTATAACAGTTGTAAAATGTGTCTCGTTTCAGGACACGACAGATTATGTTGCCTATGTAGCAAAGGACCCTGTTAACAGAAGAGGTAGGTTTGCTACTTCATGGGGTTTTCTCATGTCTCGCATAAAACATACTCACTGAAACGTGTTGCTTTGCCCCTGGTCAGCATGTCACATCCTGGAGTGTTCTGATGGTCTGGCCCAGGACGTTATCAGTACCATAGGCCAGGCCTTTGACCTCCGCTTCCAACAGTACCTGCAATGTCCCTCAAGCAAGCTGACCTCCACACATGACAGGTGAGGTTCTCATGACAGGCAAGCATAAAGAAATCAAAGGACCTTGCTCTGAGGAGCGAGGAGGACCAGACTTTTCTCTATTAAAGCAATAAATACATTTTTATTTTGGTTTTTAAAGTCATTTCCATCCATTCATGTGATGCACATGTCAGATGAAAGTTTTGTTTGTCCAAACCTTTTGAGCTGATAATTAGTTTTTGCAAATCAATATAAAATATTCTAAATACAACCCGAATTAATGAATAATGAATGTACAAACGGAATCTAAATAAGAGCACATCAAAGTAATTATTACATTTGAAAAAACTGAGCTATATCCTGTGTGTTTTCCCAGGGTATCGAATATGGAGGAATCACCGTGGACAGAGGAAGAGGAGGAGTCAGCAGAACATCCTTATTACAACAACATCCCTGGCAAGATGCCACCTCCTGGAGGCTTCATCGACACGCGACTAACCAATCAGAATGCGACGCTCGATGGATGCCAGGTACAACTGAGCAGACTTTCACACCTGTAGTTTGGTTTGTTTAGTCTGGGTCAGTGAAAGACATTAAACACAGTTGTATTTAGTTCTCATCCATTTTGTGTTCATACTGACAGGTGACATTTTTGGTAATAATAAACTGTAAATTGACGAGAATGCTGTGAATATTGTCATACAGGTTTAAAACAGGATGAAAGAAAAACTATTTTCACAGTAATATTCAACAAGACTACTGTGGGATCTTTATGCCACACATGGTTAATATACGGCAGCTGTGTGTCTATGCCATCAGATGGGCCCAGCTTCTGTAGATCAGATGTACTACCAAGGACGCCACTGTGGAGAAAACTGGGGAGATGAAAGAAAGCCCATATTCATACAACAGGGTAAGTAAATCGTTACTAAGCTCTCTTTACCTAGTTTAATTCTGATGCCTTTCATTAGTGCAATGCTGTGACGACGATTGTTTCGTCGAATGTCTAGGGTCATTTGATATAAGCAGTCTGCCTGAGAGTAAAGGTCAGGCCCCGAAAACAGCAGACCTGCCCACATACGTGAACACGCAGCAGATTGACGCCCAGGTGCTGGCAGCACTACAGGCAGAGGCAGAAAATGTGACAAAGGACATGGCAGCCGCAGCCAAAGACAGCCCACAGAAGGACCTGTTTGACATGAGTAAGTGCTCTGAATAGTGGATTTGTAAAAAAAACTTTTATAGTCTGAATCAGTTTTTGCATTTTTCAGTATATTTTATTCACTTGTCTGTGCATCGGCCATAAACTCACCAGCTGAAGCATTATAAAGAATCTGAACACGCTCTTTTCTGGCTTCACAGAAACATGTAAGGTTCTTTCTAATCACACTTGTTAATTACAGAGGTTCCTAGGCTTTTGTTTCTCAGTAACTTCAGTGTGGCAGTATAATAACATCATGCCAGTATGTAGACAATAAGAAGAAAGTGTTAATGTCAGTGTATACAACTTTTTTCGCCCCCCCCCCATTTCAATTCTGACCTTAACTTCCATGTGTAATAAAAACTTTGCCTTTATTATTCATCAAATGAATCAGTCACACATAAAAGTGTTTAACTATGCACAAGGAATCCACGAAGCAAATTACATGTGAGCAGTGAAGCATAATAAAGATGATCTGTTGTAACATGAAATCTGGGCGCGTCCACCCACTGTGGTTCTATATTTGTGTCAAAGGTGGCTGTTCCTCTACAAAGAACCGTTAACGATAATCGCAGTGCTGGTGTTTGGTATTCAAACTTGCGTTTGTGGTGTTTCGCTTATATGGGACCAACCTTATTGAAAAAGTTCCTCTGATTATGAAGAAATAAAAACACTGTTTTTAAAATAAAGCAATAATGACCTTCAGCGTCAATTTTATTTTGTGGATTACCATAACTAGCTTATAAAATACAACTGTAGATTGTCAAGTTCAAATAAATTGTTCCTCCTTTAATTGATTATTTTGGTGCCCTCACATATACCAGAGCCTTTTGAGGACGCAATTCAGTCTCAGTCCCATCCATCATCCCAGTCCCAAGTGTGCAGTCTTCAAAAGGCAGCATCCGTGGACAACTCCAGCCCTCTCCTTGTGCGCTCACTGGCCTTCCGGGCACAGGAGGAGCTAGAGGGCCAGGCGTGGTACCATGGCAAAATGAGCCGCCGTGACGCTGAAAAACTGCTGAAAGAAGATGGAGACTTTTTGGTCCGCAAGAGCACTACCAACCCAGGGTCCTATGTACTGACGGGCATGCACAATGGACTTGCCAAACACCTACTGCTGGTGGACCCTGAGGGCACGGTACGTTGAGGTTAAAGGTCATGTAGAGTGTGTCTCAGTAAGATTATATGAATAGAAAGTGCTGATGTGTAAATGTGACATTTTATAGGAATGCATAAAGCTAAATTAAAGTTTTTTTATTCTGCAAGTAAAACGTTTTCTTCTTTCAAAGGTACGGACAAAAGATCATATATTTGACAGCATCAGCCACCTTATTGGCCATCATCGTGACAACAATCTGCCAATTGTCTCAGCCGGGAGTGAACTGTGTCTCCTACAGCCTGTTGGAAGGAAACAGTGATACTTGCAATGGCTTGTGGGAAATAGGAATGTTTGGACAATTCCCTCCTAGCATCCTGAAACTCGACGATAAAACACAAAGAGAAGATGCTTGAAGGCTTGATGCACTGACTGTGTTTTTGGCTACTTTGCTGGAGGCACGGGAAGGCGCCAGATTTCTTTAAGATATAAAGAATTATTTATAGAACTGTTATTTTGTTGTGACGACTGAAATGATATATTTTTGAGAAGACATAGGTGCATTTGGACATACTATCTTGAGTTGGTGTTTTAAAAGATAAAAAAAGACAATTGTTCTTGTAGTTTAGATGAAGTGCAGATCAAACCTCAAGGAGGAGTTAACAAGAGTATTTTAGAATAAAAAACAGATTTTAGTTTTGTCTGTCAAGCACAACTGCATTTTTACAGGAGCTGCTGGATAAGAGGTCAAGGAAACTAAAACAGATTGGGCAACAAACAGTGTTTCTAATGGATTACTTAAGGGGAAAGTGTACTTTAATCTCACCAATAATTTGACGGCTTACTGACGGTTTGTCACTGTATGAAATCAGTTTTTCTTGGGGGTTAGAGCTGAATGTGTTTTGCTTTGCAGTAGTCACAAAGTGTTGGGGTGCAAATAGACATCATTCATAGTGCTGTCAATGGCTTTAAAGAAACCTTTTTTCAAGTATTTTCTTGTGTCACTGCAGTCGCATGACTTAAAATCAGCTGTTCTTGTGGACATTGTTTGTAGACCTTGATACCACTTTATTTGAAAGAGGTGCTTGTGTATGCTGACACTGTAAAATATTTATGCTTTTTAACCAGTGATTAGTTCTGATTTGGTTTTGTTCTGGACTCTTCCTTTAGGTTTATGATCAACGGTTAGTTTGGAGGCTCGAGTCATGGACATACTTAATTTAAATTTAAAACTTTTTGTGTGAACTTTTAGAAATTATTTCGGGAACGACCACAATCGAAGAGCACAATCAGAAAGTTAGATGCATTAGATCATTTGTATCAGTTCTATGAGGACAAATTACACATGTTCAAAAAAATCTGAATTAGACTAAAGCTCAGCTCACGTAGTGTGCACTCAATATTAGGTCAACTTCAAATATTGATGTTCAACAAAAATATTTTATTGTCGACGTGTGAATCTTATGGCAAGACTGCTATATTGCCACTAGATGTCATTATATAAATAATGGGATTATTATTATTACTAGCAGAAAATGCTAAATGCTCTAGATCCAACAGTACAGTGGAAATCCAACCCTAATGCACAGGTTTTCAGCCATCCCTGCTTGACAAGTTCTTTTGCATTTTGCGCGTTCCTCAGAACAGTTTGCTGTATTTAGACTAAACATACTGTTCTTGTAGAACAGACGTTGAACATTTTGAAAAGGCTTATAGAAATAGTACACAGTGTTTCTGGCAACGGACTTTCTAAAATGCTCTCATCCTTACTATTGTCAGTACTCTGATGGATACCAAATGAATGGGGCATTTTATTTGATATGCACTGGACCACTTCAGTTGAACCAAAATCAGCATGTGTTCAATGAGTTTGACAAGACAGATGCAATGTAATATATCGTGCCTGTATTTTGCTGCAAGAGGGAGTGTACAGTACATGTATCTCACACGACCACATATTTAGCAAAGACGCAGTATTGGGATCATTAAGGAAATATCCACCAGATCTATTTTGGTTAAAGCCAGTTAAGACTTTTCTTGATTCTTTATGTCCCATATTCCAGTGTGCTGCAGTATGCCTTTGAGGAGAGGAGCATAAGAGTGTGTTCATTTGGTTGGTTTAGGTGCAAGGGGAGAAAAAGGGTTGCAGGAATCAATGAGACTTTTATCGGATATCCTTCATGAACTTTTGATTTTTCGGAATATTTGTAACAGGTAATTGTTATCAAATCTAATATCCTGGGAGAGCATATACATTTTTACGAAGCACTATCCTAATGTAAAGAATTATTTTGAGATCAGTGTTTATTTCTAAAAAGCTGATTGATATAATCACCCTGCCAAAATGTTTTGAACAAAGCGAAGAACAATACTTGAATCTTTGGACAACCTGATGATTAACAGTGTATAGAGAAATATTACAAACAAGCACGCTGGGACCCAAATAAGATAACATACCTTTTTCCCAATTTCTGTTGATGAAAATGTGCCTTTTATTTGTACAAATGGTGTTTTTATTTCTCATTTTCTCTCTCTCTTCAAAGTGCAATAGCTGATCTTCAATTGGGTATGCCTGTTCACTAGAGGTTGTGTTTTGCCCTGCTGCGTGTTGCTACTTGAGACTACGGTGTTCTCTCTCTATCTCGGTCTCTTTCTCTCTTTTCCTCCCTCTCTAATATATATTATAAATGTATCATTTCCAGATTCTGAATATAAGTCTTTGTCAGAAGGAATTGCACAGAAACTCACTATTTTGGAACAGGTATAGAAAAAAGGAAATAAAAACAAAGGAGCAAATTGTCCAAATGATGTTTACAGATTTAATCTTTTGGTTGTATGGGTTTATTAATATTCTGTATGACTGTTGGCAATAAAATCGTGAATGTGTAGAGTTTCTTTTTTTGTGCTGTAATAATAGATATTTACATTTATGTGAGACACAAAATAAAAAAAAACAAACCAACATTAATGGAATTTAGTTTGTGGTGCAGAAAACCAAAACAGTTACCGTCTTAATAGGGGCTATATATTATATTTTGCAATATTATTTCAAAGGTATGTTGTTGACTATTTCTGGCTCACATGCTTCTCAAGATTTTTCCAGCTTCATGCTCTAAATTTTGATACAAAACATTCTACTATTGAAATAATCAGATTAAAAAGCACAATATTACAAAGTCATAAGAAGTTAAATATATGAGACGTAAGACAGCATTCTGTACTGAGCATGCAGTATTGAGAACTACCATTATTAACCAGCAGGTGGAGCTCTGATATAACTAAAACACTACTACTGATGCATTAGCTGCAAAATGTACATTATAGACTTGTAAAGTTTGTAGTTTTGAAGCATGTGTAATGAAAAAGTATTGGGTTCTTTTATGTGCATTACGTATCTTGGATTCACTATTTACAATGCTGTTTCTATCAGAGTAACTGCACAGCAGAAGGTAGTATAACGAGTTACCAACAGAATTATAAAAAAAAAATGCATAAAATAATAAATAGATGTTTTTCCATGCATTGTTTTACACTTATTCCTAATTTCTTACTTTTGTATTATTAGAATAACTTTTTATTGACTGCAGGTGATTTGTCTGTGTAGGAGCACTATTCATTCCCAAGTTGTCCTACAGATCACATGTTTCTCCAGAAAATACATTTCTCATGAGCTAGGAGAGCGATGCTGTTTCTAGCTTTGGAGCAATTAAAGTTTTTATGTTATTCAACAGAGTTATATAAATATACAAATCATAATAATGCAAAGTGTGCATTTTAGAGAGGTTTTCTGTTTTAATCCAGATACCAGTATCACCATGCACCGCAAATAAAATTTTTTCTGTCCACTTAGAGAGCTCTTTGTACAACTTAGAACCACCCTCACTGTTGTGCTGTAGATTACTTGCTCTACTTTCTTCATTCTTTTCCATCACTTTCAGAGAACGCCTCGTTGGACCCTCCCACCACCACATTGAGTGTGTCAATCCCTTGCTCGTTCTCCAGTTCTTTCTGTCTGGAGCTGTGTTGATTAGGGTTGTTTTGGCTGCTCCACGACTTGCTCCTGCTGCGGCTGGGCTCCAGGGACTGCCTGTTCCCGCTGTCATTTGCAGAAGCTTTGACCCTGTAGCAAATGCCACACACCAGACCCAGGAAGGCCCTTCTCATCTCACGGCTCGCCAGAGTATAAATGACTGGGTTCATGGCTGAATTGAGCACAGCCACAACAATAAACCAGTGAGCCTCGTAGACGATGGGGCAGCTCTGCCCACATGCCACATCCACCAGAAGGAGGATAAAGATGGGCATCCAGAAGATAATGAAGACCCCGACTACAATAATGACGGTGCGGAGCAGGGACATCGCATGCTCGGAGTTGCTGTGCTTGTTCACCTTTTGGCTGCTGGATTTAACCAGGATGTAGATGCGGGCATAAAGGACTGTCATGGCTAGGAGCAAAACCATGAACACTGTGATGCAGAAAGCTAGGTATGTCTTGGAATAGAGAGGAAAGATTATGGAGCAATCGGGGAGGTTGCGCAGGCAGTTCCAGCCAAGGATAGGCAAAGCTCCTAGACATATGGCAAATAGCCAGCATATCCCAATGAGAAGAAACACTCTGTAGTTCTTATTGGCATCATAAGGCCTCATTTTGATCATAGTCAGATGTCTCTCTATAGCTATTGCCAGGAGGCTGAAAATGGAGGCACTGAGTGCCACAAATGTACTCCCCTCTCTAAGAAACCAGACAGAAGTTGAGAGCTGCAGGGTCTTCCCTCCAGACAGGAGCACGTTCGCCAGGTATGCAACTCCAGCCAGTAGGTCGCACAGTGCCAGGTTGCCAATGAAGTAGTACATGCGGTTGTGGAACCTGTGGTTTTTCCATATGACTATCAGTACCGTGAGGTTCTCCAGAACGATCAAGCTGCAAATTATGAGAAAAACAATGGTATTGGTCTCCACAGCGCCCGGGCTCGTGCCATTGGAGGGCCGGTGGTCCAGCTTTCCTGTATGGTTGTAGTGACGGCGTATTTCCTCGTTGAACATCTTCACAGCACCAGCTGCTGACACTGTGTGTCAGAAGTGAGCAGATAGTCCACTGTCAGCAAGTCCACGTGTCCAGCTGCTAGGACAGATGTGAGAAGCACAAGTGTCATAACAGAAAAAGAAAGCAGCACATTTAATTTGAATACCTTGATTTATTACCTAGTCTTGTGTATTTGTATCCACTGGTTTCTCTATCAGAGTTTTTTATTAAACATACCCAACCTGAGAGGCACCCAGAGACTGATTTAAACATTTTATTTAGCGCTACTTTCTCGACCCTGTCACACGTCGTTAGTTAGTTTGATCTTCCATTTCCACTTCAAATAGCACCCTCGCCTACATCACACAGCAGAGGTAGTTGTAGTTGCGGTTGACTCGACTTACCGCGGGATGCGCGCAGGTCAAGTTCAGCGTCTCTCCCCGGTTTAAGTCGCTTCGGGACGAACGCGTCAAAGCGAACAAGTCGTTTCCTACACGGGACGTTTTCCTCCTGAATCCGTCCCGCTCGCCGGAGGAGAGCAGCTCCTCATGTTTTACTTATTTCTAAAGTCCGGAGCTGTCGATGGTTGGCTGGAGTTCACGCACACGCGCACGCACGCGCACACGCACGCACACGCTCTGCCCCTTCCTCCCTCCAGCCCCGCACTGGGGGAGCGGAGCGGCGCGCAGGCTGCAGCTGGAGGAGAGAGTGTAACGCACCTCAAATCCTGGAGGTATGTAGAAACAAAATATATTTCACAAAAAAGAGAGCTTTTCTTGCTATGTTTCGTTGAAATGAAAAACCTATTAGTAGTTTATTCTACTTCTACATCCTCATTTTTTCACACAAAACTTAGGCGGTTCCACGTTCAAATGAGAGATATTTTAAATCCTACTTGAATTTTTCATTTTGATAAAGAGGCTTGCAATCTAACTCAATTAACTTAACCTAGTTAAATTAAAGTCTAGCTGGTTAGAAACATGATATTTATCATATACATTTAAATAGAATCTGACCAATACAATGGAATTATCAGAAATTGATCAATGCTACAGCCTGTAAACTCTCTTTCAACGGGTTTCTGTGTGGATCTGTGTGGTCCAGCCACGTGATGCCAGACATGAATCTGCTTAGAGCCCAAACAGACATAGTCCTCACAGAGAAAGGTCTTCTGTGCAGCTTAGCATTGAGCTTCAGCAAAAGTTAGCCAACTGTTAATGATCAGTTATCATCGAGGATGGTTTATTTTAATTAATTTGGAGGTTTAATTCCAAATTGCAGACACTTTCTCAGGGCAGCAAGATAGTTGTTAGCACTGTGATGCAAAAAAATTCAGTCTGCTAACGGGTAATATAATATACATAAGACCCCAATTTGCAAACAACAAATTTGGTAAATGTATAGATTAGCATACGTGTATCACTTGTCGTTGAGTTTCATGTTGTATGTATGGTCACGTTACTTCACCTAGAAACGTTGTTTCCGCTGTCCAGTATTTTGAATTAGTACTGCAGTACCACTTTCGAACACTCTGCAACAGTGCCTTTAAATTACTTTTTAGTACAATATTTTTGGTATGTTTCATAGAATTAATAAACAAAAATTATTAGAATGTCTGTTTTGTTATCTCCTAGTGTGATGTTTGTAAATCCTCAGGTTTTGTCGTCTATCTGCACATAGGTTATGAGTCAGAAATAGATATGTAGCTTGGTCTAGCTAGCATAATGTTCCTTTACATAACGTTACTTTCTACCATTACCTGACATTTCTTAATCATCATTGTGTCTGCCAAGTAAAGTCTGGCTGCAGATTTCTAAATATAGCTGACTTTAACAAAAGCCTATAGTCATTATTCTACTTAACGTGGGGATAAAAAAGAAAGCACATACAATATACTATACAGTAAGTCAATATGAATGCAACCCATCCTTTGTTCTGGTCCTTCTGTTGTGACTTCATATCCAGGAAGGATGGGAAGGGCTGGCAGCAAGGAGAAGGCCTCAGAGATTCGAGGAGGCCAAATAAATGATGGTGATTGTTTAAAATAGATGTGACAGAATAGAATCTGCACTGTGGAGACTTTACTGCTTAAAACGAAAGCGACCAAAATAATTCCATTTTTTTTTAAATCCAGAACTTACACCAAGAACAACTGAGTCATGAACGTTATGTACACTGTGTAAATATGACTCAAACATTAGGAATTATTGCTTTTCTTTAACACATTTAGTTGCTTGCCGTTCTCCCCAAACAGAGCACACACTGTACTGTATCACAGACCAAATCATTAAATAGCAGATCTCTTCCAGTGTCAGTGGTTATTAACCCAGAGGAATGTTTTGTGCGGTTCAATAAACAGCTGTGGTCTGGCATTGCTCCATTAGCATTGTTACAGTCACAATTCTCAGTCATTTCCTGCAGGTCACGCTGTGCCAGCAGCAATGGGAAAATCAAGCCAAATAGTTGCTCTGGACCCACAGCAAATCTGGGACCAATCAGAGTGTGTACGGGCATCTGGATTAGCAGACTGGAAACATGGTTGGAAAAACCTTTGGTTTTTCAGCAAAGCACAGTGATGTGGGGCTTCCATCTGCATTTACATAAACTTTGGGCCAATTGTGAAACCATCAGCGAGTACAAACCCATAATATGTGGTTGGAATAAGTCTATGTCTGTGTATTCATAGACTATTGAAGAGGAGCCTGGGTGGAGGGTTTTCACTTTTGCAGGACCACCATCAAATGTTACTTTGGAGGCAGCCACATGTTTGGTTTAAAGCAAGGCTGAATTTCCCTGTCCTCTTTATCAAGAGCACAGTAATTAAAGTTGTCTATTGCTGCCATTTTCCATCATCAGGAGCTGTATGTTTCCCCTAAACCACCGATGCACCATGTGTGATTTCCTGCTATTATACTGCAATAGTATTTAAGCATAAACCTACAAACGGCAACGCTTCAAAGTTGAAAGTACTGTACAATAAAACCACAGAGTAGCTGGCCTCGCAGCTGGTAAAACCATTCCTCAGGGAAAGTTTCCACTGCTACCACAACTACAGTCAGCGCTGGACCTTATACAGTACAAAGTTTTGTGTGAAACTGTCAGTGGTTAAAAGAAGTTTCATCATCCTTTTTTTAGTAAGTTAGCCATATCAGTATCACAGTCAGTCACAGTCACAGTCACAGTAACTACTCCATAAGCAAAAGTTAGTTAGGAATTAAACGTACTGATTACGCAACAGAATACAATTGTGTTAATAACGCTGCAACAGTGGTGGGAAAAAAATGCCTATAAAAGGTATTAGAGTAGAGCAGCATAGAACAGAGAGCAGATTTCTGCACATTACATTTCTTAACTAAATGAAGGCAAACATGTTAATTGTACTCAAACATACACCTTTAAATTGCAAAATCAAAGAAAGTGATAATTCTGCAGTGGTCTCTTAATTTATTCCAGATCTGTCTCTTTTTTCTCTTATTAGCATTTACAGCATCTGATGTCTGTAGATGTAGAGCAACTCATCACTCAGGCATAAACATATCAGGTTATTCATTATTAATTTTAATGCCATGTAAAGGCAGTGTGCACTTACAAATTCCTACACATATAAAGTTATAAAGACATTCATAATTGATTTTAATGTTGTTCATGTGACTGTTAATGTAATATTCCTTCATTCAAAGCAGACAACTGATGGTTAAATGAGCCTGACCGGATAGAATAGAGATAAGGGCTCTGTGCTTTAGTACTATAAGCACATTACAAAATCTATTTGTCTGACATCAGCGTAGCCATTACTTTGCTGGGGTTGGCTTTGTTCAAGCTCTCAACCCTTCATTAGAGTGCAAGAGCTGGGGTCAGAGTCATGGACAGTGGGCACATCCATGTGCAATTATATGAAAACCCTGCCTTTAATTTCACCCTCCGCCATTTTGAGGCAAAAACACACCCCGTGAGTCTGGGCTACAAATCTGAGGCGGACAGTCCCTCCTGCCCTGTGGCTTTGTGGCAGCAATATTTCTGGGCATGGCGGTCTCTTGCATGCAACTTAACAGAACAAGGTCTCAGAGACATTTTCTGAGGGATAATTTCAGCTGTGGCACAGTTCAGTCTAACATCTGCCAACTTTCGAAGGCCACACAAACAGAAATAGTCTGAGCTTCGGTCATTTCCTTTTGCTGCCATGATACTTACTGTTCTTACCTTTCACCGCTAAGTGCAGGGCTTTTCATTTTCATTCCAGCTGTGAATTTCATCAGACGGCTTTGTTGCTCTACTACTAAATCACTCCTCAGGTCTTGATGACCAAAGGATTCAAGTGAAAAACTCTCTCATCCGACGTGTGTGAACTTTTTCGTGGCAGCTTATAATGTGTGTGCCTCTATGAACTGCCAAACTCAGAACATGCTCCTGACGAGAAAGGGTATAATCCCCTGGGGATCTCCTCTCAGACGTGGATCAGGGCATCAGCCCATCAGATTGCAGTCCTGATGTTAAGTTGGTGCCCTCTCCAGCCCACTCCAGCTCTCGTGATTAAATGACCAGTCCAGCCCTGGAAAATTATGTTTGTATACAACTAAATTGCAATCCCAATTACGTTTGTGTAAACCCAATTATATTTTCTGGTAACATACCAATCATATGTTCACAGATAATGTATTTTGGCCGCCAAAATATCCGGTTGTTTTGTGTTTGGGGTCAAGCATCACAGCAGTGGGTTGGTGTCAGAGAAAGAGTGTGTGGCCTAGTTAATGAGTTCAAACATGCAACTTCAGCATAGAAAATGTAAACACAGTCATTTTTTCTAACCCTAACCCAAACCCGACCACACGGTTGACTTTGATGTCATATTGGTTAATAAATGGAGCATATCCTTCATTCACAAAACAATGGGTATTTTATTCCTTTATTTTAGGGTATCTTTGGGCAACATTTTATCAGTTCAGCTCAGTTTTAATTTTTGTCAGTTTATAGTCAGTATTTTAGTCATAGGTTAGCTTTCATTATGCTGTTATAGACTGTGTGAAGAATCTCAAAAAAGTTTTTTTCAAAGGTAGCTGTTCCCAGAATTACACCCAGTTACCGGTTCAGGTATTTGGATGATAACTGGGTCAAGATTAAATCACAGGAGGCGGAACATTTCACCAAACACACCAACACTGTGGACATCAAATTCACCCGAGAGGTTGTCACAGGCAGCAGCTTGGCCTGCTTGGACTGTGCAGTACCCATTAGGGAGGACAGGAGCCTCGACATTGACGTGTACAGGAAACCCACACATACAGATCAGTACTTGCTGTTTGACTCTCACCACAGAGAGAAAAGAGAGGGAATGCAAACATATCAAGTAGTCACTGAAAACAGGTGGAAATCCTTTTTTAAACCATAGGAGAAGATCGAATAAGAGCTCTGCTGCAGCTGACAGGGAGGACAACAAACGTAAAAGTGTGGTCATTCCTTATGTTGCACGGGTGTCTGAAATGCTCAGGAGGATTTTTCAACAAACATACCTGTTCATTTCAAACTAGACAACCCACAGGTGACCACCAATCACCAACCTGAGGACTCCTCCGCAGGTTATAAACCTGCTACTCACACCAGTCAGTCAGACCTGAGAAACCTCTCTGGAGTGGTAGGGCGAAATGTTGTCAAGGAACAAGTCCAGTTGCAATAAATGATGGGTAAAGAAAGAACATGCAGGTGCAAACACAGGTAAAAATAGCTTTGTAGCATATGAAATATAATTGAGAATGAAAACAGAAGTAAAGTAACTTTATTTGATCTTGAATTATTGGAAATGTAGTTGGCTGACAGCATATGTAGATAGATTATTAGTGCAAAATCTTTGTATCACATACAAAGTATGGAAACATTTTAATGCTGGTTATAATATAACAACACACAGTTTATCTCAGCTCATTGTGAATGTTGCTGTACATGCTGATACTGCCCCCCCCCCCCCCAATTAAAAACACCAGAAAGTCTTAATATTATATATATTACAGGAAATCAGGAAGTTGCAATCAGTGTCCTTACTCTTTCTTTCCTCTCTAGATGTTACCTCACTATTACCTTGTTATTTCTGAATTATTACTCCACTATGACTCAGTTATTACAAAGCTGTAAAGCGCTATCTGACTTTCTTCAGCCCTTGAATCTTAATAACATATTAGCATTATCTTGAGCTGTTCCTACTTACAGGGAAGTTGTCAGTCACAGTAAGAACTTTCTGACAAGCGGTACTGGAAGCTTTCCATGTGTGCTGAATCACTACTAAAGCTGTCAGGGGAATTCAGTGCTCACATCTCATTGTTACAGGTTTGATTGGTCTCATTAATGCCAATAAGTTTTACAAATTACTCTTCTCATCAATGTTTTATAGTAGAAATTATTTTGACACAGTCCTGGATTTACCATGAAATTTTATTTTGGCCGCGATGAGTTATGGTATAGGCTCCTGCATTAGGTGGCAGGCATAGCTGTTTTCTTTTTGAGTGCAATGGTATTGACCTTCCAGACAGTTAATGTGCAGCAATAGTCCACTCGTCGTGAGGTTGAGCAGCGCTTTTCTCTCGCAGACCCATTAGCTTCACAGTACTCTGAGCTTGTTGTATTGATGCTCAGGAGTCATTGGTCATTGTCTGATGGAATGAATGGTCTTTATACTGCCATTAACCAGAGAACAGTCTGGAGTCTATGGTTCAAGGGCCAAAGTTCATTTGGACCCCTTATAGTACAGTGGTACAACTGCCTCCCCCCTAAACTTTCCTAATACATTAGTGTTTAGACAGACTCCAGTGAACTGCTTCAAACTTCTAGAGGTAGTTTCGGCTGTCATTCAAGAAACTCAACATTAGTTTAAATATTCTCGGGGCTAACCTGCACCTGCCCTTTAACATGTTTCTAGACTTCGCTGACACAGAGGAAAACACTGCCCACTTCGAAGCTAATGTTTGTAGGTGTAATCACCACAAGGTCTGTTAAGACTAGCTTCAAAGAGTAGATTCAAAATCACTTAATAGCTAATAAATAAATAAATAAAAGGTGTTCCTCATCCTCATGTAGCAAAACCTTTAAATCATCAACCACTTTTTCATTTTATCTAGGTAAAATCAATATTTCGTACCTGAGAGCACCATAAAATCTACATCACATTGATTTTTAATTGTTTCTATCTTCCCTGTTTATTTCTTATAACTTAAATGCAGGTATCATACACATGCATTTTAAAAGCTCTATTTATCATGCTCATATTGCTTATTTGCAGAAGTCAGGCAACATTCATTTTATGTAATAAGATTTGCTGGATCAATGCGCTCTATCTCCATTTACATCCCCCGGACATCTACGGAGGTATTGTTAACAGACCGCTGATGTGTTGCTATTTTTATGCTTTATGCTTTTTGTTGTAATTGTTCTACATGAGTACTAGTTACACAGTTTAATTTGTTGTATTTTAATTGGTAACTAACATATTAGGAGTATGCCATAGAGATCTTAGTTGTCTCTTTTTTCCTACCGGTGCAATCAATAACATTGCTGTGTTTTAAAATGTTTGTCAGGATGTTTCATCAGCTTCCGCAAGATGTTTCTTTAAAAAGGCTGAATGAGGAAATGACGATGCTGATAAGATGTCAGCTACGAGAAAGAGAAAAAGGTGTCAGTATGACACTTCAGTGACGAGTCCCTGAAGATGAAAATGAAAATGAAATTGACATAAATAATTGTTGTTATTATTGCTGTGTCTGTGTGTAGTGTTAGTCGGAGGTCAAAGAATGAAAGTTAATGTCACGATTCATGTTTTTGCTTTGGTTTCCTCCTGCTGCTGCCTCCACACACATCACCTGGCCACTCTACTCCTTCTGCTCCATGTCTTCAGCCACTCTCTCAGCTCCTGCCTGTTTTTACCACCAGCTTCACCCCAGCTCAACCAAGCACACACTTGCCACACTTGTTCATATTCTGCATCAGGGGCCTGTTCCTGGTACTTGCCATTCAATGACAAACACTACAGTAAGTTCAGTTTTTTTTTATGTGACACATTGTCTGTGGTTCCATCAGTTAAGTAACCTGTATCAGTTCCAACAGATACATTTGACTGTTACGTTTTCTCATAGATGTCCACATATTCAGTAAATTGCATAGTGAAACCAGGTATTATTTCAGTATACATATTTTATTAGAGGCCATATAACTGGTGCCTTCCTGACCGTCTCAGCGCTCACACACATGCTTTCTGCCACTGATGGCTGTAAAAATGTTCTGTGGAAGACTTCCGTGATTGTTTGTGGTGCCGATGAAGAAAAACTCTGCTGCAGTTCAAGAAAGGGCAGACCGGTGCAGTCTGTGGTTGCTATTAATAATCTAATGTTGCTGCGAAGTCAGAAAAACCACAAGAAACAGGAAGAAGATGCAGTTTATCTGTTCATACTGTCTACAGCAAGAAGCTCATCTGTGAAAAATATACTTTCATAGAATAAAATGTATTGATTATTTCACACTTAATATTTTATTTATTTATTACTAGTCATTTAAAAACAACCACTAGAATATATAATACATTTTAGCACCAATGTTTTTAATAGTTTCTGAGTACTAAGAGAAAAAAAAACATCTAATGTCTTCAAAGTTGCTGTTGCAGTGATTTGTAATAAGAGGATCTTGCATGTCTCTTTCTCTTTCGCAGAAGACCTACACTGTTGATAGAGAAATTGTTTTAAATGCGTTGCCAAGCCTGTGTCAAGCTTACTCGAGTTAATTGTTTCTCCAAAACATTTTGTGGCTCGTTGCTCAGTGATTTTGAAAACAGTAATAATCCTCTGATAGGAGACAGTTGAGATCATCTGGACACCAGGGGCCTCATTTTTCATTTGCCTCAGCACAGAATCAGATTCACCAATTAGTTTTTCTTTACCTGTCCTGACCAGGCGTACCAACAAATTCCCTATGAAAAACAGGGATAACTGTGGAAAAATTGGGAAAACATTGTTATCTATGAGTTTTATGTATTTAACATTGCGCAAACTGCCCGTCTTTAGTCTTGCAGCTCTTTTATTTCACCACCATAATGTCTGTATCTTTACTTATCCTTAGATAAGACACCAGCAGTGTCAAACAGTTTAGATTATTAGAGCTGAATTTGCCAATTGTGCATTTGTCGACAACCAGCAAAGCTTCCCTTCTTACCAGATGACGCGTCCACGTGGTAGGGAGCTCTTGAGGATTCATGGTACACCATATTGCTCATGGCCGCTTAAAAACAACTTGAATAGCACCAAAGAAGTGTGGGCAGTGGTGAGAGCACAAAAGAAAATACTATAGAGCAAGTAACGGATTCTAAACGTTTCTGATGTCTTGCACTGAGGACGGCACAGGGTCTTTATTTTCTCTTTGTCACTTCCCTCTGGGGACTGTGTTTTGTATTTTTGAGATGTTGCTGCATCGTGTGCAGCTGTGAATATACTAGATTTATAAATGTTCATCCAGACAGTTTGAAATGTTACACATACTTGAACAAATGAGGCCACGTGTCATGATCCTCTGCAGACATGTAATTAATGAAATGCTCTGGGCCCCATCAGGGAGGAAACTTTTTGTGAACTCAGGACATGCTGGAAGGGTTTACATCTTCTATAGGAGCTGCTGTTGCTGGGGTTAGAGGATGTCTAGGCTGCTGTGCTCACCTTTCAATAAACATCAACAGTTAGCTTCAAAGAGCTTCCACCGTGTGGAACAATACGTGAACTATGGCTGCCTGCTCTCCCAGTCGTTCTGTGCACTACAAGAACAAAGCTGGGAGTACTAATACTAAAACCTTAGAAAAACTGAATGAACACCAAGAAATCATAGTTTTCAGTGCGCTCCATAAACCCAGCAAACCACCATAAGACCCAAAACAGAGGTGAATATTCAACTGTGGCCGGAAGCATAGTGCCAAATAAACGTTGACATTGCTACATAATAAGTTCCTCATAACAGCTTGAAGGGTGACGGCATGTTTCTAAGAAGCTTTGTGAAACTGGAATAGAATTTACCAACACAGTTTGTCTCTGGTTCGCCTATTTTTAAACAGTCATCCAGTAATAGGATTTTAAACAAAATCAATGTTCTTTGAAAAAAATGATCCTGTTTTTTAAAATACCACAGCGTTAGTGTAGTGTCCAGCCACCGATGTTGTTGTCAGTAAGCGACTCTCCAGTTATGATATATTGCACTTATTGTTCCTCGTATTTGAGATGTTGTCACGAAAGAACTGTTGCGTATTCAAGGCCCTTTGTTTTTAAGGTGTTTCCTCAATGGCTTCTCTGAAACCCCACAGAGAACATCACACTGTGTTACTTTCAACAGTCCCTGGGTCTAACTTCTAGCTGCATTGTCAGGCAGCTTCCTCATAGGATGTCCCATTAGAAATGTTTTGTGTGTGTGACCACAATACACTCACGCACACACACACACACACACACACACAAACCAGACAGCAAAGCGTGTCTGTCAGTAGTGGACATTATAGGATCATTACATTGCGAATAAGTAACGAAAGAGCAAGAAACACAGGAGGTAGCTCGGCTCAATGGATCAGGAAATCACAAAGGCAAACACACATACTGCATTTTACTTTGTCTGGTGGGTGTAAAGTTTCCCCTGATAAACTTGTCCTTGACTCATACTCCAGTTCTTCTTAAATGACTGGGAACCTCCTACAGCAGCTCACGAGAGCCCATTTCCATGAACAACAAAAAGAAAGTAATGCGATGCAACCCCGTGCATTCAAGTCATACTGTGGCATGGCCTTAAACAGCAATTCTGCAAAGAAGAGTGGGCTCATTGCCAGTTACACAAGCAGTTCTAAGGTTAATTTCTCAGAACTGTAAAATATATTTATTTATAACAATGAGAAATATCCAATCCAACAGGACACTCTAGGTGCACAGTTTATCACAGCAGCCATTCATCTTGTGAATAAATGCCGTGCAGATGAATAGGTGAAACCACGAGGAAGCAGCTGCTGCAGACGGTCTCTGACCCACATAAAGGGATGTGGTTTGTTGTGTGCGTGTCCCATAAAAACTTCCACCACAGCCTCTTTATTTTATCTTCAGTACAACCAGAACTAATTAAATCGATTTTTTAAAATATCCATACACCTCTATATACAAAATAATATATTTTTCATTTACTTATTAAACTACTTCTAAAGACCAGTGTATTTCATTGTCATCTGAAATCAGAGGAAACTTTGACATATCTATCCATAGAAGTCAAATATACATCTTTGGTGCCCCCTAGAGGCCTGATAAAGTTGTACCTGAAAGAAAGTGATGTTTCATTGTTTTCTTTAGGTGGTAAATCATATACATAAAAATTAAAGTGTTTTTATTTGATAGTCTGTTGTGTTTGCAGGTTTTAAACATTTCACTTAATTGATAATATACTGAACAATATACAATATTATTATTGAGTATTATCAGCAGTCGCTTACAGTAACTCGTTTTGTCCACTAGAGGTCAGTGCAAAAAAACGCACGAGTCCAGAATGAGGCACAGCCAATGAAATTAGCACAGAAAGTCATGAAAAGGCTTTAGTGAGAAAAGAAAGCGACTGTTGAAACCAGATGCTGGGAAAATGCTTTTTGAAGTGTAACTGATGGTTTCACCTTCTCTGTTGTTATCTGTGCGTGCGCACAGTTTGGCTTTAATAGTCACAAATACCTTTATTATGGTCTCCAGGTTGCTTATACAGTTCCTAAATTGTGTCATTAATTTTAAATTTATTTTGGACCTCCCATATGTTGTTGCAGTTAATTAGCCTGAATCATTCTCCCCTGACAGACTACCGCGTACTGCGTAACAGTGATTTGTATAACTTCAGGTTTCTGTCTTAGTTTATCCTGACTCTGAAAAAGTGTGCTGGATAATTAGTTATATTTAAGTTGACGCTGTGACACTTTTACCATTTTCGTTGCTCGCAGCATCATGTCTGTCCCTGATCCAACATTCTATCTGCACTGGCCACATACTGCTGTTAATTAATGACACACTTACTAGTCTCCAGCTGAGGAGCTGGTTCTTTCTGTGGTCTTGTTTGTGTGGGTTTGAACCGTATACTACAATTTACAATATAACTGCTTACAAAGCTTGACGTACTGTAGGAAATTTCATTTTACTCAGCTGTAATGCAAATTTAGATCTTGTCAGTCATCAGCAATGTCTCTTAAGATGATACAATATTATGCACACGTTAGTAATTAGTGGGGGAGCATGGAATGCTCCCACACTATTGATATCCTCTTTTTATTTATTCTTCTTCTTCTTCTTCTT
>JAUMHF010000004.1:5683428-5757898 GCA_032359275.1 Microctenopoma steveboyesi | reverse complement strand
TTGTCTCATATTAAGCATTTTGGTGCTATGGCTTCATGGTATCACTAAAATACTTTTCAGAATGAGCATTACTTTCACACATATGTTTTGTTTTTTAATAGTAATTTTATTAATTAAAAGTTTTCAGCTCTTATTCGAGCCTTCCTTAAAAATATCAAGACAAAGTACTCCCAGAGTGTTTTGCATGCGTTCACTGCCTTTTGTAGCTGTACTTATCTCTCTCTATCCCTAACCACAGCCGACAGCACAGCTACATACCTAAACCATACTCTGACCCTAACTTTATCCTTAAAACAAAGTCTTTATCCAAAGCAATGCTGTAAAGGAGTGTGGTCCATCCCCATTGTCCTCACTTTTCAAAAAGATCACCACTGTCTAAAAAGCAAATTGGTTCTCACAAAGACAGGTGAAGAGGGATAACAGCACACACACACACACACACACACACTCACTTTGGTAATTTTATGGTAATAATACAAACAAGAGCAAAGTTCAACATTTAGTGTCTTTATAAAACAGATTTGCAAAATATAGCCAAGGCTTATTCATTTAAATACGCATAAATAGCAAGAAAATACTTTCCGATTTCAATTCAAATAGTTTTGAACTTCTTTATATACGAATCAGAAATGAACATTATATGAAAAACAGGCAGGACACCCTCTTTCAGCAGAAAAAACACAACCATACTGTATAGCTAAAGCAGAAGTTTGATTATTCAGAAATATACATCCTCTGAAGACACATATTCATAAACATTAAAACAAAGTCTTATTCAAGTTTGTGAAATATCAAAGTACACGTCTTTGGATGGATGCCTCAGAGTCTTTTAAGAGCTTTTTTGTTAACATCATCAGCAATGCAACCATAATTAACACCACGATAGCCAACAGTTTGAGTCTATGTACAATAGTGCAGATGAGGAGCTTAATTCAGAACAAGGCGGAGGAAGGATACTAACACATTATCAATTATCCTGGTTTATTAGACATCAAGTGGGCTTCTTTTGTTATAGAAGATATAGTCATGTTGGAATCAAATGTACTTGTAGGACACGATTGAACCATTTTAATGCTTCGATAAAAACACTCGTTCTCTTTGAAAAAGAAAAACAAATACATCTATTCAAGGTGACTCTCGCTGTGAGTAGTCTGGACGGCGGCTTCTTTATTTCTTTATTTATATTTTATTTGGTTTCAGTTAGTCATGTCTACTCCACTTCCCAGTCATTGTCAAACTTAAATCTTACAAGTACTGCATTTTTCTTTACAAAAAGTATTATTTTTTATGAGTAATATGAATAGTTTTACATTCATCATAGTCACTAATTCGAAGTTTTAGCAATTACAAAAAGTCCTGCTTATGCATGTACTTTTCAAAATAAATGTCTCACATAATCTTACCTCAGAGGATATTGTAAAATAACTTTTTAATGGTATTTTAGACAGCCTTGTAGATAAATAATAGACAGACATAGATATATAACAGCATTTAATTTCCAGTTCTGCCTTGTTTTAAATGCTGTCGAATCCTTTGTAAACATTCACAGGGTTGAAACATGACATTTGGGGAAAGTATTTATTTGGGCTGTTTATTCTTTTGTTTTTGTTTGAAGTGTCTTTTACCACCACATCAGCAGGCTTCAGAAGGTTTATTGATCTCACTTATCAAAAAGGTGCTTTAGCTTTCTAGAGCAGAACAGACACAGAAATTAAAGAGATTTCCTTTCTCGTCTTGTCTTTCTTCTCATTCTACAGACCAGAGTTCATTTAGCCGACTCGGGGATGGGTGGAGCGCGCTCCAGCCTCATGGTCCAAGGGTCAGAGGTTGCAGCATAAAATGGAGAACGTGTGAGCACTTCTTCTCCAGCCAGGGCGAAGGCAAACACTCCCCTCTGCCTCCCTCCTCCTGCCTTCTCCTCCTCTGTGTTGTGTTTTCCTTCCGTCTGTCGCTCCTCCCTACTCACTCCATCCACATTCTTAAATCCCAGACCTCTGTTGCCGAAACGGAGCAGCTCCCCAAGTCCATGACTCTTGACTCCTTGGTACGCAGGGTTCAACCCATTCTCCTCAAATCGATTGGTGGCAGCAGACGGGGGGCACAGGAAGTTACTGGTGGTTGTGGATCGCCAAGCAGCTGGTTTTCGCCCTCGCCTGGGGCGGGAGATTCTGCAGCTCTGCCTTTTGATGTGTCGATGTAGGTGGTCGGACCGTGTGAAACTTTTGTAGCAGTGCTCGCACTGGTACGGACGGACTCCCGTGTGGATACGGAGGTGGTTCTTCAGGTCGTAGTTGTGCACGAACTTGGAGTTGCAGTGGAGGCAGATGTAGGGGCGCTCACCTGTGTGCTTCCTCATGTGGATCTTGAGTTTGTCTTGTCTGTTAAAAGAACAAAACCACATTTTCACACAATATTTTGTGGGCGGAACGGTTCACACATAAGTTGCAACGCTGCACTCTGCCTATTTAAATCTTGTGTAGTAAGCAGGTTACTGCACTTTGCAGCCAGAATTTAAAGATGCTTTGACCTGTTTCAGTGTATGGCTTCTTCACTGGTAGACACTGACAAGGTTTTGCTGTAAAACACAGGTGGAAAATGTGCCAAAGAGGGAGGATGTTCGTGAGTGAGTTATTACTGATGCTAAGAAAGCAGTGGAGGGGGCTTTCCACTTTAAGCTCTTTGATATTCAAATGAGCTGAAAACAGATTAACCTCAGTCAAAAGAGCATGGGGTACTTTTTCCACTCAACACTGCTGTGTAATCAAAAATAAAAAGGAACAATAAGACATCTCAAGATGGTGTGACCATACAGAGCAGTTGCAGTGAAGTGATACGGCTTCACATACCTGGTGAATCGGACTTCACAAATAGTGCACATGTACGGTTTCTCTCCCGTGTGTGTTCTCATGTGTCGTGGAAGTTTCCCAGCTCCTTGGATGACCTTGTTGCAGATGGGGCACTGTTGTGATGCTTTGGGTTTCATCTTCCTCTCCTCCTCCAGCTGCCAGGGAGGGAACAGCGCCCCGAGGTGAGACGCAGAGCTCAGGAAGCTAAGGTACGATCGGAAGTCAGCTTCATCCTTAATTGGTCCCAGAGCATGACCTTCTGATGCCGCCGACCCAGTGTTCATGGTGCTGCCCAGGCCCGAGCTGACAAACTCTTTGAGGAAGTCGCCATGGAGCAGGCTGGGTGGGACTTCCTCCTTCATCTCCTCTTTTATGATCTCTCTTTTCACAGCTAGATCAAGGGGCCTAGAGGCCTCAAGTGGAGTGGAGTTGGGGAAGGTGTGGGAGAGAAGGGCTTGTGGGGAGGTTCCTGCATGGGGATGCTGATGGTGGCTCGGATCCAAAAGCTGCTGCGGGAAGCCAGGGAAATCAGAAGCCCACATCGAGGGGTAGAAGCCTGGGAGGAGAGGAGAGAAGCTGGCCCTCCTGTCCAGTGCTGACATACGTGGATACAGGCCTTCTTGGAGGAGAGACTCTATGGAGAAGTCCTTGAGAGCCCGACTCTCCAAACTTTCCTGGAATACAGGAAGCATCGTAAGCTTTACGAACTTAGAAACTGTAAAAAATTTTTTGCATCACAAAAATACACGATTATTAATAAGATATCCAGTGAACGATACCTGTTTCCCTGTGATATTGTCTGGAGACTGGGACTGGGACGACTCTCTGTGCAGGTCAAACTGCTGGCGGTATGTGGAGGTGCTCGGAGGCGGCGAGTCCTCTGTCCCCAGAGGAGTCCGCTCACCCCTGCTCTCAGTCGACTGCAGTGACCTCTCACTGACATTGTCCTCCTCTTCATCCTGCTCATCTTTCCTCGAACCCACATCCTCCTCTTCGTACTCCTCCTCTTCCTCCTCCTCCTCCTCTTCTTCCCCGTCCTCCTCCTCTTCTTCCTCCTCTTCTCCATCCTCCTCTCTCCCTCCTCCGCCTCCGCCGCCACCACCTCCACCCCCGCTGTCCATGATCTCCATGCAAACGTTGATGATGCAAGGAATCTCAAGCATCTGAGCTGCATTCAAGATTTCTTTTACATTGGACGCCGTCACGGTCAGAGTGGAAGTGTAGGCAAACTCCAGGATGGCCGTGAGAGACTCTGGAGCTACAAAGTCAATTTCATACACCGCGGCAGTGTGATGGGGATCTCCACTGTCAGTGGTGGCCACTGTGAAGAGCTTCTTGAAGTACTGGCTGCAGGCTGCCAGAACTGAGCGGTGGGTGCGATACTCCTGGTCGTGGACGATAAGGATGACGTCACAGAGCAGCCCGTCACGGCGCTGCTCGTTGAGGCTGCAGAGGACATCACTGCTGTGATTCGGGAAGGGGATCCCAATCAGGTCTTCCACTCTGTGGTGAACCATTCTCCTCTCAGGCTCTGTTGGTTACCTGGATAGGAGACAATATTGATGAACTGTTTA
This sequence comes from Microctenopoma steveboyesi, assembly GCA_032359275.1. Classification (NCBI taxonomy): domain Eukaryota; kingdom Metazoa; phylum Chordata; class Actinopteri; order Anabantiformes; family Anabantidae; genus Microctenopoma; species Microctenopoma steveboyesi. The sequence goes on along the minus strand of JAUMHF010000004.1, from coordinate 5,753,478 downwards.
GTGACACTTAAAAAGACAAATCATTCATTCTGTGGAAACCATAAAAACAGTTAGTTAGACAGTTCGTTGCCTTTGCCTTTATATTTACTTGACTTTACTTTGCTTGGCAGACGCTTCTTATCCAAAGCGACTTACAGGGATCTAGCGCTGGGTGTCTGGCTCAGGATCACACCTGGCAGGGGATGGATTAAGAGTCAGACGGGATTCGAACCTGCGACCTTCTACATCCCAGTCTGACGCTTAAACCACTGAGCTACCAGGCTGCTCTATTTAAAATACAAATCTAAGCATCAGCTGTTACTTAAAGATAAACCATCAGGTTATATTTCTTATGAGCAATGATTTATTTATTTTTGAAAGTACAACACATTTTCTAAGTTGCATCTTATTTGGGTTTGGCTTATTAAACATAAATAAATACATCTGATATCATCTGTGTCTTCTTGCACTTGTGTGTGTGTGTGTGTGTGTATAGGACATAGGATGCCCTTTCTGATTTCCTGTTGCCATTAAATGACTGGTCCCATTAACCGTCGCTGACAAAGAACAGAGAATGTCAGTTCTCATAAAGCACGTAGTTTCATGGTTTCATGATTCCTCACCAAACAAGGGGTCAGTATCATACGCTTCACTTTCGTTATCACTAGGAAGGAGCGTTTTTGCTGCGTGGAAGAGTCAGCAGGACGATTATGAGGGCGTGATAAAGTAAAAAAATTTAAACAGCATCTGAAACACTGATTTACAAAGTGCAGTACGAGTGACAAGTGGTCCACAGCTCGGCTCAAACCACTTTGAAATGGAGTGTCCCTGATGATAACCAGCATCCATTCATTACATGAAGGATTTCTGAAAAGCATTGGTATTTGAATAGGGGGAGGCTCTTAACTAAGGCTGGTATTGTTAACTCAGCGAGTGACAGTCTAGCTTTATTAAAATATACTGCGGGCATGCTTGCTGGTGTGCCATCTGTGCAGCAAAGGCAACAAGTGGTAAATACAGCATGTCTCATTTTGAGCAAACATCAGATCAGATGATATTTATTCTTGAATGTGTTATCACAATTTCTTGTGGGAACGTGTGCAACTGTGTGTTGGGGAAGCCCATCATCTCGATTAAACTGTTTCACTTTTTTTTTTTCTTCAAACAAAGAGTTGTACCGTCCATTCCTATTTTCTGTCTCTACCAGATATGAGCGCAAGGCGAGCTGATACCTTCATTCGAGCGAAACAGCGCGTGATTGGGATGTGGTGAGAAATGCAGAAAACATCAAAAGAGGTCAGATTGCACTCCAGATACTGTATCCTGTCACAGTGCTTACTTAGCAGTATATCTGTCCTCAATTATTTGTCAGCGCAGAGGCTAAAAGCTCGATACAAAAGATATTGTCTCAAGAAAACTCCCTGTTCACGAAGTCTTCAAATCTTCATTCTACAGTCGCCTGAGTTCCTACCTGTTGATTCACTGAGCGGCTGTTTACAGTTACAGTGCTAAAACTTCCTCTGGCAGGGTGCTCGTTCATTCACATCTATGAATAGAGCATAAACTTAGACGTCCACACTTGGTGGTCACTAGAGGCATGTGTAGATAAATACTTTGAAGCGGCCCCGCTCACCGCAACTACATTGTTGACTGGCTCTAAATGGTCCATGGCTGAAGCCACACACACACACACACAGAAACACAAGCCTCTCGCTTTCTTATTTCTTGTGCTGCAGTGGATCACACCACAGAAGGAAAGAGAAAACTATTTCAGAAACTCTCTTAGTTCACCTGCAGGTACACAACTTGGATACCAATCTTACATGTAGTTTATTCTTGTCGATCTTGTTGCTAGGTAACTGTTGCTATATTCATGCCATTGATACGGTGTGGACATAATTAAAACGTCTATAGTGAGGGGTGGTGGCAAAGGATACAGTCCCACAGACCTATGAAGCCACACTGGGGGGGGGGCTGGAACAAAAGAGTAACAGAGAAAGTTTCTTGCCAGACAAACCGATGGGATAATGACTTCAAAATAAAAATAATGATAGGAAATAGGCAAATCCCATGTAAGGGAACGGGAAAGATGACTTTATTGTCATTAAAGTTATACACTGAAATTTAGTTTGGTGGCATAAACTTCATAAAACACCTACAGCGTAGTACTAAACTCATACAACACACACACACTCACCACGGCTACATTAAAACCCCCTTCACTCTGTAATGTCCTCTGGAGATTAATGCTGCCTCTACAAAGAATAAGACACTGTCCTTTTTCTAATATATTAATACGTCCATAAAAGTAACAGCCTGGGTAATAGGTGAGAGATTTGCCAGTAAGAGAGCAGGCGAGAGATCAGATGGCCCTGAAAGTTCCCCAACAGGTTGCACAAACATCAGCAGAGGGGCTCCACCCTGCAACAGCCTGCCAAGGTAAACAATAGCACAGAGCCAGTGGATAAGAGGAAGAGAAAAGGAGTCTGATCGAGAGGGCTGGGCAAACCCACTGTCATTCTTTCGCTCTCCACCAATCCCACCCGCTCCTGGAACGGTGGCACACGTGCTGCTGTTGCTGTTTGCTCGCCTGGTGCCCCAGCGAGCACCACTCCCCACCGTTCCCACTGTTTGCCTGCCACTAGCTAGCGCTAGCTCTTAGCGGCCGGCCCCTAATTACAATGTGGAGAGGATCTAAGGAGGATGTGCCACATAGACAGGGAGGGGAGGAGGGCACAGCTTTCCCACCACAAGGTCCTGGAGCGACATTTCATCAGCCAAACAGCCTTAACCCTTCGCAAACACCCCCACCCACCCACCCCACCCTTCAAAACTGCCAGGGTGGGGACGCCTTGTGAAAGGACTCTGCTAATTACTGTTTAAGTCATTTGGCTTTTTATCCGTCCTACTCTTATGGCAGAGTCATGGAAGGACACCCAAACTTTCGTTTAGCAGTAAAACTCACGGGATAAATAGTGGCAGGCCAACGTGTCATTAGGCGGCAACAAATAAATAACTGTTGAGCTGAACTTAATCAATAAACCGATCACTGATGAGCTGACTTTCTGTCTGTCTGTCTCTCTCCTTCCGCCTGCCACCACCGGCTACGTCTTCTCTCATGCCGCACTTAGTCACTAACACGTTCGACTCAGCACTCCCACCCCAAATTATGTGTCACCTCCATTCAGCGTTGTCTTTCTCTTTCCCAAGAGCTTCATCTGCTTTCCGGGCTCCGACCACCACCACCACCACCACCTCCACCTCCTCTTAATCATTCTCCTCCTCCTCTTCCTCCTCCATCTCCTCCTCCTCCTCCTCTCTCTCCCTGTTGCAGCTGTATCATCATTATGCCCAGAGTAGAGCAACTAACTTGTCCCCATCCCTGACCGCTCAGGCCACAAATCAGCAGCTAATGTCCATCTCAACCCTTGTCACAGGCAGACACTCATTTGGCCTGTAAGCTACGACACCCAAAACCTAGTTTATCCCTGTCAGGCCAGTGCATCCACCTAACCTACATGCTAAATCACCATCAGCCAAAGTTTACCCCTGTCACCAACTGCCCATAGCAAACACCTGCTAAACAACTGTCACAAATGGACAAGTGCACAGACAATAATTTAAAGTATTGACAGACACAATTCGCCTGCTTATTAGGAGAAGACATTCATTTGAGCTACTGTGTAAGCTAGTCCATTATCACCAGTAAAACACCAGTGCACCTGTTTCTTGAGGGGATTGTTCCTTGGTTGGTGTTTTAAAGACAGTTGTCTGGAGCCCAAAAGGCCCATGGAGAGAGAGCTTCTCAGTTTTATCTTAATTGCTGTCAATTACAACAGGTGAGCAGTATATAATGCCTGTTACACAACATGGATTGTGCCGTTGTCTTTAAATGTCAGAGCCAAATTTGAGAATTTCACTGCACAAGTTTTGTGTAAAAGTTGACACTCGCTTGGAACTTGCATGAAATTTACACTGAGTCTGGATTATATATCACATTTATGCTATAGAGGACAGAAGGAGGTTAAGGATATAAATGTGCTACCTTTATAAACTGTTAATTTAAGTATAGAGTTGTATAGAGTAGTTATCACTTTCAACAAATCTCTTATAATCTGGAAAAAACGAAACTTTGCTTTAAACAATAAAATCATGTAAGTTCAATAAATAGTTCATTTGTGTTCATTAGAAGTAAGATAAACATTTTACAACTTAAAATAATAATACTGCATGTGGATTTGCAGTAGAGGCCGCTTTAACGCTCTCGGCTCCTTAAAGAGCCTGATGCATAGGTCATCTCTTGAGCCTTGAGGGGGGCCCATAGCTACACTCCATTATCTCTCTCACCCCCAAAGTAAACAAAAGTTTATGGTTCGCTGCTGAATGTCGGTTCACTAATTAAGAATGTTTTCTCTAAACTGTTCACCATAAAACGAAGGGCAGATCATTGATTATTCTGCACCATCTTATAAGTTTCTACACTGGAAGAAGGTTGTGTTTGTACCCATAGGCAAAGATAAAACAATACAAAATATAATAACCCTTTTTAAAAACAGGGATATTTTCCAATTTAACCTTCAAAAATATTATTCATTTATTTACTCACTTATTTTTTAATATTAAAGCGTCAGCTCATTTAAACATTAACAGAATGTTTTGAAAGTTCAAGTACAAAAGTTACGCGCAGTGTGAGAGTGCAGGTTCAAAACGGACTAATGAGATATAATGAGACTAACGCGTCACTGATATGACATTAATCTAAATTTCCTGTCACAGTGCGAAGGTGTGAACCTACAGGTGCTCTTTTAAAGTGGCGTAAACACTGCAGTATCTGATACACCATCTACATTACGTATAACCTTATGCTTTTCTTTCAAAGCCTTCTCTGAATTGTATTTTCTTCTCACACTGACGTACATGCTGCGCTTTCAGATTTAATCACACTTCTTTATGATTTCTCCGTAGAATTCAGTGTGAGAAAACACATTTTTACACCTGACTAAAAACAACTGCAGCTAAACAGTTCTTATACTGGTCATTGTATTTTGTAACTACATGAGCTAAGAGGTCTCTAAGCTGACTCGTTGTAAACAATAATTTACAGCTCTGCTTTAAATCCATAACATGTTTTTATTTTGTCCACACTCAAAAACATCTCCCTAAACTTTCTGAATTACCTGAGTTATTATTTTGGATTTGAAGGAGACTGTCGTGTAGTGTAGATATGGAATATCTAAAAGTGAAATATATAATTACTGCTGGAGACAAAACACATACTTAAGTCCACTAAAACTACTATGTTTGACGCTTCAAAGACATGTTGTGATGCTATAAATACTCCAGCTATTTCCAGAATTTTATAGCACAATATTTACACTGCTGCCTAAATAATTACGAGTCATTAAGTGACTTTACTGATCTGTTTGCTCATCGTCAGGCCTTTATGATGGAGAGCAGAGAGCTACAGCACTCATGTAAACTAAGTGATGCCCACTGTAAAATAACGCACAAGTGTAAGCTTGTTCACACACACACACACACACACACACACACACACAGTAGCACTGTGACAAATTATTACGGATATATACTCTCAAACACACACCCATGCTCCAAAAGTCTGGCATCCACATAAACTCACACATGTCTTGATATGTTCCCCAGCATTCCACAGCTTTGCAGCAGCCTTCACCTACCGTACCTTCAGCTTCTGGCGTCCGCTCACGTGTCTTTGTATTTCCAGACTACCAGGAAACCAGGCTACTAGGCTCTGTTGCTCCTCGCTTGACCTCTCAGCATTGCCCTTTTTTAATTGAAGCACAGCTGCCGCTCTCTTTGCCAGTCTGTCTGTCAATCAGTCAGCCAGGCAGTCAGTCCATTCACAAGCTCCTCACACCGTCTCGGATGCCCATTCACAAAATAAAAAAAGAAAAAACACCCAGAAAGGAATATCCAATGGAGAGAAGCAGAAGCGGCGCAGCCGAGGAGAGCACAGTGTGATTCTTGGGTCTGTCTCTGTAGCAGCGTGGCTAGTGTGGAGTTTAAAGTCAGGATCACTGTTGTGTGTGGCTCATGTAGGACGAGCGAGAGAGTGAGAGGAAGGGAGGGAGGGCAGCAGCACTGCGCTGTGGAGATGTCGCACCACTAGTTTTTATAGCAGGGTGGGTAGCTGGAAGATAATAATACCCCATCCTCCTCCACAACACAAGTTTAAGCGCACTGTGTAATAAGCCCATGGCGCAGACACCCTCTGATTTAGGTCAGACAAAATGAATTTTTAGTTGTGTTAGGGTGAATTTTGGTATAAAGGGACCGGGGCAAAGAAACTCTAAGGGGTTGTTTAGGGAGACTGAGGGAGGGTAGAAAAAAAGGAAAGGAGTAGGAGAGAGAAAAGTTGGAAAACTATTTCGTGCACCCTGGTTGGTTAGTCTCAAGCTGAGATGAGGGGGCAGAAACACAACTGCAACTTAAAGTCAGTCCATGTGCATTTACACCTGTTTCAAATGGACTCCTGCAATTCTCGCTTCCTTTCTATGCCACACCCAAAATCACATTTATAATATAACTAACATTTAACTAGCACTGTGCACAGGACTTTGGGCACTCTAGGGTGACGAAGAGGGGGTCACAAAATGCACACATACACATACACAGCCACCATAAATGGAGAGCAATTACTGAAAAACAGTGATGATGTAGTACCCTGCACTCAAACTGATTGAGTCAAAGGTGTTAATGTGAAAGGAAATATTGCTTAAAAGCTGACTCTATCTGAGACAGAATTCAACCACAGACAGTAAAAAATACCACATGCAACCGTGTACAGGGTTATTTTCCTTTTTGTTAAAACATTTTTTTTAACCAAGGTTTCAAAAACCAGGCTGAACAGAGCAGAAGGCCAACGTTAGATTTCAGTTTTGAGTCAGAAAACACATAAGCAGTGTAACAGTTGGCGAGCACACCACCGCCTCAGTCTGTGGAGAGGAGGAGGAAGTTTATGCAGAAAGGTGTAGATACTGTAGAAGAATGTATTTAGGAGGCATCACGTTTGGGGAAAGACAAGAGAGGTGGAGATCAGAGAGGACATTTTCTGTAGAAGGTCCACAGCAACAGAATTTAGTGTCACCAAGAGTGGCTTACAAACACTTACTTTACTTTACTTTACTTTACTTTGCTTGGCAGACGCTTTTATCCAAAGCGACTTATAGTTTTACTATGACTTTACATATTCACAGGATCTGAAGCAGACATTGGGCTTCCCTTCATTAAACCACGCCTTTTGTGATTTTTTTTTTTATTAATCTTGCTCACAGCAGGATTTTTTTATTAACTGTGTTACTTTGCAGTAAAATAGTTTTGTTTTTTTTCCCCATACAGATGTAAAAACAAAGCAAACGTTGGTTTTGTTGTGCATGAAGAAACTAAACCAGCCATATAATCCCAGACGTTTTTCATTCACAAAGTGAGAAAAGGTAGAACGCGTAGTCGGACCTTCAAATCCGCTAAAATATTCCTAACCATCCATAAATCACAACCGACAACTGTGCAAGTAGTCAAATTGTGTCACATGAACCTCCACAAACAAGGAGACATCACAGTGTGCATCAGACTGCTATGCCCACTTCTTCCTGGGGAAAACACGGACTAAAGCAAACCACAGTCCATGCCCCGGTGGTTTTCACTGTTTTGTACTGGGTGAGAGCTGAGGCCAGCTCACGTTGGCATTTAGTATATACAAACGGGGTTAGCCACTAACTGCTCGCGAGCTGGCCAGATGGCCAGAAAAACAGCCGTCGTGTAAGGTCAGGTATCCGTTCTAAACACGTCGCTGCCATCATAGCAACACACTAAAAGTAGTACCTGGGTGGACGCCATTGTTCCTAACTCTATCAATCTGCAGGCTGTTGTACTGTAATCTGTCATCAACCATGATTGACACAAACCAGCAAAGCAGCTGTCTAATAGTGCACATATGCGATGTGTAAAATACTCTAATTTGCACTGCAGGTCATTTTGAGGTGTAATTTCAGCCCAATTAATGTGCTATTTCGTTTAGTATTGCATGACTGAATGGCAGATTTATTTTAGGATAGTTCTAGCGCTTTTATATGTTCACTTACTAGCATAGAATCTATTTTTCTGTTGTCTGAGGAACATCTCGTTGTGTCAGTGTTTTATATTTCTATAGCACAAAGTCTTTCCTCGCATCCATCGTTCTCGAGTGATAGGCTACACCGCAAACTGGTGAATCTTGTCACTCTGAGTGCCAGCAGTCATAAGGGTCTGAGTAAGAGTCATCTGTTTTGTCTGTCTGGTGTCTCAATGTACCTGTTTATTGCCACCTGCTGCACCCAGCAAGCTACACGTACCAGGGCAGCAGATTGGCACTTTGGAGAGGAGCGCAGTGTGAAGCTCATTACATAAAATTGATATCATGGAGACTTAACTCAACTTGCCTTACTGTGAGGAGTCACAGAAAACTGTGAGCAGACTTCTCACAGAGAAATATCAAATCAAGTACGCAAAAGAAGTATCTCCACCTCCCACCCCCTCCTCTTTTGGTCTTTTGTTTGATCCTGGACTGCTTGACTCACTCAGGTTGGCCTGTTTGGCACAGAAGCCCATTATTATTGCTTGAATAAACCACTTTAACCCCCACCCGCCACCACAAACACACGCATGCTCGTATGTGTTGTGTGCATTCCCAGCCGCCCTATGCAGAGTCACTTTGCATTTTGATCTCGACAGTATCTTTTATTCTGCTCAGTGTGTTACCACTTATTAGCAACATTAGAGCCACTGTCGCGGTTCAGTTGAGAGCTGAAGGTTTGAAAGAAAAAAAATGTTTGTAAAGTTGGTGACCTGTTCATTTGTTCCCTTTATTCTGCACCTCTAACACTGTTTGCAAGGATGCAATAATTACACCATCACAAAAAAAACCTCACAGCACAAAACATGTTATTTATGTTTTTGTAAACGTCTCCATAGACCAGGAGCACGTTCATGTATTGATTGACATGAGACCTTTTTCTGATTGGCTGGTGAGGGAATATCTCTGCGCTGCTACTACGTTGTTCAGGTCACAGACGTTGTTGACAGCATCTCTCCACTTTATTTACTCAGTGTCTCGCTGTACAAAACAGGTTTAAAATATGTAGCCACGTGCTTAGCGAGTATTCTCTGGATTAGTAACTGCCGAAGCAGACAAACACAGCCAGCCCAACTCAACCCTTTTCCCTGATGTCTCAGAGGCCAGGTGCAGTCTGGTGTGGGAGAGAGGCAGGAAAGGGAGGCGGTCATGAACTACAGTTCAGAGATAGAGCATCGCAGCAGCCTCCCAAGTCTGCAGGCCCTGCAGAACAGAGATACATGCACAGATGCGATGTTGCTTCATACAAAGGGAGGCATGCATGTGTGCAAACTCAGTGTCCCCTCTGTCTCGCTCAATCACAGGCAAATCCTATCAGAGGTCATTAGAACTCACCTTGGAGCATGCCATTCGGGTGAGTTAAGTTAGGGCGTCTACGTTCTGCTGATCTGTCTGTAAGTGCTTTAACTTTCTCCTGTTTTGTCTTCTTTTCCAACATCCTAATCAGTATTGGAAGCTTTGCCAGAAGGGAGGTAGAGTACACAAGCTGCATATTTAGAACTGCGAGCGCTGGGAGAGACAGAGAGTTACAGTGTTTCACAGGTGGCCATAATGCGTTGTGTGAACCCGCTTCTGCGTGTGTGTGGATAACTGGGATGTTTGTGGTGACGTTTGCCAAAGACAAATATGATTATTTTTTATGTTTGAGGCAATTTTTGTGTACAAAAATGTGGAAATCTATTCTCAACGTGAAACTGCAACAGAGTATGCAAGGAGTCAGTCCTCGCAATCCTCACTCGCATGCTTCTGCTTCTGTTAACCTTTACGGATATTGTGTTCATTTGATTAGATTGGTGTGAATATTTGTGTGTGTGTGTGGGGACATGTGTGCACGTTGGGAGGGTCCTGGGGTGAATGAGGACAACTCCTTATGGTGATAACGAGAAGGAGGCCAGATTTGGTGGGAGAGCCTCTGTCTGCCCTCAGGTAGTGTGTGTGCATGTTTGTGTGTGTGCGTGTGTATGTGTGTGTGTGTGTGTGTGTGTCAGCAGGAGTGCCCTCGGGCACTCTGGCACCTCCTAATTAAAACCAGTCAGGCTGCAGGGCAGGGGAGACAGATGCCTGTCATGACACACACACTCACACACACACACACACACACACACATATGTGCACAAGGTGGCGGACAACATACAACCACATGCACAAATGTGCAGGTATGATGCGTAGGTCAGCTATTTTTGGATCCACACCTAATTTCATCCCACCCACTCAGGTATCACACAGGTAACTAATCTGTTTCTAACCCAAATGATACAAAAACTGACACAGCATTGACATAATGCATGTTAATAAGTCTTTTTACAAGCGAGGACAAAGAAAATGTTCACATGCATGTATGTTTCCGTTACCTGACCTGTTTTCAATAATTTAATAAGAACCTGTTGCTTATTTTTAAAGAATAAAAGCCTTGGGTTAGAACAAATTTGGCTAATTAGGTTTAAAAGGCAGTAAGTGGCCTCTCATTAGTTGTGTTTCTACCTGAAACGCTGCTGGATTATGGCCAACTTATTCACCAATGGCACACAGCAGGCAGACCTCACACACTCTGTCTCACATGCAGTCGTGACCCATAGTAGCTTCCAGATTGACACATCTCTCTTTCTCCCCAGCACAAAATCAGACATAATTGTGCTGAATGTCTGTTACCTGCAGACTCTGTCACATTTTATATCCGTTCCCCCATGTACGGCCCAGAGCACATATAGTACTTAGCAGGCTAACTGCTGTTTGTCTGGGGTGGGTGGGTGGATCAAGGCATGCTGCTCTCCTTTCTCTCTCAGTGATTAGATAGCATAAGCAGGCCAGCTAGCCTAACCCACACACTCATGTCTCTAAAACTGCCATGCAGCCCTGCTTTCTCTCTCGCTGCCTCTCACATACAGGTGGGTGGACCCACTTATTCAACCCAGATCTTTCTTTTAGACATTATGAAATTGTGCTCTTTTTTTTTCCATTTCTTTTTTTTCTTCATCGAACTCCCTGATGCTGAATGGCATTCAGCTATGCGTGTTCCCCTGCAACGTCTCTGCAGCTCTGTTCTACAAAGTAGAGCTTTAATTTTCTAATTTACTAGGTGATAATTTTGTCTGATTGCCAAGCTGAAAATCGTGTCTCTTTGCACTTGTCACTATAAGCTGAGGCTGTGGGTTGCCAGTGGTTACAGGGGCCTATTTTCTATTATCTAGGTAACATTCAGGAAACACCCACAATTTGTATGTAAAATGCTTCATTGCACAACCACATTATAAAGTGTGGCCACCACTGACATTTCAGATGTTGAAATGTGTGACAAAAATACTTCTCAGATGACTTTGACTATGCTAGGGAATATAAAGCCACTGTGAAGTGCATTTCTATTGTTATTTAGTAAACACACTATATTGCTAATACATGTATGTCATGGAATTTAAGAAATGACGGATTCAATTTAGTAAAGTTATTGTCTCAACATTTATTGTTGAGTTGCAATTTATTAAAAAGAAACAGCATATAATGCAAATGAATGCTAACTAGAATAATGTAGATACGTTATTATCTAAGGAACGGGGTTGTTTCTCATAATGCTGTGCTTTGAGTCAAGCTAGGTGCTAAATACTGTTTATGCTGCAAGATTCAAGGTGACCTAGGTTGGACATAATCAGTCTGCATTGAAGAAAAAAGAGCAACAGCAACAGCAGGGACAGTGGGAGAAAGACGAGGAGTGTGGTGGAAATGGAGAAATTGTAAACGGAAAGAAAGTATATAGCTTTAAAAGCAGAGAGGGTGCGATCGAGCCGACCTCTGGGAGTGCGAGTGCCTGCCTCCCTGGCTGCTTTGTCGTTTGAGCCAGGCACTGTGTTTCGTGAGGAACGCAAAAGTACACAAATCCCACAGAAGGAGCTTTTTTGGCAAGGCTCGGGCCTCCCACCCACGGCAGCCTCTTCAAGCCTCCTCCCATCCTCTATTCATCTGTGAGGGGCGGCTTACTCACCCAGCCCAACTCCACACAACAAAACCTGGACCTCGAGCCTACGGAGGAGGGCGGGCACGCACACACACACACACACACACACACAGCTATTCTGCAGCAGTAGACAAAGAAACATACTTTAACCTGAACGTAAGAAGCGTTTCTGAGGGCACGCACCTAACTCACACTTCGTGGCACTGATCAAAATCTGTCTCAGCTGCCTCAGCAGGATTTGAAAACACTGAAACCGATTTTAGACAACTGTGACAAGATGACATCTGTGTCGTAGCAGGTTAAAATCAGATTGTGTATACCAGCGTAAATGCTGTTACATGGACGTGCCTACATGCTGTCAGGTGGGAAGAAGGCGTGTGGACTCACTCACTCTGTCAGTGTTGTAATGAACACACTGCATCATTCTGCAATTATGAAGCTCATTCGCTTGACGCATTCATACACCAACTCTTAAGTCTCTCTTTCTCTCAATCACATACTTTCATGCTCACATGCATTTACTCACTTGCTGGGGTGCATTTCTGTGCAAATACGAGGTCACTTCCTTTATAGGGTTACTTGCACATTGTCTAATCCCATACAGTATACTATAGGCGAGATTGAGCAACCATGAATGAAATCTGCCTCAGGTAATGTTTGTTAAACACAAGAGAAGCTCAGTAACAAAAGACCTGTGTGGATCAGGTTCAGTTCAGATAATCTTGGAGGAAGAAAGAAGCAGACAGAGGGCTGTAGTCAGGGTGTGTGATGAGAGTAGGTGTGGTAATGTCTATTTGACTTTATCCCCATCTAACCCCAACTGTGGCAGGAAGAGAGCTCAATGAATTTGTCTTCCTTCCATTAACGATTAGAACTGATAAACATGTCAGGCTGAGATATGTTAAATGAATTATTATTCATTTACATATATTTTATATTGGAAATAATGTCAGCATTGTCACTAACATTGTTCATCTGCTTAGAAGCTGCATTCATTTAATTTACCACAACTGGGTACTGGAACTGTCTGTGAACATCTAAACCTTTAGTTTAGTATAGTAGACATACTATATAGCACAGTCTGGTAATTCTGTTCAGTTGTAGTATCAGATTTGGTTGTTCAACAGTGATCAGGCAGTTTGTCATGTTGTCACTCTTTAATAATAATCCTACAAGCTAACAGTTACCCACGCAATTGGATAAGGGGGAGGGGGTTCACAGACAGGAAGAGTGAAATAATTTTAAATGTCACACCTCTGCTCCCACATCTGTTGCACAGAGAAACCAAATCTACAGTTACATTTAAGGTTAAATCAGACTATACAATGAATATTCCTGGAGGACAGATCATACAAACTCACACTGTCTTAAATTAAATTTTAGTACAACTTATTCTGTTTATTTTGAAATAGACGTGAGGGTGACTCTGACAAATATATAGAAACACAAACTGTGTACAGCAAATCATTAAACAGGCTGTGGTTACAATAACCAGTACGGGTTAAAATGATATTTTTTCTCTCAATGCGTTTCAGCTTTGTCATGCTTTCACTTGCTTCCTCGTCAGCGTGACTGTTACAGTATGTGAAAAGGGAGGCTTTCACTGTACGCACATCTGCTGCAAGATGTGTGCAGGAAAGTTTCTGGACAGCACAGAGGATTGCTGGACATCCTTTTTTTGCTGCATGTTCTATTATAATAAGTTTGAGACATGGAGTCATTTGCAACTTAAAATGGGAACACAGAGGAACCTAATTCTGCAAAAGGTCAGCCATCCTTTAGTCTGATTCTAGAGCTCAGTGGGTAGCAGACAGCTCTTGCATGCTTTGAAATTTTACCACTATACACAAAAAATATGAACCTCTCATTATGACTTTTTGAGTATATGCGAAATAGTTGTACAATAAAGAAAATAAGCAGAAAAGAAGAGCGAGTGAAAGAGCCGGTAAGATGTTACTGACCTTTTAAGAAGAGAAGTTTTGATTTCAGTTCCTCCCTCTCTTTCACACACACACACTCAGTCCCTGTCAGGAAACTCGACACTGTCTCAGCACTGGCAGACTTGTGAAAGTGAGAGCAGGCGAGATAGAGACTCAAATTTGCTCTGAAGGTGTGTCAGTGATTTGGGGGAGTGAAAAGGTACTGTTCCATGAAACGGTTATCTAAGAAACACAACTAAACAAAAACTGCTACACCCACCAACCTCAGCCAACACCCCTCCCTCCCTCTAAACCTAAAATATTTGGCAATGTTCCCTACAAGTCCACCTGTGCTTAGGGGAGGGGAGTGACATGCAATCACAGGCCAAGCCTTAAAACCTGCTTGAGAGCTTATACTGAGTGGAATGATTCTGGTAGGAAACAGAGATTTGAGTCTTGGAAGTAGAGGACAGAGGAGATGGAGTGCTGTAGGGCCCCAAAAAGGCTTTAGGTCTGGCGTTGAGGCCCGAATGAGGCTGGAGAGAGCAGAGGCAAAGACCAAACCAGGAGCATAGGGTGAAAAACAGAAGCAGTGAGACTGCAGCTGGTACTAACGCGAAGCTGGACAATTGCACTTAAGATTTTAAACAGGGTCAATGCAAAAAAATGTTGACGAGGTCGTTACAATATAATGCAGGTCTGAGTCAGTGGGTGGGTCTTAACCTGTGCCAAGCAAAATGGTTTCGTATCAGGTCTCAGATAAAAGACATATCAGGGGAAAAATCAAGCAGCTGAACAAAGGTGGTGTGATAGAGGGTTGGTGACAGTATTTGAGTATATTAAGGTGTGTGCTTCAGTGTACCAGTTCGTACCTGGCAAAACATAAGAACAATTGCTCTGAACTGCTCTGAAGCCTATAATACTGTATAATGGGAATGTAATAAGAGGGTGTAATCAGTGATGTAAATGCTGCTGAAAGTGTCATACTGGGTGATATAGCAGCAACACCATGGGGTCTAAGGATTGTTACACTACAGAAAAGTGTAATTTTGTGCAACCAATGCAATAAAGAAATATTTTATGGTCAAAATATATTTTCTTTATCGTCATTGGTGTTTTCCCTTATATTTTAAATTCAATATCAATATCAACAAATCACTCTTCTAAAGTGTCTGCGAAATGGGACAAAATGAACCTACAAAGAATTATCACCTGATTCTGCAGCTCTCCTCGATTAGCTGGTGAATGTGGTGGAACATTTAGCAGCTACAGATCGAGATACTGTCAGGAGTTAGGAGAGACCACAAACAAATAGAGAATCATCATTTTTCAATGTCTGGTAGTTGTGTAAATAGGTGGGGGATCATAAAAGCATTTCGACCAAATATAGGTTGGTTCAGAACCTAGGGTTCTGGTTCTGGTTCCAGACTGAACTGGAATCACTACTAACTAATAATAACTAATAAACCCACTATAGCCAAGATAAAACAAACAAAAATAGCACACACCCAAATCGAAAAGGTTTACCAACCCCCACTAAACGTCAAAAAAGAAGAAGCAACATGAAGTAGAAGTGTGTTGCCTGGTGTGTCAAGACACTGCTGATATGAATCTGCACTTCAAGCAAAGTCCATAAAGACATGGAGACACGATGAAGACTCGACACATGAACAAACAGGAAGATCATTCATTTGCTACTGTGAGGTGTAAATTGAGCCACATAGATAAGGGTAAATGTTTGTGCTTCCCATGCAAGCCATGACGTGGGGGTATGAGTTAAGGTGACAATAACCCTGCTGTTGTCATCCCTTTAGGATGATCTTACAACCCAGCCATTAGTATGTTGCATTTGTTTATAGATATACACACCCAACGGGGTTTTTTTCACTATGTGTCTTGTCTTGTGGAAGGAGTGGTCTATTATTTAACTTCCCTATAAAAAAACTGCTTGAGCAAATTTGCTCTGTCATTACATTGTTTGAACCACGTCACATAAGGTTACAACGAGGCAGATAGATAAGTGTAAAACATGCAACACTGCGCTTTTCAGTTTGTTTAATTTAATTAATGCACATGTACTATATGTTATGGCTTTGGTATTAAGCAGAATTAATTTACTACTGTTCCTGACATTAATTCATTCTAAAAAAAATAGTGTTGCTCGTGACTTCCAGGTGCTCATGTCATGGACTAGACATGTATTTCTATGATTCACCAAGAGGCAATTATTTAGAGCACCTTTTTAGCCTTACTCTCATTAGCTAAGTTCAAGACATAGACCATGACTAAGGAAACCAAAATGTCAAGCTTCCAGCAAACAAAGACGATGATGAGTGGACCATTTACTAGGGGCTAACATCAGCAATACCCGGCCTGGTAGCTCAATGGTCAGACTGGCATGCAGAAGGTTGTGGGTTTGAACCCCGTCTGACTCCTAATCCATCTCCTACCAGGTGTGTCTCTGAGCCAGACACCCAGCGCTAGCTCCCTGTAAGTTGCTTTGGATAAAAGCGTCTGCCAAGCAAAGTAAAGTAAAGGAGAAAGCCACAGGTAGTCCCCTTCTCCATCTGTCCTACTTAACACTATTACTAGTCTAAGCAATATCCAGGGCTTTGAGTTTGCCCACCTGTCAGTTCAGCTGCCGATATTTAAGAAAGGAATCACAGAAGTAGGAGCCTTACTGACCAGGAGATCCATGTAGAGTAATTGGAGTGGCTGTACTCTATACTGCAAGTGTATACTTAAAAGCTGGAAAACAAAAAGAAATGTTTTTATGACCATTTACCATTAATGATGCCATGATGAGGCACAATGTACCAGTTAATGGTTCGCATGAGAGGCTTGGTCCATCCGAACAATAATACATTTCATTTGAAGGCACCTTTCTTGACCTTCAAGGACACCGTAGAATAAATAACAAACAAACAGAAAAATAAAAAATATAATATACAAACTAACAACAACAAGAAAAAGAGAAAAAAGCATAAGCATACATAACCAAAATAAAAGTGGGATGTGATCAAAGAGAGAACACAGACTTAAACAGTTAAGTTTCAGTTTAGATTTGAGGAGTTTGTTTTTGAGGTTTAGTGGTAATAATGTGCGGAGGGGACAGTCAGGTGAATGTGGGAGGGTGCAGTAAGGAGTGGCAACATGGAGGAGGTCAGACAGATATGGAGGAGCGAGGTTGTGGGTGGCCTTGAATGTTAACAGGAGAATTTTTAATACAGTGCAGAACTTAACCGGAAGCCAATGAAGCTGCTGGAGTGATGTGGAGAGCGGAGGGGGTTCCAGTGATAATATGGGCAGAGTTCAGAACCAGGTAAAGGTTATGGAGGGATTTATGAGAAAGAGACCAAAGACAAAGGAATAACATTCAAGATTCAAGATTCAAGATTCAAAACACTTTATTAATCCCAGAGGGAAATTGTTTGCCATGAATACAGCCGCTCTCAATATAGAAAATTAGAAGACCCCATTGCATGACATTTGTGTGAGTACTGTCGAGGATGACGCCCAGACTCTTAACATGTGGGGAGGACGGCAGAAAGAAACAGAAAATGTTGGTTTTGAATAATGGTGATATTGTACAAATGAACAGAACCTCAGTTTGTCATTGCTTAGTTTAAGACATTTTGATGAGAACCAGCATCTAATTTTAGCTATGCAGATATTAAGGAAGAGGGTGGGAGAGTAGACCTGTGTTTGCAAGTAATGTAGAGCTGGGTGTCATCCGCGTATGGCATATTTATGTTATGTCTAGGTTGGGGAAGTGAAAGTTTTGATTTGAATGGCCTGATTGCAGCCCGAGAGATGAGAATTTAAACCAGTCAAGTGTGGGCGATGCTAATGGAAGGTAATCTGTTGAATAGGGTGGTGTTACAGTGTCATAGGCAGCGATGATGTCAAAGGCAGCGATGAAGTCAAGGAGAATGAGAATAGAAATCAAACCAGAATCAGCTGCCAGGAGGAGATCATATTGATTAGTGCCGTTTCTGTGCTCTGGATTGGATGGAAACCAGCCTGGAACAGGCTGTTATGTCATAGCTGATGAAGGACAGGTTGGAAATAGGACGAAAGTTGCTGAGGTTATTAGAATCAGTAATGGGATTATTGCAGCAGTGGATGGATGGAAGCCAGTGGATGTGATGAATTTATCACTGACTTTAACTAAACTTTTGAGTCCACTCTGGTTCCATTACCACATGTTCAGGTATGCCAAAGAAAAGTCAGAGTATACCATAAACACTTGGCAGATGTCATCGTCCCAGACAAGACAGGTTTCATGCCTGGGTGCAAAATGAGATTAAATTTTCTTCATCTTCTCAGTATCATGTATCACAAATGCAAGAAATAGACACAATCACCATTGCCGTAGATGCCCTAACGGCTTTTGATCACAAACAACCATTTAGTCTTAATCGAGGAGTGCATCAGGGTTGTTCTTTGCCATACCATTTTAAACTATCCATCAATGTTCCGGCATGTCAGATTAGATTTAACACTAGCACCAGTCCAAATGTATACAATCTATGCCTGCAAACAATTTTCACATTTTTATAGCCCATCCTAGTTTCTCCATTCCTCACCTTATCTCCTCATTATTCATTTTGAAATCACTCTCCAAAAAAGAATTAAACTGACAATAGACTGAGCTTGTGCCTATTTCCATTCGTGTGCTTATGGACATTTTATATTCATCTTCCTCCAAAATATTGCACAGTAAATTTAAAACTCAAGAAGTAGTTGCTACACCTTGAATATGGCATCTCTTAAAATGGGGTTTAATTGCCACAAACTTTACCACTTGCCAGCATAGTTAAATGCTTTGTATACTGGCACGCTCCCTAAAAACCTGCCATTTGTGTACATGGATTGCCCTGTTTGCCACAACTTGCATCAACAATAACCTGGCATCCTTCCAGAAATTAGAACAGATGTATAACCTCGCCCCCACAAAGAGCTACATACAAATAAGGCATTTCCTGTAATCAGTCATACTGCCGTAGACGCACTAAATACCTAGATACAAAATCTTATACCAAAGATATCCTTAAACATTAATCTGGCACAAGGGGCCCTTTAACTTTCTACTGTAATTTTCTGCAGTGCTATCAAAAGGTTTCAAGTTAAAGAAGAAGAAAAGCCTGGGAGCAGGAACTCCACTCCTCTTTGGCGGGAAATTGCTAACAATATAAAAAATGGTATGTTACTAAGCATTCACAATGATACTCACTCATGGATAATGATTTGTGTATTTTAGCAATAACAATACTTCTATTACCGCCCCTTGGCACAGGATCCTGTTTGGTGATCTCAGAATCTCATCTCTGCTTTTTGCAGATGATCTGGTTTTGATGGCTCCATCAAACAGTGACCTTCAGCTCCCACTGGAGCATTTTGCAGCTGAGTGTAAAGCGTCAGGGATGAGATTCAGCACCTCTAAAGTCCATGGTTCTTAGCCAGAAAAGGTTGGAATGTTTTTTGTGGGTTGGGGACAAGGTGCTGCCTCAAGTGTAGGAGTTTAAGCGTCCTGGGGTCTTGTTCACGAGTGAGGGGCAAATGGAGCGGGAGGTCGGAACTATAAAAGAAAAGAGTCATTTGAGGTGGTTCGGGCATCTGGTCATGATGCCTCCCTTAGGTAGCGTCTTGGGCAAACCCCTTAAGGTGCTATAGGTTTGCTGTTTAATAGCTTGTCCTGGGAGACCTCTACACATGGCCCAGAATTAGTTGAACCCAGCCCTGAGGTTAGTAGACATTAGGGTTGCCTTTTTTTTGGAAGCATCAAATGGTACCTCTAGACAACAGAAAACCAACGTACTCCAGGAAGCCGAAACGCTGACTGGCTTATTGGGTTAAGCATCAATTTGTTTTGTTCCGGTACACATCAAGCTAGCAAGGCTTCTAGCTTTGACTTTCTATTTAGATAACAGATTGACAGCTATATCAGTGGTCTTGTCTAAATAAACTAAATGTATTTCCTTTGGGCATCCAAAGATAAAATGCTTTAACACTTGAGATTTAAATTACTATAAAGATTGCCTAACATCCAATCATGAATCCAATGAAGAACAATCCCAAACTTGTTCTCATAAAATTTTAGAACAAACACAATTGTTGTGGCTTATATTTATTAGTATAAATCCGTTGGCAAGGTTTAGCGCCCTGTTAATTACAAGGACTTCTCAAAAACATAAGCAGGACAAATCAAGGGCAGTGCAGCAGAGCAAACGCAGTTTTGAGAATTTCCAATTTCCTGTGAATAATCTTGTGCAAAAAACACATTTTTTCTCTAAGGTATGTAATTATAAGCTCCAACATTAATTACAGTTAATTAAAGTTAATAACTTCTCTGCATATGTCTTCTAACCTTTTTATATTGGTACGTGAAGCAAAGGTCTAGGGTAGAGAACTACACTTTTTGAATATAACAAAGAAAGGCGCTTACAGTACACAAAGCAACAACTCTAAGTTACACCCACATGCTGCTGTTGCTTTCATCCTGCCACCTGTGGAGTGGGTGTCACCATCCTATCCACCAAATCTGTCAAACCAGCTCATGATTAGCTTTTGTTTTATTACAGGTTGTTGTGTTTCACATGGTAAAAAGAAAAGTAGATTACTTAGTAGAGTATGTATTTCTTACTGGAAGGATAATTATACTTACAAATACAAGAATAATTGCAAAGTAATTATAAACATGCCAGCAGAAAACAGTGTAGAAATAAAGAGAAATTAAGAAATTTATGTTAGAATTGCACCATTTGATAATGAGGGTCTATTAACAAACATGCTTTATGTCCACTCTTTCTTCTGATCTATCATGCTAACTAGAACTAGAAGCAGTAACATGGGTCAGAGGTGTGTAGGTGTGTGTGGGAGGTGTCAGTTTGCAGCAACATCACCAACATTGTCAGCAGCTCACTTGGTTTTTAAAGATTCAAACTGTTTTTGTGCTCTGTTGCCCGAGATGCAAAGCATGTTTTTGTTTTCGTCCAACTCCTCTGTGAGTTGGATGAAGTATAAGGTGAGTTTTTCTCGTGTTTGTAAGCTTTGTCCTCAATTGGTTTAAGCTGATGGGCCTATCATCAGCTTAAACTAATAGTTCCAGTAAGCGCTGCGAAGGCAACTTTTTCATTGCAGAAACTTCATGGACATTAAGTGACCTACAGTATGGTTTCCAGGAGAACCTGTTTATACAGGTTAGCAAATTAGTACAGCTTTGGCTGATGGGAACATACAGTATTTTGTCATAAATAAAAGCATGAAGGCTTGAAATGAAATGAAAATTGTGAGACTCCTGTTATCATAGTTATTATTATTATAGTTCATCCGGGTGATGAACATAAAAGCCTAAAGCAAATTTTATTATAATCATCCACTAATTTTTTAGGGTATTTAACTTAAAGAAAATATTAAATGTACAAATATGTCATAGTGGTGCTCGAGAAGAAGTCAAGTGATCATCAAAGTCAACAGGGTTCATCCCCTGGGGCCCATGAATCCTAGTCACTGGACAGTCAGTCCAGCAAGTAGATGCTGAAGTATCTGGAAAGATATATGTGTTCTGTGTATGGTTGTAGAGGACAAAGCAAAGAATCTGCAAAGTCAGTATGATTTATCCTTTGGGGATAAATCCTTGGGAATGTTTTTTGTCCGATCTACTCAGTTTTCAGTCTGGACCAAATAGGTCAGACAAATGGCTGACCTTGCCACCCTAGAGCCATGTTGCTCGTAAGTGAATACTACTGTGTTGTGACTTTCTGCAAAAGTAAGTTAATAAAGAAACTGACAAATAAGTTCTTTCACTAGTATATACTTAATTCACCAAACATTTTCAGATGCGTTCGTCAGCATGATAAAGGTTTGATCAAGGCAAGAAAGATGATGAGTTTACCGAGCTGAAATTTGTCGAGTCCATTTAATCCATCTGTTTGAATTGTGTTTTTTTTGGTTATAGGCTACCACAAAGTGGCATTTGATACTCACCCTTGACCCTGTGATAACTAAACAATCTAGACCAGAAAATCCAGTTTTAATCGTAGTAGTAGACGGACAGACAGACACAAGCCCACACCCTGGGGTGTGATTAAGTAAGTCAGTTATACATTGGTTCGGTGGATAACACATCATTACTCATTAGCCATTCAAAACATGACACCAAGAACTCTTCCCATAGATACAACCATATTTCTATAACAATCATAAAACCAGTTTAACATGCCTTATTAAAACAAAAGTGGGGAGGAAACCATACTTGAAAGAAGCGAAGACAGAAAATGAGACTTAAAGAATGCCACTAGAGAACTGGTTGTATTGATGTGATTTATTTGAACGAACAAAAAGGTGAACAGAAGTGTACACAGAAGATGTTCGTCTTACGTGTTTTCTAAAGAACACAATCTTAGCAATCTAAAGCAATCTTAATACGCTCTATTCAATAGTAGATCACATTTCAAACCTCTGGATTTCACCTATTAAAACTTCCCGATGCTGAGGGAATTTTACTAACTATGATAAACACATCCTTAACTCCCATGCTCACATGTTTGAGAGACATTGAGATTTAAAGTACAGCCCTGGTAATTTTTCCTGAATTTTTCCTCAGTCCCTCTGTGGCCATGGTCACCATGGAGACTGTGATATACAGCACTTGATGCCTGGACAAATAGTCTGTTTACTGCTACACTATAATGTATCTGAAACCAAATCCTAGTTTGCTTACTCGAGTGCTTATCACTTGTACCTACTTCAGCTGTTTAGAGGTAACCAGACAGTGCTCTCTTTGATTTGGATCTTGTTAATAGATTCCTCTATTGGTGTCACAACATTAAAGACATTTTTTTATGTCTTGGCATTTAACTGCATATATATACACAGGCAAAGGTCCTGCAGGTCTCCCAGATGACCAGCATATTTAAAAAATGGCCAATATTGGTGTGTACAATCATTGCAAATTTGAATATGATATTTGATGCGAACTGAGCTCTTTTACAGTAACTGAATATAAACTAAGCAACACATCAACCACAGAAAGCCACCGCCCGAAAATAATCTTTTACTGTATTCATTTCTATGAACCACAGATAGTGTTCATTTCATCTTAGAGAGAGTGTATGTGCTCCTTCGTAAGTTTTTATTTGTCCACTGTCCGACCGATAAAACAGCCCTCAGAATAAAGACTCTACAAT
This sequence comes from Microctenopoma steveboyesi, assembly GCA_032359275.1. Taxonomy (NCBI): domain Eukaryota; kingdom Metazoa; phylum Chordata; class Actinopteri; order Anabantiformes; family Anabantidae; genus Microctenopoma; species Microctenopoma steveboyesi. The sequence goes on along the minus strand of JAUMHF010000004.1, from coordinate 5,730,294 downwards.
AAATTAGCATGTCTGCAACAAAAATGTATGTCAATGAAATGTCTAAAGTTGTGGACAAGCAGTACTACCATTTGCTGTACCAAAGCCTTCATATAACATCTGACACTACATTGCCAGCCCTTCACATAATGAATGCATATACTCTGCCAAGTGCAACTGTAGCAAATGCAAAATACTGCAGTGTTTAGTCTGGGCTTATTTTGAAAATTCCTATTTAGCTGTATATCTGTGAAGGTTCTCAGTCATCCAGGTCATGGTTATCTCAAAAAAGGTTTATCCAATAGCAACTGGACTTGTAGGTTTCTTGACGACGTTTCGCCCTTCTATCCAGAGGGCTTTATCAAGTCTGTTCTCACAAGTCCAGTTGCTATTGGATAAACCTTTTTTGAGATATTTAGCTGTAGAAGAATTCACATTTATCTTCATCTCAATAATGTCTTCCTCTCATCACCAAAATGTACCTACAGTAAAATAAGTTTAGGTTTTCTACTCGGCTCTGTGCCATTTGCACGGCTGTTATGAAAGGTATTTGGTCATCTGTGTGCTTAAAGTAATAACCTGTTTGGCATGTTAAATGCTGATCCGATTTTTTTACTAGTTGGCTATTTATTTAATCAACGTGAAACTGTTTAGCTTATGTTAAAACATCTAATTAGTTCACAGTGGGGAAGAAGCAGGACACAGAGTCTGACAGAAAGGAAGAGAAAGGTGGAGAAGAGTTCGTGTGAACCAGTCTTGCCACTTTAGGGGCGTAACACTGGTGCAGCTTTGGTGAGAACCGTCGGCACTGCCCATCTCTCACCCCCCCTCCGCTTGTCTTTCACCATATTCCTTCCTACCTCCCCCCACCACCACTGCTTCCTCTCCCTCTTTCTTTCTATGTCCCTCCAACTCCCTCTCTCTTCCAGCCTGCCCCACCACAAAGCCCCACCCACAGCATGAGAAGACAGGGAGAGGAATATGATCTAACCGCACTCCCATAGATATTACCTCAGCAGCCACCCCCACCCCCTACACACACACACATGCATACACAAACATACACTCCTACCTTCCCCTCTATCATACCCATACCCATGCACTCCACCCCCACCCCCCTCCACCCTGCGTTCCCTTCCCTTGCTCCCCCTGATCTCCTCCTCGTCCTCCACTCCCTACAACTCTGCTGCCAGGCCGTAATGTTTTTCTTAGCCTCTCCTACACAGTTTTCACACAGATTCCCTCTCCCTCAACATACAGCAACATCCCACACACCCTGGGCCCAGCTGACCCACTGAGAGAGGAGGTGGGAGAGCTTTGGGTGTTCAATAATGCCATAATTGAGGAATAGACAGTGTGACTGAAAAAGGATTTTAATCTGTTGAAAATGTGAGCGTGATTTTACATTCGTCCCCTTCTTTAATTATTAAAAAGTTATTTTCCAGTTTTCAATCCTTTGCCTGGTTCACGTTTTTGCTCTGCTTATTGTTTTTTTTTTTCTGCAGCAGTCTTGTTGAAGGCCGCGATGATGTGGGGTTGACAGGATGTGGTGTAGGATTCATTCCTCTCCACAGAAAGAGAGACAGCTTTAAAGGTTAGGGTGTCTGTTATCAGCAGGTCTCGATACCTGCCATCAGTCTGTTGTGGTTTTCTCAGCAGGGCCCTTAAAGAGAAACAGCATTTATCTGTGGGTCTCTGCAGATACACTCCCCTGCTGTAGATGTGACAATGACTCACAATAGCAAGAGTGAGAGAGAAAGTTGATAACAACACGTGTTGTTTTCTCATATGAAATAATATTTAATTTGAACAATTTAAATATTTATAAAAAATCATTCCTGTTAAGAACAATAAAAATAAAATGTCATATCACATATCAGTAGATACAGTATATGTCCACTTCCTTTCACATGTGTGTCTCTGAGTTGAACTTTACTTGTTACAAACAATAAAGAAAGTCCTCGACCTCTGCAGTCACTGCTTTTCCAGCCACTTGGGGGCAGTAGAAACAAAAAGCCATCACATAAAATAAAATGTTAAGAGCAATATCGTGCTTTTTAGCTCGTGTTCACCAGCTAGTCACTAACAGTGTCTGTTTGCTGTTTAATGTCGTACAGATTGGCTACAGTGGGTGTTTCGCCGATAACATCAGCGTTAGCTGTTGTAGAGTTCAGTAAATATTCTAATGGCTCTCTGAGGCATTACTAAGGCACATGCTAATGTTTTGAATTCCCAGTAGACAATTTCAATTTTTCCAAAGGTGCCACAAATCTGAATAACTCCAGACTTATTTTCCAGTTTCAACAATGAGCAGTAAAAAAACAGAACTCATCTGGCACAAAAAATTACATAGAGCTGTGGGGGTATTTTTTAGCTCTTACTAAAATGTGTTGCAGCATTGGCAGATAATGGATTAAAACTTACTGTAAAATATTTTTATGCAGCATACACTGGTGGTTCATCAAAGGTCAGATTCCAACTCATAGCTGTCTAATTAGCAACTGGCCTAAAACTCCAGCTAAGAGTGGCTGTATAAAAAAAAAGTCACAATTTTTATTTAGACCAAAAAAAGTGATGTTTTGCTCTCCAAACAAAAGTGCGCGGTGTTGACCTCATAGCCACAGAGCTGCCAATTTGGGTGGAGGATTTTATTAACCCAGATGAGATATTCTAAAAAGTGAAGGAAAACCAGAGAGAAACACTTTGTTTGTCAAAGCTGTTTATTTAAAATTGTTGATTATTTTATTTATCTTATATATATATATTTACATATACTGTGTGTGTGTATATGTATATGTATATATATATATATATATATATATATATATATATTTATATATCCATCGATCCATTATTCCATCCTTCATCCGCTATCGGGTCGCAAGGGGTGCTGGAGCCTATCATAGCTGTCTTCGGGTGAGAGGTGGGGTTCACCCTGGACGGATCGCCAGTTAATCGCGGGACCATATATATGTGTACATATACACTCTACCCAAACGGGTAGAGTGGCTTCAGATGCAGAGGCAACAGATGCCAGGAACGACATTTGACATCTCTGTCCAGAAGAGCGCAATCCTAGGAACAGCTAGGATACTGTGCAGGACCCTCAAAATCCCAGGCCTCTGGTGTTAGGTTGACATTTGGTTATCTTGGTAGGGTTTTTCATTGCAGCCACACATTCTTCAGCTAAAATACATTTAACTGTACATAGTCTAAGGAAACCTCAAGCCATAGGGGAATGAAACAAAAACAGGGAAACAGACAGAGAGGAAGAAGGACAGGGCACTCGTGATTACTGTTGTTTACCGTCTTCCAGATTGAGACATGTGGGACAATATAAAAGTATATTCAGTAAATGATAATAATCCCCCTGGTCTATCAATATCCACATAATCATTATGGCCAACAGAGAGGAGAGGGCACTGGTCAGTAGAGGATTGTGGGTTTTGCAGTTCAGAACAGCTAAAATAGCCATGCCACTGGTGGGGCATGTGACTACAGGGACCAGCGGAGCTCGGGAGCATCCTGGCAGGATTGATGAAACCACATACCGACACAAATGACAAGCCTTGAAGGCTTTCATCTCAACAAGGAATCACAGGCCGTTGTCAGAAACAAGCTGGCAGTTATAGGCCACAAAAGCACAAGTTACGGGTGTCAAGCCATGCCAGTGAGAGAGAAAAAAACACACGCTGCTCAAGGGACAGGAAACGTTTTATTTAAACATCATCATGGTAGTTTGATTGTGGAGACTACTTGACTTTTATTGGGCATTCTTTTGTCATCAGTTTGTCCACAATGGATGTCCACAAAATAAAAATCATTAATCATCTGAATGAACAAAGACTCTTTATTCCTGTTTCTAAATCAAAAGAGTGAAATACTTTCATTTTCTTGCTGAGGGTAGAATGAGAAGACTGAGAACACTCTTTATGGTAAAAACTATTTCATAGAAACAAAGGCAAACAAAGTCGATAGAGAAAACAAACACTGAGTTTGATTGGATTTTAGTAGCAAATACTGTTGTATTGTGCGCCTGCTTTTAACTTGCCTACTTTGACTATAGTAACAATATGTCATATTTAGCTACCGTAGTCTAGCAGCGGTGTTGTGAGCACTGTCACCTTACAGCTGGAGGAAACCAGATTTGAATCCCCTGGTCGTGCCTTTCCGTGTGGACTTTGGTTTCCTCTGGTTACTCTGGCTTCCTCCCACAGTGCAAAACTGCCCATAGGCAATTGCCCATAGGTGTGAATGTGAGAGTGAATGGTGATCTGTCTCCAAATGTCAGCCCTGTGATAGTCTTATAGCGAGGACAGGCTCCAGCATCCACGCCACCTTTGGATGGTTACTGTAGTTTAAATCAATGTAAACCAAAATGAACATTTAGCAACAATTAGGGTAGTGGAGTGGAAGCATACCATAACTTTGACGGTATGTATGTTAATATCTAAATACTACATTATGAAGTGCCCTAAAAATGCTTTCCACACTGCCAGGAAGAGACTTTTTTGGTTTTGTACATATTAAACTAACAGGATATTATGTATGTATTTTGTCTTATATGTCTTAAAGGCCATGTGCCAAGAGTAAATACTGGACTGGCATTTACTCGACGCTGGAAGCTAAAAGAGCTAAAAGGATACAAGACAAAGATGTCAAGCTGGCGTTTGTGATAGTAGATGTTAGAAGTAACTTACTAGGTGTCTTCTTAGCTTTTGTAGCTTTGGAGGGTTATAAAAAGCTAATGACTTTTACAACTGTTACAACCCATTCACCTAAATATTAAGTTTCTATACAACTCATCACAGACACATTTACAGCTCTGTACATTATAGACGCTACATCCAACTTGCATTTAAATGAGCCTTTAAGGTGTCTTTTGCATTGTGGTGGCACAGGTTCGGCAGAGAATGATGAAAATAGATTTTTCAAAAAGATTTTAAAATATGTTTCACAATAAAATTTTGTTAAAATTTCCCTAAATTGTATGTAATGGATGTCATACTTTCTCACTGTGGAAGCCAGTGTTTAGTGTATTGAGAGTAATGTAATTAACTAAGAGGCATGTGCAGCATGGGAACATAGTTTGCCTCGTAGGTAATTGTTCAACACTGTGCACACCTGCAGGTGTCTGTGCTTCCGTGTATTAACATGTGCTTTTGCATGTGCATGCTGCCTTGTGCTGGAGCCCCCTCACTGGGCGGCAACAGGGCTGAGGTAACATCACACGTTTCTTTTTTCTTTCTTTTTTTAAATAATATATATAGATGGAAGTAAAAAGCTCTCATAACTACTGTGGTTTTTAGAGTTGCCAGGTCAACCTGCCCACTCTACACTCAACAGCACTGTGATGGGATGGGTTGAGCAGGGGAAGAGGTGAGAGAGGAGAAGTGGGAATGATAAAAAAGAATCTGGGGAGGGGAAAGTGATGGCAGGCAGGTGGTTGGAGCGAGAGTGGGATTTTAGGAGGCAGGAAGGGTTGAGGGGAAATGGTGGGGCTGAATTAGGAGGAGAAATTAAAGGTTGAAAAGCACTCAGCCCAAATAAAGGAATCAAAAGAGGGCGTGGATGACGCATTAAGATTGTGATGATGAAGAAGAGACAGAGGGTTGAGGACGGCCAACGTGGATGAAAATTTTGGCAATTGAACCCCAGCACTTCACCCTGTTCATAGCTGTCAGACAGCCCTGTCCTGGCATACCCTCTATCCACTTATTTTACATGAGATAAAATGTGTGCCTGCGTGTATCCGTTCATGCATGTCACCGTGTGTGTGTGTGTATGTGTGTGTTTGCACTGCCCTGGCCTGCCAGCTGCCAGTGTGTAGCACTCAATCCAGCAAAGGCGAAGCCTAATTACAGACGCACGGCTACAGATTTAGCCGGCATGCTAACCATAACGGAGGAGGCAGCAGGGAGGGGATCACTTGGAAAAGTCACGGCTGGACGGGAGCTTCACAAGAGCGGACCACAGGGACAAGGGAGGGGGGGTACTCTATTTCAGGATCTGCTGCTCTCATTATTTATCATAGTCTCAAGTCTCGGCAAGAAAAGGCAACCTACAATTGACTGCATGCAACTGTGCAAATGGGCAGAGGCTGCGCAAACCCCCACCTCACCCACACCCTCCTACCTACACCGTGTACATGTTGCCATCTAAAAACTGTTCTACACATCAAACAAAACAGGCGCACAGCTGCATTTCCTTCATTTTCATGCAGCAACGCCGGCACAGCTGTAGTTATAACACACGTTGTCTTCCACGATCCACCACCCGGTACAAGCAGGGGGACATGGAAAGCAGAGTACTCATTACAGTGACAGATTCCTTTCGTGTCTAACGTTTACGGATTGAGATGGAAAGTTTTTCCAGGTTGTCAAGCGAAAACTCTGCATGCAAGTGTGTATATATCTACGTGAATGACTGTGTGTGTGTGTGTGTGTTTGTGTGAGACGGACAGTTTGTGAGACCAGGGAGGGTTGGCAGTTAAACTCTGAGCTCACCCACGACTCTACCACTTCCACCCACAGTGTCCTCTATACAGCTGCTCTCACTGAGCCAAACTCACACTTCATCTTCATCCCTCTCTTTTTCTCTCTGTGCTACTCTCTATCACTCCCTCCCTCCCCCATCCATCCATCCATCCATCCATCCCTTGTTAATTTACTCCTATCTCTATGTCTAATCTTCTCTTCTCCTTTCCTCCACCTGTCGCGCTTTGTGTTTCTCAGCTGTTACTCTCTACCCACCTCTTTGTGAGTGTTCATTTTTATGCAATCGCTCACTGTTGGCAAGTATTTTGCTTACTATTCTAAACTTCTGGACCTTGACACAACCTATCCTTGTCCGCTGTGCTCAGTGTAGGAAGAATTATTTCACATGTGGATGGAGCATCAATTAAAGGTTGAGAAAGTCTATTTAACCATGTTGGGTTTTTGTTGAGACAACCTGAAGATTGGTAGGGATTGAATGAGCTGGAAACACTAAAGCATTTGCACTGGATTCAAAGAAACTTGAGCACATGTCTCCAGAGGTACAATCACAGCTACACTGAAACTGAATGTTTGTATGTTGTAGGCAAGAGCTCCGTGAAATTCAAACACTTTCCCACTTTGTCACTTGCTGTGTTCATTCAATTATTTTCTAAATAACCCGTCAGCTATTTGTACTAAAAGATGACTCAGTTATGACAAAGAAAAAGTCATCCACAAGAACAGACGAGTTGACTCACACAACAACAGCTCACACCCAAATCCAACTCTGTTCATCCAGAGATCCGAAGTTGTTTTCATTGATGAAAACGTACTCTAAGACGGATATTATATATGTTTCTCTGAAATGCCCCGTACTTGATCAGCCGATGCTGCTCCACTGCAACATTTCCCATTAGCTTTATAATAAATGTCCACGAAGTAACTGCTGTCCTCCTGAAGCTGCCAAACAAAATTGACAAAATTGGCTCTTTTTGGATATGGCAGGAACGATTATGATGATAGTGCTCTGTGCCAATTTTGTTGTGTGCCGTTAAAGCAATTTTCGTCATTTAAAAATGGGCTTCACTCCCCTTCAACCTGCACAGAGCAGTACACACTCACATGCAGAGACACTGGGGCTGATTAAAGGTTTACAGGATGTCTTGGGCTTCTGTTGTGCACTCGGTCTGGAAAATCTGGTCACAAAATAAGGTTGGACACCAAAGAAAATGTAATATATTTATAATTTTGAAATGTTGCTGTACTGCATTATACAAATAAACATTTGTATAATATTTATATGCACAATAAACATAAGTAACATTTACTTAAGTACTATTTGCATTTTATGTTACTTTGACTTTTATTCCACTACATTTTAGTAAGCATACATGTTGTCTAAGAGGAACCAGGTGCTGCGGACAAGAGTGAACTACAGAAACTGCAGGGAAACATTATACATTATATATATAAAACTGAAATCAATAACTTGCAGATAATGAAGAAAAGTCCTAACCCCAAACCTCACCTTGAAAAGCTACGCCTACCACTAGTTGGAGCTCTGCAATGTCAGCAGTGCAGTATGGGAAATGAGGAGTGGGTGGGTGTGTGACCTGACGACCTATCAACAAGTCGCTCAGGGCCCAGCTGCACACCATCAGCGTCTCCCTGTGCTCGGCTCCAGCTCAATCGATCGCCCTCATTTTCACATGTACAGAAGGAAAAGCAACTCCGATACGGTTGTGTTGCAAGACGTGTATGAACTCGGAGAGGTGGAAAGGAAGCTGCATCACAGATGGGTGCTGTGTTTTTTGAACACCTAACAGTTTACTCACATCCTGGCCTTGTTTTTGGTTTTACCTTGAAGGTTCATGGCATATGTGACATGAGCGCATCGTTAAGGTAATTGATGGTGTCTTTTTCTGTTTGTTTGTCAGAGTTTTTTTTTTTCCACCACGTAAGCTTTAAAATTCACTTTTAATATTCAGCTTGCGGTCAGAATGTATATGAATCTTTACATTAGGTCAATTATATTAATAGATGATACATGCATTCATACAGTCACAAGAAGGAGGAAAATACCCCAACAAATGAAGCACTATTATTAACATTAGGGGGGTTATCAGGAGGTGTGTGTGTGTGTGTATGTGTGTGTGTGTGCGTGCGTGTGTCATGGTCATATTGTGAACTTTAGATTTTATTTTGAAATTTTTATAGTTTCCTTCTTGATCTTCCCTATCCCAGTTCAGTTTACACAACCTGATCAGCCTAATTGCTTTTACCTCTGCCTCCCATATTTAAGAAGCACCTGCTAAACGCTCACTTTGCCAGATTCTCCAGCCTGTTGTGTTTTGATAACACTTGCTGGTTTGACCCATTGCCTGCCCCCTGACCTGTCTTTAGCTATATCCTCTGCTGGTAAGTCTGACTCTGCCTCTGCTCTACATTGGATCATGAGCTGTCTGGACTGTCTTTGCTGATCTTCTGGTTTTGTGTGCATTCCTAATTCCCCTCTTTCCCCCACCTTCATTGCTCAAGCTACTGTTAATCCATCCTTCTCCAAGGAAGTGTTCAGACTTGTACTCAGTTGTTGAGAAGCATATGACAAATCTCTCCACTCTGACCATCTTATTTGCTCTGTGGTTAAGGTTAAAGAACACGTATAAGAGCTTTTTATTAAAGCAGCCCACAATCTTTCTCTATGTAGACCTGGACACAACAATATTATGTCCTTTAATGAAATCGAAGTATTCATTTTATTTTATTTCTTTTAGCGCCTGTGACCCAAACACAGTGAAACTTCCTTGTTCTTCTACAATCGTACAACAGAAATTGTAGCGTTACAGTTTTGCCTCATATTATTCATGTAAATTCTCAAAATCACAGCGTTTTAAATCCAGCTGTACATATTGAGGTCTGGAGGTGGACAGGATGAACAACCTATAACAATAACAGATATTACCAGGTAACACTGCTTTACCGTTAACAAATGTAACCACCCGAAACAGTGACTCATTTTGAAGCAGTTCTTTCTTCGAGAAAAAAGTGATTTTTCTTAAAAAAAAACAAACGTATACTCACATATATGACATACTGACTCAAACATACAACATAGGACTATTCCTAAATTGAGTGGTGGGGAAAAACGGCTAACCTGAGCTCGTGGGGCACCACGTGTACTGTGAATGTGCAGGTCTGCCTATGGACGGATGGATTTTTGGTAGGTTTCAAATAAAGTCAGAATGGAGTGCATAAATATGTGTTGTGACTGTGTGAAAAGAGCAGGCAGAGATGATTGCCACGGTGGACATATAAAAATATAAAACCTAAATCTTGTACCACAAGACTGTAGACAAGATGTTCTTCCAAATAAACTGTTATCAGGTTGCATCTACATTCCCTGTACAATGATATATATGTTTGCAGTTTCTTTGTATAGGCATTTGATCAGCAACTCGTTTGACTGAGATGCCTGAAGATGTCTGCTCACAATTACAGACGTCATGTGCTGACAGTCAGGTAGCTTGGCAGTTGGACAGATGGTCCTGGTATTTCAGCCTTGCTAATCACAAAAGTCACACTCAGCAGGGTGCCTCGTGTTTACAGAGATGATCCTTCAACCAGTGCAGTCAAGTTCACAAAGCCTCAGCGGTGCAGTTCTATGACTGAGTTTGACCTTTTGACTGTGCTCTACACTTTACACTACACAGTTTACGTTTGAGGATCCTGAATTGAGGGCAGAATTAGAACATGCTCATGTGTCATCTGTGCACTTAGACTTAGTTTTCTTTATAAGATTTCTGCATTAAAGATCAATAAGAAGGTTCAAATCTACAGTTATATTTGGCTATGCTACTACTGCAGAGGTGGAAACGTTTTGTGAAAATTTGTTGACCTGCATCACTTAAGGCTGATCATGTAATTTCATCCAGGCATGTAGTAGAACACAATTTCCTATTATTGAGATGATAAAAAAATGTTGTTTTTTTTCTATGATGTTAAAAATAACATCCATGGTCTGTTAATATCTGCGTGGTTTGCAAAGCTTCAGTAAAGTGTAGTTAAATTAGTACTTCCCCTACTGAAGGCAAGGTTGTGCCTTGTTCATATCAGCAGATCAGCATCTTCAAACACAAACTGAAAAGGAGAGGGGCAAGCCATGTGCACCTCTGGTAATGTCATTATCACAGAAGTCTAAACAACGCACGCATACATTGCAAGAGATAAACGGGAGGTGAATCAGTATTCATTGAGATCTTGATGATAAAGTATTTCCTCTGATTAAGGTTCAGGATAGACGAGTGAACAGAGAAACTTTGCAAGCAGAGGCTGCACTATTGTAGCAATATCTCTCTTACTATATGTTTGTTATATTAAGTTTGAACTAAATCTCAAAACAATTGAGGGTATAATTTTGGAGAGAGCATGTTGTTAATAACAATAATAATAATAATTTGATAACTCACACTGAACCACAACATTAAAGTAAATCCACTCTGTCGTCATAATATTGTGGTGCGAAAAGATAACTGAAGTTTAAAGTAATGAAAAACAGTAAAGGATAAAATATGGAGAAACTAGGACTGAAACTCTTGTTGGGCCTGCACACGTGTTCGTGGGCTGTTTCTGGAACGAATGGAAAAAGCATAACAGGAAGAAGCTGAGGATAAAGGAAAGGAAGGAAGAGGCATCATGGGAAAGAGCTGTAGACACAGTATATTGCTGAGGGGCTGCGCTTTGTGTCTCGGGGAGTAATAATGAGGTGAATGATGAACTGGAGATGAGAATACAAACAAATGAGGAAGCTCAGGTTGGCATGTGCAAATCCATGTTCAGTATGAGGCACCTCAAGGATGATGGGCAGATTAGACACAATGATATAAGTGGGACTGCTGTGATGAGAGTGGGGGAAAGTATTAAAATACTAGTAGTTTAAATAAGTATTTCCATTTTATGGTACTTCTACTTCCTAAAACTCTAGAGGGAAATGTATGTCAGTCAATGTATAGTTAAATTCTCATTTTGCACATGAATATTATTCCCACGTTTATATAAATTGACATGAGTTTTCTGTTACAGGGCATATAAATGTACTCAACATATTTTTCACAGCTCGCACACGTATGTGAGTTGTACATGTCATTGCTTTCCCTGACAAATGTCACACAGTAGGTAGCCTTAAGAAAAGATTACATCCCCCTAAGCGAATATACAGTATACACCTGATTGACAGGTGAGTAATTTTCCCTCAGCAGGTCCCAAATTGCCTCGACAGTAGTTATATACTGTAATGCTGCCATGTCTATAAGCACATGTGCCTTAAAGCGTTGGATTCTACGCCTACATAGATTTATAGCTTTTTAAAAAATGCTAGTTTTGGTCAAGTGAAATGTATGTGTATTGTCAATATCGCACCAGTTCTGTCCATACATTCAACAGATTTGCTCTGCGCCTGCCGTGGGTGATATGAACGAGCTCTAATCACCTCACTTCCTTGGGCATCAGCCTCTGGCCGACAGCACAAAAGGCCACGCTGGGACCACTGAAATGCTTCCTGGGCCTCTCACTATTCCAATAAACACCACAAACACAGCTGCATGTTCACATACAAACGCAGAGCATACAGTATACAGGATTTAGACTTTGGATTTGAACAGCACACAACACACCTTCTTAATATGTGGCAGCACTCAACAACACGCGCATTAACTTTTATTTTTTAACTGCTGTAGGGTTAACTGGGAGTTACATGACTTCTTTTTGACCAAAAACTAGTTCCTAGTTCCACCCGGCTGTTTCGGCCAAAACACGGAGACTAAAGCAATAATCTGAAACCACAGAGCAACTTTCAAAGTGTAATTACACATTATTGTATCATGTTAAATATACCCTGGAGCCCAAGTCTTACAAACACAATTATTCATGAATAGAATCTGAAATGATGAATGTCTTTCACTGTATACGACATTGAGTCTGCTGAGCCGTGTCTTACTTGTAACGTTCTGAGAAATCTTGTTTATATTTAGGTATGAACAGTTAAGCCCTGTTTCATTTTGAGGTGTTCGGAGGTTCGTTTAAAGCTGCTCCTAATCTCTGTAGTACTCAGACAGTTCAGCATTACTTGCACATTTAGGTGCATGACAGGCCTCCTCACCAGACTCATTTTTGATGGTGATTAGACTACGAAGTGCTCTCCTAAACTTTAACCATGTAGTATGTGAGACATGATTATTGTTGTACAAACAGAGACAAAAGTCTGACCAACAATTTAGATTCTTCCACACACAGGATGCAAAAGGTTTCAAGAGGCCACTAACCACCTGCAGATACTTATGTTTTTGTGAACCAGAGATAATGTTTCTGCATTTTCCGAATAGATAAGTGAAATACCGAGTACGGTGTTTGCGATCCGCTGCACTTTGTAAGGGACACATTTTCTGTCAGAGCTGTGGGTAGGCCGTGTCAGACCAGCACGAGGTGGGTCTTTCCACTTCGTTTCTGACTCACACCGATGACAAAGATGAGAAGGATGTGTATATGATGACCCCTTTAGATTAGAGAACATCCAGTATGCAAAGTGTCATTGTCTGTGTGATTTGTACATTTTGCTTATTTATTTGCTTATTTTCTCATTTGTGTTTTACCCAAAACAAAGATATCTTTTGAGGTTTAGGTGTATTCTACAACTGTGCTTCAGTACTCTGTCCATCACTTTGCCGATCTGTGAGCTGAACATCGTCATGATTTGAATCTAAGTTTCATACAGAGTGCTACGGGTTACAAGAAAATACGTAGCTGTGAGTTATTGTCATCAGATCTTGACCCATTAAGGCGTCAACACTAGCTTAAAACAGTTTTTAAACAGTGTGACAGACAAGACTCAGTAGGTTTTAAGGTGCTTGAGGAGACTACTCTAAGCCTAGCAAGCTATGCTAACTATTTTGCACCTACTCTCATAAATCTCAAAAAACAAAAATAACAGCACAAGTATTGCTAAGAAATATTTTTATAGGGGCATTATGGATTTAAATCACTACCTATAGTTGCATGCAATCTTAATATTATATCAAATCTCAATTAAAAATGTAATAAACCTTAAGTGAAATTTGTCAAACATAAATATTCTTATAAACAAATATTGTGTATAAGAGTGAGTACATAAGTAAGTTGACAGCACATTTTCTTAAAAATGCTCATTCTTAAATGCCCATCAGATGCAATGAACAGCAACTGCACAAGGTCCAAAACACCGAAGCTGTCTCTAAATTTACAGTGTGTCCAAGCAGTAGTCGAATTATCACAGCAGGTGATAGTGAAATTATTCAGAATTACAATCGTGCACGAAGCATGTCCTATCCGCTGTCCATCATGCTGAGCAACAGATCTACTGCCTGTTCACAGATCTGATCATGGTGTCACCACTTTGCTCTTGTGTCCAGTACAATGCAACTTCATAGCAGGCAAATTATATGTGCCTACGTGTTATTGTCTGTGTTTCAATGCAGGTGTATTCAAGTGTGTGTGTTTGTGTGTGTGTGTGTGTGTGTGTGTATGTACAGCAGACAGTAGTTCCACTTTAGTTTTTCCATGTCCTCATCCCTCCACCCCAACGCCTACCCGGCACCTCCTGATGCCTTTCCTGCCCGCCCGAGAAGCACAAGCACAGCCTTATGGTGTGGACCTCACCCTTAGACCCCCAGGGGACACTGACCATTACTTACCTCTCTTCCAGTTGTCTAACAGTCCAGTTATCCCCACTTAGACTAAAATAGCTACTCACCCTCACATCCTCTGCCTATTAGCAGTCACATATGCCCTCACCACACTCCCTGTCATTGTTTTATAGGAGGGCTGTTTGGAGAGTGTTAATGATACGGCACAGGATTTACCAAATGCTCAGTAAAGGCCGAACAGAGACAGGAAACACAGACTGTGATGCATATGTTGTCTCGGGGTTAGCACATTGATTCTTTGAAATAATGTGGATCATTTGTCTTTCTTTTCCTTCTGTATTTATTGATTCATTTCTAGGCAAGGTGTTGCTTATAATGGAAGATTAAGGGAAGAAAAACACAACTTTACACAGATTTTTAACAACTTCTCTAATGTTGCGTAATGTGTAAAATAAAATATAAAATATAATTTTTCTTAGTTGGTTGAAATCTAAAACAGCAAAAAATCCTTACCTTTGTTGCCCCCTTTTTTTATTAGTCAAGTCAAGTTCAGCTGATCTTTTGCCACTGGACTGTTTTTAAATTGTTGATGTTGTGATGTAACAAATAAAAGAACGAGTAGGAGTTAGCACAGAAACAAGCCTGGTTTATGTGTGGGACTGTGACTGCATTCTGAAACGTGCACTTGATTTGCCACCAGAAGATATCTTTACGACTGTGGAAGAACCCGTACTTCACGTGTTGAGACATTTAGAGGGCTCTGAACAACAGGAAGCTCTTTGAGAATACTGTCCAAAGAAACAAAATTGTAGTAAATGCTGGGAAAAAGATAAAGATCTATAGGTTCAAGAAGCAGATGCACTCACACCGTTGGTTAAGCATCTGAGTACTTTTATGAGGCCACATGAATGTGGGTATGTGGAGGATTCACAACCACTGTTTCAACCGATTATCTCCACATGGGTATTCTTAGCATAGAATGGTAGAATCATCTCTGGTCCAGCGTCCAGTGACGTCTGTGAAGAACTGTATGCTTACTATAGAAAGCCACATACGGGACACATACAGAGTCACTATTAAATTAACTTGTAGGACTTATGGATTATGTTGAGAAGGTTCATTTAGTAACCAGGCAATTTGTTGGTAAGTAAACTGTAAAAAAGACAGGAGTCTGAATCCGGGAAAAAAAAAACTCATCTAACAAAGGGTTAAAATTAGATATTACTAAACTAGTAGTAACCGCAGCGCAGATCACACATTAGGTCAATACCTCACAGAGTTTAGTACGAAGAGACTAAATGTCAAACTTATAGAGCTGCATACTGATTTACACTGTGATGTTCTCAACTGATTATGAAACATGCAGTTCACAGGAAATGACTGTGTTGAGTCTTTTTATTTATACATCTACATTTCCAGTTTTTAGGACTGAATATGATTGATATGTTGTTGCTGTAAAGACTCGTAGTTACAAAGAGTTTTCCACCATCATTTTCATTTTTTATGCAGCAACCTGTGCTTAATGTTGTATTTCAACTTGAATGTTTAAAAAATAACTTTTAACACTTTAGACTGATAAACTTATTATCATTCTGTGAACAGCTCACTGGCTTTATCATGATAAAATGTGACAAACACGTACTGAGACATACATAACAATTTAAAACTGAACCATTAGAAACTGAACAGGCCTAATGACAAATGTAGGAGAAATATATTGCTGCAGTTAGCAGGCCCCCTAAATCATCCACTGTGAGTCCCACACCCCAAACCATCCCAAAAATGAATTGAACCAAAACTGTTTATGCATTCACTCCATATACTCTGTGGTACATTAGATTCTGCATTGCAAATAAGGGTGCAGGTAATGAAGCTTATGCAGTGTGAAAAGGCCAATTACTCTAGTTTGTGGTGGCTGGGACTAGAGTGTGCTTGGGCTCCCTCCAGGCTAGAGACAGAGCCTAGTAAACACCTCATCAGCTGATGAGACACACACACAGCGCTGAAGACTGACCTAGACTATTGTAAAAAACACAAACTCCAGTGAATAGCATACGTGTGTGTGTGTGTGTGTGTGTGTGTGTGCAGGCATGCATAAATGCACATGTAGGCATGTGCATGTAAACATAAATTCAAAAATCTATCAGAGATTTATTGAACATGTGCTTTCACAAAAACAATGTGTATACAAATGATCTGCATGCTTACAACAGAAACCCTGCCAGTGAAGGAGCAGAAGATAATATTCTTTGCGTTTCCTAACTCCTTGAATTTATTATTTCATTATAGTTTGTAAAATTTTTTTGCTACCCCAAACAAATATTTGATGTGTGCACACAATTGCTAAAGTAATGTTGTCACAGCACAGTGGGGAATACTGGAGAGGAGACCAAACTGAGGAGGTAGGAATAGGGGACAGACAGCAGAGGAGATGTGCAGCAGGAGGCCACTTGTGTCACCAGTTGCCGGGGATCATAGTGGGGAAGGTGAAAATTAAAGCACGCAGGCAGCGTCTTGCACCTCAGTCAAGACTGAACCCCCCTCCATTGCCCTGAGTGAAGCTGGGTCTGTGTGTGTGTGTGTGTGTGTGTGGAGGATGGGTTTGAAGGGGAGTGACAGGTGAGGAATATCTCAGGGGCGCGGACCTGCACAGGTGAGTCACAGGTGTAGCCGCTGTCACACGGGCTGCATTTTTTCAGAGTATCATCACAGGGTGGAGGGGCACTTGAGCATGGGGTGCGCCATTTACCTTCCTGCTCGTCAGACAAATTATTCTGATGTCTCACTGTGTAGAGTGGCGAATCTGGACTGGCCTAAAGCATAGAATGAGACAGACGGGTCGCTCTGAGAAACAGTCAGGTGAAGACAGATAGATATGATTCTTCATCAACTGTTGTTACACATGTGAAACATGTGCCAGGTTCTGTTCAGCTCAATGTTTGTGTGTGTTTGTTTCATTCACATCCTGACCTATGTTACTCAGCATGGGGTTTTGCGGTCATATAATCGGGGTCCCCTGAACACACAAACCATAATCATCTCCCTTTCCATCTCTCAACATTAAAGGCAACTCATTTTTCCACCATGTAATAAGAGGGAACTTCCAATTCATGCCTTACAACAGCTTGTAACTTTGTACAAATCACATGCCCATTAAAAAGCAGCCCCATCCCTGCTCGTCACTTCGGTGCAGAATTTTCAAATACTTTCTATAAATGTGATTTGTTAAGGTATTGAGCTGATGTAGATATAAATAGGAAGTGACATTGAGCGATTTGGAGGAGGAGCAGGATGGAGGAGAGGCACAAAAAAAGACCGAGACGGTGAAGGTCAGTGTTGTAGACAGGAGTGATAGGAGACAAATCTTTGAGAAACACTCCAAATAAAGCAGCACGAGTGGAGGGAGAAATGTCTTTGCTCCACCAGAGGAGAGGAGGGTGGAGAGGGTTAGGACGTCACTGCGCACACACACACACACACACACACATGCATTTCCATGCAAACAACTTGGCCATGCCGGGCGGTTAGGTGGGAGGATGTAAGGGAGAGGGCTACACCCTTGTGCGAAGCTTTGTTGTGTGACACATAGACAGCCCACCCTAGCATTCCCACCCCTATATTTGGCCTTGAATACAATTGCAGGTTTGAGAGTGACAAATCGGACCGAAGCAGGCAGGCAGACAGACTCAGCGGAGGATAAGGGCAAAATTACATGAGCAATGTGGAAGCCACTATAGTGGAGTTGTTTTGCAACACTAATGAAGATGGGACAGAAACTGTGCATCTCACCAACAAAAAAATGTTATTTGGAAATAATTTATGAAGCCTAATCAGTACATGAAAGAAGATGCTAAAGAAGATGCTAAAATGTAGATAATCCAATGCAACCTGCTTGATTTGTTTAGATTTATTCACCGTGAAGAATGTAAAAACAACCATTACTGACAAACTGAAAGAAATGACAAATAATACTTATATAATAAAAATGTTGTGGTACCTGATTTTCTATTCATTTAAGCAGAAATATTGTTTTGAATATGACCCTAAAATTACATGTTATTGAAATTATGTTTTTGCAACAAAGAAGAATCCACTTTATTGGTCATTGATACATTTTTACATGTTACAACAAAATGTGTTCTCTGCATTTGACCCATCCCCCCTTGGGGGGAGCAGTGAGCAGCCACAGGCAGCGCTCAGGGAGCTAGCGCTGAGTGTCTCGCTCAGGGACACACCTGGTATGGAGGGATGGGCTGGGAGACTCGGCTGGGAATCGATCCTGCTATTTCTGCATCCCAGCCCTCTGCCTTAATCACTGAGCTACCAGGCCACTGGAAAGATGGTGCTGTGGAGAATGTGGGCAACGATCCCGCTACCTATCGCATATAAAGACATATCAATATAAAAATCAATATCAGAATAGACAAAACAGCACAATAGAAAGTTTGAATTATTCATCTGTATGTTCACGTACACAGACGGAACAGAAGAACATACAAAGCCAGGATTTGTGTCAGTGTTGCAGCCATGCTCTGTTGTTCATTTATTTTTCTACACTTGTGTTACACGGCTAATTCATGTGTGTACATATGAGTGTACAGTAAGTTTGTGTTCGTGCTGTGTGTGTGTAATTATGAGTCTCTGTGCGTTTTGTGTAGTTCTGTGCATGTGTGTCTTAGGGTAATTATACAGTAGTGGACTGGTGGTGGGACAGTAAATCAACTGTAGAATGACTAAGATTGGTCCGCCGTGCCGGCAGCACTCCTCACCGTAACCGGTCATCAGGGAGGGATACACTCTTAGAATAAATACTGTGTGTGTGTATGTATGTGTGTGTGTGTGTGTAACGACTGCATGCATGCCTATCTTATACACGTATTCACATGCACATGAGTTTAATGCACATTTCCATTCGCACGTAGACGCACCTTGTCAATATTTAGCAGTTGTGTCCATGTGTGCGTAACACTGTGTGTATATGCGTGTACTTGCAGTATGGGCGTGTGCATGAGTGAATTTGTATGCGCACAAATGCTGGTGGTGCGTCAGCACAGTTCCTCACCCAAACAGGTCATGAAAAAGAACTCTTGACTGCTGCCTTTGCACCACAGCGGCCACTCGGCCTGCAGCCACATGGTTAGCTGCTATTAAAAACACTCTCCACAAACCCAGAGTGAAGAAAATAATTCAGCGCATTGCTCACAATCTAAAAACATATCTCACATTTTATCAGATGGACCAGCCTACTGAAGTGTAATTAGTATATCATGTTCTTTTTTTGTCATTTCAAATGACTTGCTAGGTTTAATATTTTTTAGTTTTCTTTAACCAGCCCTTGAGATATGTGTGCAGTGATTTTTAGTTCCCTTACTTAAGTAAAAATAGCAATTCTGTAATGAGCTGCCTTTATTCAAGCAAATGTTACAGCATTATAACATTTTACTTTTTTTATACGATTTTATATGCTACATTTTGGTAGTTACACATGAAGTGAAAGTAAAAAGTAAAAACTACTGTACATTCAACATTTCTGATATTTCTGCCACAACACAAGAAATGTGAAAAGAATTTTCATTTGTGAAGCTCATGGTGTTTTTTTTTAAACTGAGGATAGAAGTTATACTTAGATAGTCCTTCTTTGTTTGCCGAGGGACTGTGCATTTAAGAGAAAGGAGTTGGAATGAAATGAAATCTCTTGTGTGTGTGTGTGTGTGTGCTAGATGTTCTTGCATTGCTGTGTACATTGTGAAGTACGTATGTGGCCTTGTTTAAACCCGATGACTGTGCTTGTTTTTGTATGTGTTTGTATTCTTGACGATGATGAAACTGCCACTTCTGCCAACACTCAGACCGTGACTGACTACAAAAATCTGAAATTTGAAACACAGGCATGTTCCAGCATGACTCACACACAGACAGACACACACACACACACACACACTGACAGTCCAAATCATTAAAACCAATGGTTATTGGCAATAAATACTGATCAGTTTGCGTCTCTTGGTTGTGTGCGTGTGCGTGTGTGTGTGTATTTCTCTCTTTGCTTATAAAACATAAACATGTAACTTGGACGTCTGTTGCTGTCTCCTTCCACACTGTGTGTGTGTGTGTGTGTTCTTGCACCATTTGTTCATGATGAAAAGAAACCGACACCCCAACCCATAAAGCACCATGCCTTACTGTATGGAGGTGGTTCACTCAAGCCACCACCACACACGCACATGTACACAAAAACGTCTTACCCTTGATCACATCTTGTAGCTGTGGCTTCAGTGCAGCCCCCAACCTCCCCTCACCATGGTGACCATGTTCTAACCACAGACACACTCATATCTCTTCAGGGCCGTTATTAGGTCTGGCTTTGGGCTAACGCCTCACAGGTGCTTCACTGCACAGGCTTCATTCCTTGTTAGATAATAGATGCATTTTTATGAAACCGAATTAAAAAAAAAAAACGTGATTAAATAAAATGCATGAATAAATTCTGAAAGTAATGTACAAATTTAGACACATTAGAAAATGATTGTTTTAACTTAATTTTAGCCTGTAGGTGTTGTATGAAATGTCTGCACTTTACTTATATATGTTACTTTTCCTCCACAGGAAAGTGTTGTACTTTTTACTTCAATACATTTATTTACCAGCTTTAGTTTAACATTTATCAAACTTAAACATGATAATACTATGGATTAACCAAGCAGTCCATACAAACATTTATTAAAATAAGCCTTATTATTATCTCATTATCTCATTCAACACCTTTCGTTCTAATTTTGTGCTATTTTTCTCAAATGTTTCTTTGCCATAGTTTAATCTCAATGCTGATTTCTTAATTACGCACTTCTACTTTGAACTACATTATTGAGCATGTACTTCAACTTGAGTAAAGAATTTGAAGTTGTACATCTACTTGGACTTGGTTAATTTAGAGTAAAATGTTTTGCCGCAGTCTGAATCTAAAGATGTTTCACATGTAACTGTGAAGATCAAAAAGGCAGATAGTCTTTCCCTGTGGTTACTGCTAATGCTGACTCTTCACTGTGACGATGAATAACAAACCAGTTTGCAGAGTAGCATGAACTTGTTACACCACAGATTAGAAACTAAAGCGTTTTAGCGACTGTGAAGTCTATCACATTGTCTTTATTTCCAGCAGCTAGTTAGTTTAGTCATAACAACTATTTTAGCTAATTGCAGCGGAAGGTCTAAAACTGACATCACATTTCGAGCTTGCAAGTTTAAAATAGAACTGACAAGTGGACTAAAAGGTAAAAAGGTTGTCACTGTGGACAGAAGAAAAGAACAAGATACATAAAATAGAAATGTTGATATAAATAAGTAGGAGATTTATGAAACATTATTGGGAAAATTAATGATAAAATAACATTTCATAAATAACATCTATATATACTCTACATATTACAATTTCTTAATATAATTACTTTTTTTGTAATGAGGTAGATGCATTTTCATTGTTTTAATTTGAGCTGAATAAAATACCAGCACACCAACAATACAGAAATCAGTGCACGTAAAAATGTTTAAACCATTTAAATTTCTCTTTAAATCTGCCACATATTTAAATCTAATTGCGTTTGAAAAGTTAAATAAGCATTCATGTCCTAACACAGAGATGGTTTTAAAAATAGCTTAGACTTCAGTAACTAAAGATATAAGCAAATGAAAACCATAGCAACTCTCTACTTAAGGGCTCACCTTTAAGAGCTTAGTGATTTCAGTGTGCAAGTGAACCATCTGATGACAACATTTGATTTGTTACTTTTATTTTATGTTATAAATCTGCTCTCGCTAAGATGGTGCCAGAACAAATAAAATAATATATGGCGCTGAAAGATGATAAACAATGGGATATTACTTTAACTGTAGAATCCACTGAAGGTAAAAATAAATAAATTCTGTTTTAATAAATACATATTATTGCATATTGTAATAATCACATTTCCTTATTTTTTATTTTATTGTATTTATTACATTACCCAGTTTTACAATTGTAACAGCCAATCAAGGATAAATTTCACCATATGAGAGGGTATTTATGTTCATCTTTTCATCAAAAATGAATAAATTACGCTTCACGCATAACTATTTATAAATTTAATTGACATGCCTATATTGCAAATGTTTTAAAAATAAATATCTATTAAAGTGACTGCAGCCATGACACAGTAGTTTGTGTGTGTGTGTGCTCAGCGTAAAAAGGAAAGTGAGGAGTTTTAATTAAAACAAGGCTTTAGAAGAGCCCACAGCCTCTTAGCCATGTGTGGGATGTAGTTTTGCTGGGCATGAACACAGTATATTGTGCAGTATATTTCCCCCTCCTTCTCAGACAAACCAGCATATACACACACATAGATGTCATGTTGGATACTTTCAACACTTGTCTTTGACCTGAAGGCACCTCATGCTATCACTCTGTGCACTGTACAGTTCAGACGAGGTCAGTTAGTGGGCTGAGA
Source organism: Microctenopoma steveboyesi (assembly GCA_032359275.1). Taxonomy (NCBI): domain Eukaryota; kingdom Metazoa; phylum Chordata; class Actinopteri; order Anabantiformes; family Anabantidae; genus Microctenopoma; species Microctenopoma steveboyesi. The sequence continues at coordinate 5,707,686 of JAUMHF010000004.1, read as the reverse complement.
TTTCTGTTTTACCACCCCAGTCCTGCTTAGTACTAACAGCCATACGCACGAGGATAGGAGTGAAACGATGTAGCCACATCATGCGTGCAAACTGAAAGGATGTTACTGCGCAATTAAACGCTACAGTTAAGGAGCAGCTGTTTATCGAAAGCAGACGTCAGTCGTATCCACAAACATGAGCTAAATTAACGTGAGAATTATTGTTATTGCTTATCCATTTCAGTGATTTGGGAGGTCTGTTTCAAGCAAGATGACCAAATAGCATGCTTTCCAAAAGGAGGACAAATACAAATTTAACTTTGTATTCTTACATGGGTCTGTAAATGTAATTCCTCGCAATTTTTTTTCTTTTCTTTTGTCTCAAAATGACTTAAATTTCTCCAGCACTTAGTCATGTCCAGACAGCACCACATCACCAATAAACGAGAGACACTAGACTAAAATTTGCACATTGACACCGTGGAGATGGTATAATGAAAAATTCCCCAAAGACTGACGTAAATGAACAGGAAGCATGTCATCCACATCTGTCACAAGCATTCAGACTGAAAGGCGAGTTTAGCAGATTTAAACAAACACATTACATGGTGCTGGGTAGTGTCTGTTTTGTGTGGTTTCACGAGAATACAAAAGTAAGATGTTTTTAAGTCTCACTGAAAATGAGAAAATAACAGGACTGAGGTTGATTTTGTCCAATTTAAATAAAGTGTCTGTCCTCAAAATTGTGTGAATGCAGAGCTCTTTTTTTACATTCATATGTGCTTTTATGACAATAAAAACAAACCTGGAGGGCAGTCATGGCTCAGTGGAGTTTGAGATTCTGTCGGGGAGCAGGAGACATTTATATTTCTAAGAATTTATCTTTTAATCATAAAAGAAGAGAGGTGTGTATGACATGATGTAAATGTCCCAAGTCTGCACTGTAATTATTTCACAACTACTGCACTCTAAGTGATATTTTAGCTTTTTTATAATGAATTACATTTTTTAGTTTTGGTGGAAAATACATGTCACACACAAATTATTATTCCAAGCATAATTTTAATTTATTTGTGTTTAGCTTTAAAATGTGAGCGTAAACCAAAGTTAATAATAATAAGTGCTTTATTTACTAGTGCCTAAAATGAATAGGGCTTGTACATTTATTACATTTCATAACAAATATCATACTTTTTACAAAAGTCACCAACAGATCTTGTCGGCATTAAAAAGTAAATAATAACTACAACTGTAACAACATTTGCAGAGAAGGCTGCAACTTTTCTCAAATAACATATTATTTATCTTACTATTTTCTCTCCACTGTAAAATATTTCATAGCTGTGGCTTTAATGAGAGCTTAGGTATGATACCAAGAATAAAAGTAATCGGTTCGAAGTTCAAAATTAACACCCAAAATCTCTTTCTGAACATTTTTCAAATACTGTAGGAGTTTGGCTCACTCAAATTAATCTCCTGCCAAGTTACAACCCGTCCACCATAAGCTAGGTGAATCATTATTTCATGACGAATAGTGTGACATATTTTTTAAGTGAATATTCAAATTCCTTTTTGCAGCCCACATCTAGCCATCAAACTATTGTTGAAGGTCAAAAGTACGCCCCCCCCCTCCCATCCTTCCACCACCCATCCCTGTACCCTCCTGCACCTGATATCATTAACACCCCCCAAGCCCCAACTCCTCCGTCCCTACCTGTCACCCTCCCTCCTACCCCCGCTGCTCTCTCACCTCTCCCTCTGGTACCTGACACGTCGCACCTCTTCTACTCCCCTCCATCCTTTACTCTGCTGGCTCTCCGTCACCCCCTTATCACCCGCCACTTTTCCACCCTTTCTCTCTGCATAACTGTCCCCTCATTCTCTCGGGTTTGCTCCTCTACTTATCACTGTCCCTCTTGGCTCTGTCTGAACCCCTCCTTCTCTGTCCCTCTCTACTTTCTGACACTCGCTATGTGTCGCTGGTGAACTTCCTTCTGTGTTCCATCTGCCCCTTTCCCACCTCTCCCACTCCCTTCCAGCAGACCCACCTACTCAACGGGTGCTCACCATACATGCAGGCGGGCACACACACAGCCCAGAGCTGTCAACACAGTCTTCGGATGGTTCGTGCTCTGCTGTAGTTCAACAGCAGGGGGAGTGTCAGTGCGGTGAGAGCGAAGCAGCCCCTCCATCTCTGATCTTGGAGGGGGACGCTGAAGGACAAAGAGCACATAACCTGAGCTTAGTCTTTTTTGGCTGAGTAATTAGAAAATAAATATATAATACATAATAATCCATGTTTTTATGTTTGATGGCTCAAATATCCCTGTATTTTTCCTTCAAGCTTCCTCTTTTGAAAGCAAGCCAGTGTCAGATAATCATACTTAAATAACAGTCCGTGAACCATTTTGATCACATTTATGTAGAGTTACAATGATTAGTCAATTAAATGATCAGAAGAAAATGTATCTGCAACTACTGTGATCATTATTACCAGATAATAAGTCAGTTCAACAAAGTGCAAACCATTTATGCCTGCATATTTTCTGGGATAAGAATGTCATGCTTACCTGAAAAAAATATGACTACTAGGGGGTTTTGGACTATTTTGCTCAAACAAAACAAGACATTTGATGATGACACCTTCTTCTCACAGCCTTTTTCTTTTCTATTCTGATATTTTACTGACTAAAAGATCCATTCATTCACTGGAGAATTAATCAGTAATGAAAATAAGTGTTGGTTTACTGAGATGATAAAAAAAACTTCTCACCATTTAATGGTCTGTTTTGCATGGCCTCCTGTTATCAAAGCAACTGTTGTCACTGTGATCTTGCAGATTCAACCATGAGGCTTTGTGCTTCTAAATAATATGTGGTCTGTTGAGGTTGACTGAGGATTCATCAAAGTCCTCAGAGTGAAAGCTTAAGTTAAAAACTATTACCAATTGCAGAAATGTTTTTTTTTGTAAAAACGTTGTCCTAGATTGCATTGAACTACTAGCTTTTTATAATTTTCCTTCAACACTCCTGTGTATGTAGGTTACATTGGACCCGTGACTCACAGCACAATACAGTATAATAGCATTGCACCGTACACAACAATCCTATGATCTGTCTGCTGCCCCCACCTGCTGGTTAGAAAACTACCCATGTTGTGTTACTCAACAAATTGAACCCTGGCCAATCTCAGTGTTTTTATTTGTCTGAATATTAACGTGTGTGTGTGTGTGTGTGTGTGTGTGCGCCTGTTTTACACAAAGATATGTTCAGTCAGTTCCACCCACTTAATTTCTCTTTATCTGGTTCACAATGATCCATCTCCCACACCTATCTGCTGCACCCGTTTGACCTAACAATAAAGGACACAACTGCAGCATACCACTGCATCAGACCATCAGGGCTGCTGGCCTATTGAACTTCACATACTGACAAATAGCCAGCCGTCCTGTTATAAAAGTCAAACATACAGTAATAACAGTTTTCTGGCCGGCGTTGTTTATATCACACCATTGCTCTCACAAGCCGCAGGAGGGGAGAGTCTGTGACCTTAAGAGCTGTGGGTCCTGTACTGTCTAATTCCATGTTTATGGTTTTGCCTTTTATAACACACACAGACGGAGCTGCCCAGGCCACAAGCACACGGAAATATCATCATGCGCCCTCTCCACTGCTAATTGGTGCCTTGGTACCATCCCTCTGTTGCAGGGCGACCTGAAGACCAACGGCAATTCCAGTCTTTGCTCCCAGTACCACAGTGAAACCAGCATTAAAATAGCGATTAACGTTCAAACTTATGACACAATGCATGTTTATATGTGAATTCATTTATATGACCAGCATATATATATATATATATATATATATATATTTCTGAGTACAAATTTAACAAATTTTAACAATAGGAATTCCATGGAAGAGATTAATTTTTAGAACAATGCAATTCAACCAATTGAACATTTTGTATAAGTTCACATAAGCCTTCAGTCTGCACTTGTTCATTTAAAGCAGTGATTTGTGAAACGAAATGGTGAATTTGATGCAATAAGTGCAATGACAGGACATTTTCTGTCCTCTTCTGCAGCTGAAATTCCGCCAACAAACACTTGTTGTAGATTTGAGTATACCACGTAGATGGTTTTACATTTATCTGGGCCCCCATGTCAAAAGAAGACAGCTATAGGTGAATTTATAAGATAAGAGATGATATAAATGGTACATCTGCACAGAGACAACAGTCAGCAGTATGGGAGGGAAATGAAGCGCTGAATGGCTTGTGGTGCTGCGGGTGATGTGAAGAAGACAACAAAGTAATTATGGGACGACTAAGGATAGACATACAACTGGGCGAGGGCGTGAGAAGGAAAGAGACTGAGAGGAGGAACATTAAGAAGTAGATGGGTGAGGGGGGACTTGTTCTCCATCATGAGTCCCCGTCATGACTGACTGTTGTGATATTCTGCTGCCATCTGGACGAGTGGTACTTTTCCACTCAACTAGCTGTTTACCTGTTTGCTCTCATGTATCTGCCTTGTCATGTAGTGTAATTAATTTGTCTGTCTGTCTGTGTTGTGAGTCATTCTCTCTGTCAAAAGCTCTGTCTCATGTTTGTTTGCAGGTCTATCTGTCAATAAATCTGTCTGCGTTCTCTCCTCCAGCTGTCTGCCATATTGACAAAGGACCCCGATATCTCCCTGTGGTATACATATTCATAATATGTACATATACACACATCTTTTTCTACGGTCGCACACGCAAACACTGGAAAACAACATGATGGAGTCGTCTGTTCCTCCAGCTGCACTTCTCCCCTTTTCCACAAGGGGTCACGGTTGTATATGTTGTAACATGATGTTTGTTGCACATACATTTACTGTCACTCTGGCAGAAATAATATTTACCTAATAAACTACAGCACTGTGTTAACTATAAAACAAATCTCCAATTTTTTGCCTGTTTAACTAGATGTTTAAATAGATCAAGCCATTGCATGACAAGCAATGCAATGAAATAAATAACTTTAAAAAGGCAGAAATATATGACTAAGTTGGAGTTTGTAATATGTAAGCAATAGCTGTTACCTGGGGATTTAGGCTACGGTCAGTGGTGGAAGACACAGTCATAGTTTTATTTTCAGTAAAAGTAGCAAAATACATAAATATACAAAAAAACAGAAATATTAGCAATAAAATGAACCTTAAATATCGTATAGTAAAGTTAAGTATACGAAGAACTATCTCCAAATATCAATTCACAAGCTAAATCTACTCCTTGCGAAATTAGATATTAATCAGATATCTTTTCTGACGAGCCGTAGTTTGCTGAACTACGTTTCCCATGATGCTCTACTCCGCAGTGCACGTGTCAACGCTGCCAGCTAACCGGACCGAACGTCACATTCCTGCATTCTCTCTCTTTTTTTCTGGGACGTTGGAGTTACCATAGGTAAGCTACAGAAAGCTAATCCTCTATCCCACTTCTCTTTTTTGAGAAAAACACCCATGACACAGCGGATTTGATCCCAGGAGGTTATCCCAGGTTCACCAGGAGTCAGAATCTCACGCCGGGTAAGGTTTAATTTCATTTTAAAGCAGGTGAAGTTACATGTCGGTTGGGGTGCTATAGCCGTGGCAACAGGATAATAGTTGAAAATATACATCATTTGTTGTCGTATCGTCGCTGTAAGTGAGCTGCTTATGTTTTGACCTCAACTAGAAGACCTTTTGATTTAGCACACTGAACGGGAGGGAGTTACAATTCTCAATGTGTGGTTTGTTGTTGTTTATTGTGGTCCTTGGGAGCTAGCTAACGTTAGCCGTTGGTTAGCCGCAAACCTTGCGTCACCGGTGTTACGCTGCTAGACGACTCCAGGGCGTGGATGTGCTCCAGATGTGGCTTTGTTACTTTGACGTGAATATCGTCGTACAGGCATGTAAATAACATTGCAGTAGACGTCCTGTCACATTCGGCTAACAGGAACATTCACCACCCGCATCGTGCACATCATGGGCGTGGTTATGGCGTGCAGAGTACAAGAAAACAGTAGGAACGGATAAGCTAACATCGTTTTGGTCATTACGTCTTTTCAGCCTTGCAATCACCTTGGTCTCATTAACGTTACGCTATGCTTGCAGGGCAGGAATGACGTGAGTGAGCCGTTCAAAATGTTGCTGTAGATGTCTGTCTGCCTTGTAAAGGAGCTGAGCTTGCTCCAGGTCAGCAGCCTGTCTCAGCTGTTGGCCCTCTCAACAAAGAGATGGATCACAGCTGCTGCTAGTCTGTTCCAGGAAGCCATTGATAATACCTGACATCTCTCATGAAAGCTGAAGCAGTAGTTAGGATAGTTGTTTAGTTTGCCATAAATCACTGAATTGCACAAATGTGAAATATGTGCCCAAGTGAACTTTTCCTCACAACTCGGTAATCAGCGCAGTTGTATATAATAAGTAAAACATTAGTAAACACACTTCAGTTGGAATGGAAGACTGCTGTTTTAGCTTATACTTTAGTTCAGTTTGCTCATATCATTCCTGAAATACCTGCTGTTTGAGATAGATTAGATAAGAGTGACTTCAGTGAGGTAAAAGAATGCTTGCATGCTGCCACAAGTCACATAACAGTGACCCACTTGACTTGGAAGATTATAAATTGCCTTTTCAACAGAGGTTACATTATTATTAATGACATAACAATTAGCTTCACTATCCTGTGGACAGAAAATGTCTTCCTATTATGATCCTTGCCCCAGTGTCTGAAACTACTGTGTTGCCTCAGAAAAAATGCATATGTGAATTAATTAGTCTGCCAAGTGATACAGTTGCAAGTGATCTCTCCACCATATTTCACTGTTGGGGGGATTTTTTTTAACTTGGTATACATACTTGTCAGGGTGGTTAAACTTCATGTGTGTTGCACGGTTTTGTTAGAGAGCGATGGCTTCCTCCATAGTGTTCTGTCATGGATACCATGTATGTATGTATGTTCAGAGTTGATATTGTCGAAATGACATTGAATGATAGCTTAAATACATTGTACTTTAATTAATATATAAATTAATATTAATATATATAACTACATTGTAATGCTATTTTTTAAACATTATGATGTTGTGGGGACATGAGGAAAGTCTCACTATCTGGACCTCTTTAAATCATACTTTATTACCCCTGTACTTTGTGGTCATGGTTGACCAGTAGGTGTAACATTATAACTTAGCTAAGTTTAGTCTTGAAAGTTGACAATGAAATCCAAAGATGGTAACGTCCTGGCCACATAAAGTTGCTATGATTTAAACTTGGTCTGAAGTACAACTTCACCTCGCTGCCACACACAGTCTGCACACAGACAGCTGCATGTTATGGAGAGAGTGGGAGTAGCCTGCAGGAAACTGGAACAGCCTGAAGGGAGGCTGCACCGCATAGATCAAGCCTTGTTTTCTGCTTATTACGTTGTCTGGAGTCTGAGCATGAGTGGGAAAACCGGAAATGAGGAAAGAGAGAGATAAGGAATGTGATCCATGGAAAACATAATGTAGTTGTTTATTAATACTGATATCGGGTGATGGTTTAAAACTTAGTGCTGGAATGCTCTCTAGTACACCATAAAACTGGTATTTTTGGAAACAAGCAATTGCAAGACTATTGTCATGGTTTTGGTCATCTGTGGCTGACCTTTTGACCTTTTTGTCATCAGCTAATGTGTTCATCTCTAAACAATAATGGCCACAGCTCTATTGTAGGCCAACCTTTGTTGCATCTCTTTTGTTACCGTCCAGCTTTACCTCAGGACTTTCACCCACATCCTACATAGGTTTTGAAGGCTATTTGCTGGATTACACACCCTTGCACGTTTGCCAGTACACTTTGTGTGTGTGTGTGTGTGTTTGTGTGTGTGTGTGTGATGATGATCCAGTATCCAGTATAGCATTTCTGGGCAACAGCCTCCACAGTTAAGGAGCACTGCATATGCCCATTACTCTCTAATCACTACGGGGGCATAGGGTGACAATAGGGCTATTGTTTGAACTATACACACACCCTTGGATGCCCCCCTGTGTGACATGTGCAGGCTGGCCCCGCTGGTCTCTTCCTCTAGATTCAGGTCATTCAGCTCACACTGAATGAGTAAACATGTTTACTCACAGAAGCTTGTTAAAATGAATTAAAATCGGCATCTTTGAAGTTGCTCCATGGTCTACAAACACTTTTTTCCACATGGTCTACAAACACAGTCCTTCCTTAGTCTTTACTTACTTAACATATGTTGTTCTCCCAGCAGAGGAAGTGTTAGCAGTCTGTTTTAGCTTAATATGCTACATGCGTTTACACATGCTTCTGAGGAGCCAGTTGAAGATAAAACATTTTTGAATTAATTACTGTTGGTCATGAAGCTTAATGCTTTCAATAAAGCTTCAAGTGATGCAAGCAGGGGTGCAAGTAAAGTCAACAGAGCCACAACAAAATCTTGCTTATCAATATTTTACCTGGATTTTGTATGTGCACCACAAGGAAATTGTTGCTGTAATTAGTTTATGCTGGAGAATTATGTGGAAGAAATACGAACATGGACAAAGTCTGGACTTCCAATTTAAATGCTGTGGTGCGACTTGAAACAGTATGTTAATGCTCAAAACCCACCAATGTAGCTAAATGAAAACAATTGAACAATGGTGAAGACAGTTAATTGCAAATGCTAAATGGCAGTTGCCGCCAGGAGAGACGCAACCAGTTATTAGGTTTAAGAGGCATTTACTTTTTCCCATAAGACCAGGCAGGTTTTGGACAAGTTTTTTCTGTCAATAAATCATATCATTATATGAGAAATCTGTATGTTCTATTTACTCTGGTTATCTTTGTGTAACATTATAATTTATTTAACGATCTGAATCATTTAAGTACAACTGGTATGCCAAAGATAACAAGAACCTTTTGTATACTATTTGTGTTTGTATGTTAATTTTAAGAAACGTTTACAATATTCTGCTTTCAAGACTGGAGTACTCCAAATTATATTTAAACCTATGTGTGATTTTGCTAAGCCCGCCAGTCAGTAGTGGACCAGATTAGGTGTATTAGCAGCTGTCACTGCTTCGATTAAGAACACTGACTTTGATTGTACTTGGCAGACTTGGTCTCATGCTCTGCTCTGTTCGGATTGTAAGGATAATCATTCTTGCTGTTTGGTTGCTGTGTAACCACATCAAAGACTGTAAATCTGTAGAGCTTGTTTTACTTTGACATATGTGTTGCTGTACTAGACTATGACCGTTATTTGTTAAGAGACTTAAGAGTTTCTACTGTAGTGGTATTATGTCTTTATTCAAGGGCTACATTGCACCCGGTTTCTGAGCACATACAAAGGTATGATATGATGGTGTGAAAGTTGATGCATGTGCATTTGGTCTCCATCTGTATTAAAGGTGAAAAAGAACAAAGCATCTAACGTGCACGTGACTTGGCATTGAACATCTCATGCATGGGTGCAGCAGCAAGAGAAAGTGGATGAAGCAAGGCTGATATCAGTAGTCTCTAGTGCAGTGTGGGGTTATTTTAGATACCAAACAAACAAATGTGATGTTATCCTTTAGGACAGTAATCTACTTTGCATAAACTGTAAGGTCACAGCAAAATATTGTCGTTTAAAGTATGTGTGAACTTCATAAGTGGTAAATTGACATGATTGTTTAATGCGTGTTGTCCAGTTCCATGCGGTGAGTCTGGCTAATTTAGCATTTGTCTGGAGGCAGTCTGCATGGTACTGTGCATTTGACAGTCCGCTGGCCTTTAGTGTCATTGTTAGTGCACCATTGGGTCAATTTAGGAATCTGTTTCCTCCTAAACCCACATAAACCTGCTTTGTTCTGATTCATAAGGTGATTCAAACCCAGTGAATCCACGTAACAACAGTGAAATTACAGTGTAGCCAAGATGGTGTGGCAGGCGGGCTTTTCTGTATTAACCAGTGTGCTGCCCAGCACTACTTTGTCTTTAGTAATATTGAATTACATGAATTTAGTGTTAAAAATTCCAGTAATGCACGTTGAGCCACTGATTTATCATTGCTTTTGTCAGACTTACATTGGAATTGGAAGTGACATTCTCATTGTGTGACTGTAAAGAGACAAGTTACCATTACTATTAAGTGACAATGCAAATCAGTTTCAGGATGCTTCCCCACATTATTTGCATCGGTATTGCACAACGTGAGAACCCATAACACTGCTCTATCGTTAGATGTAGGTTGTTTGGTTTAGAGGGGCTGCCAACCTTGATTTAGTTTCCTCCCAGCTCTGTCCTCTCTGCTTGAACCTAGAGATGATGAAGGTAGTTTAGCTTGTTGTCTGTCACATGTCTTCTACTAGAATAACACTAGTGCTGATTTGGAGTGATGTGTTAAGAAACCCAGGTGGAGGAGGACTTTGAGTCCCCTTCACAGGTCAGTTTTGTGATTAAAAATACAGAACTGCTGTTTACTTGTTGGTGTAATTTGGGATGACTATTATGAATGCACATGCCTGGTGATTTGTTGGCACTGCATAGGATACTTTAAATGTTGCGGGGCTAATATATAGATTTTGTTTGTTTATAAGACATAAATACAAAAAACTGTGGGTGTGTCAGTAAATGGCAGAAGTTTCCCCTCTGTCAGTGACATATCATAGGGCTTTAACCACTACAGATATGGTAAATGGTCCTTACTCAACTGGTACTCAAAGCTTCTTATTCTCATTTACATTGCTTCTCATTCACCCATTCACACACACTCACACTCCGATGGCAGAGCAGCTGACCTGACACACCTGGGGCAACTTGGGGTTCAGTCTCTTGCCCACTTTGACATATGACTGTAGGAGGCGGGAATCGAACCACCAATCTTCCGATTGGCAGGGGACTGCTCTACCCCCCTAATATGTCAATGAACCTAGTGTTGCAAGCATCATTAGGTTGCATGCCTAGAACCTAGCGTTGCAAGCATCCAAACTACTGTTATTAAAAAAGCCCTTTGGAATTGAAGGGTGAAACGTCGTCAAGAAACCTAACAAGTCCAGTTGCTAAGGATAAACCTTTTTTTTAAGATAACCATGACCTGGATGACTAAGAACCTTCACAGATATTTATTATTGAAAGTGTGTCCCCATTCAGTGCAACTAAGCACTATTTAAGGTAGGATGCAAAAAACAGATTGAAACTGAAGTCTGTTTAGTAATTTACCCCTTGTGTAGGTGATACTGTCACAAAAATTATGAAGCAGTATCAAACTCTTAGCTGAAAAAGGAATCAACAGTGTACTGACTGTGACAAAAAAACATTAACACACTCTGTTGAGTTAAAACATTACATAACCCTAACCCCATAAATACCATTCACCACCAAGAAGTATGATTGAGCTTTTTTTATATCGGCTAACACAGGAGTGTAGCATCATAATTATTTTGTTTAAGGCCATGTAAAAAAAACGGTATATGTTACAAATCTATCAGATTGCAGTTTATTCATGTTAATAATTAATCCTTCATGCACACAAAAGTTGCATGCTAGCTGCAAATCACCAGGTCAATGAAATCCAGAGACTGACCTGAAAACTGATAGGTAGGAAGAACCAATTGATCGTGCAGCATATTACAACAAGATTAAAGTATTAGCCTTAAATGTACATAATGAAAAGCAACGGGGTCGATATGAGTAGGGAGATTGTTAAAATGTCCTTGAGCACGAGGCTGGTGTAAGATCTAGTCTGTTGCTCAGCAGGATTGCTATGCTGATATACTGTGTGACCTTTAATGATGCATATCTTTCACGGTATCGAGTATATTTTCTAGCAAAATAATAGCAGTAAACATAGCCATTTCTATTACCAGACAAAGGCTTTTAGCTTGTGTAGCTAACTTGTTGGCTGAAAATTCACAGGGCTCCTCTGAGTACTCAGGGCTCAGCAGATACCATTCTGCGACCTCCAGGGCCATAAATCCTCTTTGCATGGCTGGTGACCAAGTCATGATGTAAAGAAGCTTAGTAGCAATAGACAGGCGGGCAAGAAGCTGCTTCCATGTTAAACAGGTCAGCTGACCATATAAACAACATAGACAGGACATGGCGCTAGCAGGGAAGAGACTGAAAAACAGAAATGAGAAAGTGTGTGAATGGTGACACAAGAGGGAGGGAGTATGGACAGATAAATTAATACATCTAGAGGTCTTTCCAACTATGGATATCATGTAAAATCCTGGGTTTTGTGATGCTCCTGAACAGTCTTACCTGTGGACGCTGTTGAAGCAAACGATACTTATACTGACTGTGTAGGATTGTTGACAGTGAGGTTATGTGCTTTGTGTTAGTGTTGGGAAGTTGAAAGGGACTAAGGTAAGAGAAACTGCTGTTGATTAGGTTGCTTAAGGCTGCAATATAAGATTATATTCAGATATTCCAGTTGGAATTTCTGGATTTATGCTCTTCTGGTGACTTTGACTTACCAAACACGCTTGTTAGACAACCTTATTGTCTTGATTTTAGAGGTCAGGTTGTACACGTAGTCCAGCCATGTAATGAGTGCAAATAAATGCTCTAGCATAGAACCAACTGTCCATGTTAAATTTTGTTTATGTTTCTCTTCTTCTCTGCGCAGGACACATTCCTCCATCCCTCCCCCTTCACCCATCACAGCACCAGTTGCCATGGAGAACTCCTCAGTGGCGTCTGCGTCGTCTGAGGCTGGTAGCACACGCTCACAGGAAATAGAAGAGCTGGAGCGCTTCATCGACAGCTATGTGCTGGAGTATCAGGTGCAGGGGCTGTTGGGAGACAAGGCAGATGAAGATGTAGATTTGGACAATGGTGTCAAGGAGCCTCAGGTTAGAGCCTTATTACTTAACTGGTGCCATGTTTTTATTAGCCTAACATAGTAATGTTTGGGCGCAGGCTTGATTAAACACAGAATGTAGTTTTTAAATTATGATTTAATTTATGAAGTGAATTAAGCTGTCAAATCTGCCTAGTCCTATGTGAAAGAGTAAGTGCTCCTTGAAAATTAGCATCACAAGAGCTGCCCCTGTTGTTGTAATGTGCTGTATATGCAAGACTAGACAAAAGAGGAAGTGCATCAACCCACACTGCAGCTGGATTTGCAACTGTCCTGTTTTATAGATAAAAATTCAACACAGTCATGTGGCTATGAGCTAGTTTGTCACTGTTCATTTAAAGTTAAACAAAATACCCCAGATATCTGTGAAGGTATCCCACGCCCGTTTAACAAGCGTCGGTCAATCTTGCAGTAAACTGCTTCTTTCACACCTTGTTTAAACCAATCAGCTTCCCGGTCTATGATTCGGACTGGCTGTTAATCTAAAACAACTAAGACAAGTAAATATAGTGTAATTTTAAGGTTTTCTGTTCTGCATGTTTTTTTTTACACATTATCAAATTCAGATAGCATCCTCTCTCCCCATTCCCCTTTTTCAGTGGACAGATGACTGTAACGACAAGAAAGATGGCAGCTGGACATCTTCAAGAGGGAGAGGTTCATCCAAGCCAGTAAGTGTGTGTGTTTGTGTGTGTATGGAATATTTTTGTCAAATAAAAACAATTGGCAAACCCAGAATTTGAGCAAAGATTCATAGATAGTTCATAGTCTGCATAGCGCACAAACCAGTACTTGTCCAAATTATTCTTTTCCTGTCTAACAGATATTCAAGCATCTGAATAAAAGGGACCAATACCAGCTTTAAGTGATTTACGGCTCATCCACTTACATAAGCAGATGACCATACGCATAAAATTATGCCTTCAATAACCTATCATGTGATACTGTGAGGCTAGAGCCACTAACTGAATAATACAAATTGATTATCCTTCAGTCTTCCAATTATCAGTGTGTGTTAATCTGCTCGGTCATCAAGTACTGCTCCGCTTTGTTGTGGATGCACATCCTGTAGTGATTTGGAGCAGTGATTTTTTTTGTACGACTCACTGGAAAGTGTGGGGTGAGGGAGAAACGGCATGGGTGAAAGGTTACAGTGAAAGTCACCGAGGCCAGACATTATGCATTTTTAATTTACAATATGTTTAGACATTTAGCGACTGTTAGAATATTATCTGAGTCTTGTAAGTGAAGGGTTTGTTGACACTTTTCTCATGCAGTTTATTTTTTTCTTTTTATATAGTGGTAGTTTGATCTTTCGCTTTTGAATTAATGTCTTTGGTCAGACACATCTGCAACCTCACTGAAAGAATTTCACACGTATATGCACATGTAAATGTATGCGTAAAGTCATTTGGGTGCACCAGTGTGGGTTTATGTGTCATCCGTGATCAAAAACAATAATCCTGGGTCATCAAATACCAAAAACTAACAAAACAAACCAAATGGAACAATGAGATAAAACAAGAAATTTCTTTGTGTTATGATGGGCATTGTGTTGTCTAGCGGTATTTTCTTTTGATTGCTCTTTCTCTACTCTGCAGGATGAGTGGGAGCACAGCAGTAATGGGAGTACAGGTTCCAGGCCTAGCTCGGGGTCCAGACCAGGTTCTGGCTCACGTTCTGGCAGCAGAGGACGAAACAACCAGTTCCAAGGCCCTACCAAGGTACAGATACATCTGTGTGTGTTTTCCTTCTTTCCTTCCATCATCACTTCTAAGAATATATATGGAATACATCTTTCTATGGGTGATTTTTGACCCATATTTGAGCTCCTTCTGCCATTAATATCTCAACATGTCTCCAGGAATCAAATAATCACACCTTTGCAACTTTGTACACAATGATCAGTGCAGTTTTTAAGGCTTGACTGAGCCTTAGAAAACAGTTATTTAATGTATAAAATTTTAAAGGTTTTGTATTTCAATGGTGTGATTTGAATTAGAAGTGCAAAAATAACTGCACTGATAGAAATATATATAATGTTACATAGATTCTTCTCTTTTGAGAAGTGCATTTCTAATGATTTTTAAATGTCAAATACAACTTAAATAATTATGCTATATGAAGGTTTGTTCTACTACCACTCTGCAAAACTGAAAATGAAATGTGCTTCTTTCCTTTACATTGTGTAACCACCTAGAATGGAAACCGAGATGGCTCATTTGATATCTTGGGTACAGACATATGGGCTGCCAACACAATGGACTCACACGGGTAAGTGCCATGCTGTGTGTTTAAAAAACATATTATGTTATACAGTCTGCAGAGTCTGAATTCTAACCATAGTTTGTGAAGGGTCATGTGACAAATAATGAATCTTAATTTTGAGTCAGGATTGGCTTGGTCAGTTCAAAAAAATATTTTACAGCCATATTATTTTTGACAATTGTGGTATCCTAAGGAACTTGGATATCAACTTTTACTATGAACTTGGGTCAGCGAAAACCATTTTGTTTTAGTGTTTCTGCCGATAGCCACCTTTGTACTGAACTTCATAAGAAAAAAAAGTACATTTAGTAAGTGACTGTCACTGTAAATCTATAATTTATGTGTGTAAAACTTCAGTGAGACCAAATTATTTTTCTAACAAGCCAGATCTAAAACTAGAGTAGCGAGAAAAGGGATGGCGAGAAAATGAGTGAGACATAAATCAGTTACGCTGAAGGGAGAATTGGTTTCCATGGTGACGGCTGCACAGCAGCTTTAGATACCTGAGTTCCAGCCACATTGACAAATCTGAGCAAACTGTGAAGGAACTGACACTGCGGGATGATGCAGGCACCTCTCCACAGACACACGTTGTGCAACAGTGTATTGACTTTGAGAGAAAACGTTAATTACTTAAAGTAGGACTCATTTTAAAGTAGTATGAAAACAACAGTCTCATCATTTAAAGTCTACTGTAGCTGTGTGTGTTCAAAGTTGTTAAGTGGACATTAGTTGTACTGTCAGTGGTTTGTTGCCCAGCTCTTCCAGTCCATACAGTCCAATAGATAATTAAACACATTTTTCATAATTTTTGTCTCTCTGCACCATCACGGAGGATCTGAAATGAATCGAGATTTGTTGTGTAGTGTAGACTTCAAGCTTTAATTGAGTTTTTTCAAAAACGAACGATGGAGCAATTACTGTATTTTGTTTGACATAGCTCCCCATTTTAAGGGGGAACATTACTTTATTATTATTGTTATTGTTAACCCTTCAAAGTACAGTATGATATACATTCAAATCAAGTTGTGCTGGCATAATCTGGCAAATCACTGAAGTCCTTTGTGCAAAAATGTCAGTGTTGCATATGAGTGTTTGCTGATGTTTATAGTTATTAGTATATAGTTATTATATTTGCATGAGCAATCGTAGGGCAGTGATATGCAGTCACAGGGGTCATTTTAAAAACTATAAATAGGTTTTTAAATACTTTTCCTGATTGTATGTATACTTTTGGACAGAGATGTAAACAAATTAAAGTTTGTAATATGTTAGTGCTATATGCAGCCTTCAGGCCACTTTATCTCAGGTCAAGCTTGTTATATCTGTTTCTATCCCCCCATAGCCTGCCTGCTATGTGTGTGATGTAATTTAATTGAAAGGCTACAACTGACAACTGGTGCTTGTCTTTTGCTGCTCAGATATACCTGCACTATGATATACTACAATATAACTGAGCTGGTTATCAATAAACCTACTTTTCTTTGCAAAATTCTCTTAAACGTAGGATTGTTTTTTATCCTTGTATATCTGTTTACGCTTTCCTTTTGTGTAACCGTGAATCCTGGCTGTCTCCAACCCCTAATCCCAGTC
The DNA here is from genome assembly GCA_032359275.1 of Microctenopoma steveboyesi. NCBI lineage: Eukaryota > Metazoa > Chordata > Actinopteri > Anabantiformes > Anabantidae > Microctenopoma > Microctenopoma steveboyesi. The sequence continues at coordinate 5,690,992 of JAUMHF010000004.1, read as the reverse complement.
TTTTTGTCTCTGTGTTACAGAGGTGCGGGTTGGGACGTGCAGCCAGAGAAGCTGGACTTCAGTCATTTCCACAGGAAACACTTTAGAGGAACGCCAAAGCACCTGCCGCACATTGATAGAGAGGGGTAAGAGTCTGTTTTTCTGCTGAGTCTGTTGTTTAAACTAGTAATTGCTACTAGTTTTATTGTGATGTGGTATGGGCCAGTATGGGTATGTGGTGCATGGCCTGGTAGCTTAATGGGATAAGCATCAGACTTGAATGCAGAAGGTGCCAGAATCGAATCCCATTCCAGTCTGCCAGCCCATCACTCACACCCGGTGTATCCTTGTATTAGATCTTGACGCTATGATTCCCATTAAGCAAAAATATTGCAAACAACAAAGAAGAACGCTGGCTTTTTCAATCGTCTGTATACTTTGAAACCAGAAACCGGCCCATGCCTCATTGTGAATATAAAAAATAATAATAAAATAATAAATAAAAAAGTGTATATACAGGTCTCTCTTACGAAATAGATACTGATCTCATTTAGATTTCCTGACTAAACAGAAGGAAATAGGTAACTACTCTAGGGTAACTTTGTTCAGGTACTGTGACCAACATAACAGTTATCTTACACTGTAGCAATAACACTGCTGACCTTTAAATAAAATCTCATATATTAAACTGAACACAGAAGATAAATGTAACATTATGTTAACCTTCAAATAAATGACCAATTTAAGCTACCGCCTCCAACTCGCCTACGTCGCAGCACCTGATTTACCAGAGAGGATAGTGGACATTGTCCTCAACGGTATTAGTAAGCAGAGAGACCCCCTTCACATCAAACACTGCCCTTCTGTTATCCTTTATCCTGTGTGACTTCTCCTCCTCCCTTATCTATCCTATAATGCAATGCTCAGTTTACTATATAAAGAAGAATCTGCGTTATTGTCATAGAATATAGCCACAGGTGGCACTCCGGGAGCTAGCGCTGAGCGTCTTGCTCAGGGACACACCTGGTAGGGGGGATGGGCTGGGTGCCGCAGCTGGGAATTGATCCTGCTATCTCTGCATCCCAGCCCTCTGCCTTAACCACTCATTTCTAATGGTCACTGTTCATTTCTCACTTTTCAGGATGAACAAACACACATTTGATGATGACAACAGCATAGACATGAATGATATAGAGAGGTTCCATCTGCGTTCTGTAAGTTACAAATTTTTCTATTTCTGTGACACTAAATGTGTCAACCTAGTGTTTTCACGTTTTAACATGCAACTGTGTATTTTTGTAAAACAGTTCTCATGACAACTTCACTGATTTCACACAGTGGATCATGAAGTCTCTCCGTTCATTGTTAGAGGCTGACCTCTGGTGGTGCAATGGAAATATAACATATGCAATAGAAAGCATTTGTGCTGTAGTCGGGAGTATGAAACTGTTGCAGAAAACGAATTGGGCTAAATATTCTTTCCTCAGTAGAAAATGTATGCAGGAATATTAAATGAGATAAGTAGCTCAAATTATTTTTGTATACATATCACAAATAAGAAAGAGATGGTTGTTTATACGTGAATCTTTGGTGACATCTACTGTTTAGATGTTGAACAAAACTTGCCATTGACAGGGAACGTGCACATTTGTGTTATACTGACCCCTGGTGGATATAAATAAGTACAATACTTTTAACAATCTAAAAGGGATATTTCAACCACTACTTTCTAGTTTCATTATATTGCATCTCTAATTATATATGTGACGTCAACAAAGTGAAATTAAGTTTGCAGCTGTGTATACTGTCATGGTACAATGTGTTAAATGCTGTGTTTTCCAAGGTGATTTGTGATTAATTGGGTTGGAAGAGTTCATGTTCGGTCACCAGTGTCATCCTCCTCTCTTAGCCAAGGTGTCTTCCGTCTTTCATAGTGTTTGAGCGGCAGTATCTTCCTGTTTCCTGCCCTTCTTGGCATCTAAGCGGAGCTGCGTTTCACTGTATGGTCCCTGAGCCACAATTGTTGTTTCTGTTCATTCAGTTAGGGCCAATAGAAAGGTGGGGTTAGCTGTGTTTGTCTGGTGTGCTCATGATCGGATATGTCTGGATAGGCACCAGAAAACACAGGTAGGTCTGTGGTGTCACGGTCTCTGAGGATCTCTCACCCACATTCCTGAGATGCTTCTGATAAACTGTAACCCAGCCTCACACAGTTGTGACGATGCGGGGCTAGTGGTGAACAGTTGTTATCTGTAGTAACATTTCAAAAGATTTCAACAACATTTCCTCAGATTTAATTTGTGACCCCTGGGAGGAATGCGTCCCCTATGTTATCAACCACTGGGCTACTACAGTAACGCGGTATGTACGGACTGCTACAAAAGTAAAATGCTATTTACACAGCAATGCATCAGTAGCAATTAAATTGTGGCTTGCATAGCTAATAGCTAACAATAGTCACAGGGGACATTTTACTGCAGAGCCGCTGTGTTTACTTCTGATATTTGGCTCATTAGACTTATGTACGTACGTGACTTTGTTTACAGGGATAGTAATTGAATGGTAATTGTACTTTTATTTGGATGAAGGATCTGCTTCTCCCACTATTGGCCCTTGGACAAATTTTTTCTTGTTTATTTTTAGTTTCTGAGAAGATTATGTGTTTATAGTGAAAATGATAATGTAGCATTTATAGAATCGTAAGCCATGTAACCAAGCACAAACAGTAATATGTCTCCTTTCCCCTCATCTACGTTCTAGCCCCTGTCTACATTTCACACTTCCTGCCAACATTCACTTCCCTTTTCCAGGAGCCAGCTTACAAATAGCCCTGGGATGTGGAAAACAACTTGTGTGTGTGTGTGTGTGTGTGTGTGGGCGTGTGAGCTGCGTGGTAAGAAAGGGCTTCCTCCCATTGCCCTCAGATTCTGCTGCATCTCTATAGGCCCCACTGGAATGTCAGCCTGCACACAATAAGCTTTACCTCACGTCCAGTGTCAGGTTGTAATGACAGAAGCATTCAAGGGTCAGAGAGGAAGTATTTGATCTGTTGAACTCATGCCAAGTATCACACAGTAAACAATAAGCGTGAACACAATTTAGGATGTATAGTTGTATTAAATAAGTAGTTTCTTTGTATTGCATTTTGTAAAAACAATTAACAAAAAATGGGATAATAAATATTACATTTATATTTTCAATAGAGTGCACGTGAGACACGTCAAAGTGTTTCCCCTTCAAATGACACCCACTGTAACAAGACATGTTACTCACATGCCGTTGAGTTCATCAGCATGATCACGTCAATGTGATGCTCCATGTTGTGACAGCCACAACTTGTGTGCTTATGTGTGGGTATATGTGGGTGTTCTCAGCACTTGCTGTACCTGAAACAGTGCCAGCAAACCTTTACTTATCCAAATCAACAGCCTTTTGTGTCTATGTTAGAGGCATTACTTCTATTCTGATAATATATATATATCTATAAATGATCAGAACAAAAGACAAGTAAGTAAGTGTCATCTTCTAACATGTCGAAGTGTCCTTGGAAAAAACAAAGTGGCAATAGTCTACATAAAAATTTTAAAGGTAACATAAAATATGAACTTATATAAATGTACTGTAAAACCTGATGACAGATAACAAGGCAGATACACAGACGTTTGAATATTGTTTCAGACAAAAACACATGAAACATGCAGTGTGAATAAACAGAATAACAGAATTAAGATTTTTAAGAATGGAGGACAGCAGGGTAGGTTTAGACCACAGAAACGGGGAGAAAGCAAGTAGTCACTGAGGAGACGTCCGGTCTCTCATCTGTGAACAAAGCAGTCCAACGAGGGAACAAAGACTGAGTCTGCAGCTGAGATATTACAGACTGGTTGGCCCCTCAGTCTGGAAGTGTACGTGCTGCAGAGCAGGACTCTGGTTGAGAAGGGACACCGGGGGTGGGGTGGACTCTTCTGTCCTTCTGTTTGTCAGCTGTCACTTTGTCTGTAATCTGCAGTCACCTCACGGTATTTACTTACATATTTACTTTTCTCGTATCTTTCTGCTCAACTCATAAGTTACCTGTCTCCGTGTCTTTTCTACCTCCATGTTACCTCATCGTGGTTTGCTTCTTCCTATTTGCTGTTTCCTTTTTCCTGTTCTTTTCTGACAACCATCATTATACTCCAACCTCCTCCCTCTTCTCTTGCCGTTCACTCCTCCCCTTCATCCTTCAAATGTTGGTGGCAGAACAATATCCACGGGGTCATGATGACTGGCTGCCCCCCCGTCACTGTGGTCTCTTCCTGCTATTGTCCTTGGTCCTACTGCTACTAGGCTCCTACACTCAATCAAAAGCACACATAATTGCTTAATCGCCAACATACACTGTTCTGCTCTGGAATAAAGTATGGGAGAAACACTGGAGACATGAATACATGCATGCTAGCAGGATGAACTGGAAAATGTGTGACTAATCCCACAGAAGTATTCAATAATAGCTTGGGAGGGAATTTGATATGCATCTTGCACAAACCTCAGTTTGACACAGAAACAATGCCTATATGTCATAACAATACAATACTATTCAGAGCTGAGACAATTTGATACTTATTTTATATTTAAATCATTTACAGTTTCTGTAGTATGGATTATTCCAATCGTTTCTGAGTTATGACCCCCAAGATAACATTTGTTGATGTTTGCAATCTCCCCCGGTAAAAATGTCAGCATATTTTCAGTGTGTTGGCTTTCAGGTGATTCACCTTGAGACATCTCCCGCTGTTCCAAATCTGAATGATTTTATTGCTCCATTTTCATCTCTGCAAACATGCTACTGCAGCTGCAGGTAACATCAGGAGCATTCGCCAGACTTTCATCAACTGACTGAATATGGTGGAGTGCACAGCCTTTGGATGTAAACCAGAACCTGGAGTTTCTTTACACTATTTACCTAAGGATTATGTCTTGTGGCAGGAATGGCTAGAAATGATTTGCTGATATTGTGGTTATACACCAAATGATGCTGAGAGACTCAGCCAGGAGTCTTTTCTCAACTTCATGCAAAAGTCACAGGGGTTTGCTAAGACACCTACCTCCATCCAGCGGGAGTCAGCAACTATTTTCTACTTATCCAAAGTAAAAATCTGTTGTATAACATCACTTGCATTATTGTCAGCTGGCTAAAAAAAAATTAAAATAGGATGCCTACCACTCAGCAATAACTGCTAAAGGTAATTTTGATGTAAAACATACTCATCATCATATCTTCATTTTATTACTATTGCATACAGTTTATTCACAGGTAAAGTGGCTGTGGTGGGTGGAGCCATGTGGCTGCATAATAAATATTCATAGTTCCTGGAATTTCCAATGAGGGAGACAGACCAGACCTCTTTATATACTTTTTTCAAGGCTTTACCTACTTTAAAAAAAAAAAAAAATACAGTCAGACGATATGTTTTTCACAGCGTATTAAAATACGCATTAAAATGTCAGTGGAGAGGGTTTGGAGAAAATCTGATTAAATGTATTACAACTCCCACTGTGTTAAAAAGTCGAGGAGTCATCTACAAACCCAAGGGTGAGCGATCCGAATTCCTGTCCTGCTGGCTACATGTTGAGGTATCTTAGGACAAGACACCAAAAACGTGTAGAAGCTAACTTGGCGGCAAGTAGCTCAGTTACAGCGGTTCTCAGCAGTATCTTGTCCTTAGACAAGATATTGAAACCCTGTAATAAGATTAAGTCCTTTTTTACAATAAATAAACAAAAGTGTAATTTTCTTTTGTTTAATTGGTGCCCTTTGTCATTTTAACACTTCTCTTAAATCTTAGCAGATATTTATGCAGAAATAGAGAAAATGTAAAAAAAAAATGTGCCACTGTACACTTTATTCTGCACTTCATATTTTTCCTCCTTTAATTATTAAATAGATTTATATATACACACACACACAACATATTGCTGATCTGCTAAATTACAACAGTCAGCATCATAATTAAGTAGATTTCTATTATTAGTCACTGTCGTATTTTTACTAATGCATTTATGGACATAATATATTATTAAAATAGCTTGGTTTAATAATATATTAGACACAATGTTGAATAATATATTAAAGAGTTAGTTTAATTATAATGCAAAGCAGACCGTACATGCAACCACAACACATTAGACCTGGCCATGCAGGTGAATGTCTGTGTAATGAAGTCTTTTATTCAGCAGAGACGGCTAAAACGCAACTGTAAGCGTGTGCAACCTGCTGTTGCAGTAGTGGTTGTCACATGACTACATTTCTGTAGAAGACTAAAGGTTTTTTCCCTCATTTTCTCTGACACTTTAATCCCACGATGGCTCCATCTCCTCTTGTAGCTAGACCCCCAAGTTCTTTGAAGTACCTGTCTGCCTGTCCGTGGTCTGCTGAGGCCCAGGCCTCAAATCACGTATTAAATGAGACATGGATGTCAGGACCTCACATCTTTGTCTCTTATCATGGATCACCCACGATACCGGACTGTGGCAGCTCTAAATCTCTTCTTTCTGTGCTGTTGGCAGATACCAGCTGCAGAGTAAGTTACACGAAAGGCCTGAACAGTGAAACATGGAGCAAACCTCAAAATCCATAACAATTCTGCTCAAAACTGTTGTAAATGTTAACTGGATTTCTGTCAACCAGATCATTTATAAGCAAGAGAAAAAAAAAAGCAGCTTGTTATGAATGACATAGCGTTTCCCTGGGTGAAGATACTGTTCTTATGTCTGGTAGTTCCTCTACCAGAGAGGAGAACCTGGTATAGTTTATGTCCAGGGTGAGAGGGGTTGTGCTGAAATTTCCGCCCGCTTTCTGACCCTTGAGGTGTACAGGTCCTGAATAAAGAGGTGCAGAGGTGCACCAGTAATCTTCTCTGCAGTTCTTTTCGCTGCAGTTTGTGTTTGTCCTGTGCAGTGGCTGCTTCAAACCAGACTGTGATGAAGGAGCAGAGGATAAACTCGATGACAGCAGAGTAAAACTGTATCAGCAGCTCCTGAGGAAGGTGGAACTTCTTCAGCTGCTGCAGGAAGTACATCCTCTGCTGAGCCTTTTTAAGGAGGGAGCTGATGTTGGTTTCCCACCTTAATTCTTGGGAGATGGTGGAACCCAAGAACTTAAAGGTTTCAGCCACTGACACAGGAGAGCAGAGTATGGTGGGGGCGGGTGTCTGAAGTCAACTATCACCTCCACAGTGTGTTCAGCTCCAGGTTGTTGTGACTGCACCAGAGTGTCAGTCGTTCAACCTCCCGTCGATACGCAGATTCATCACCGTCTCGGATGAGACCGATGACGGTGGTGTCGTCTGCGTACTTCAGGAGCTTCACACCTGGGTTGCTGGAGATGAAGTCATTGGTGTAGAGGGAGAAGAGAAGAGGAGAGAGCACACAGCCTGTGGGGCACCAGTGCTGATGTGACGTGTCTGAGATGCAACTGTTCCCATCTTCACCTGTTGGTCAGGAAGTTGTAGATCCACTGACAGATGCACTGTAAGACCGAACAGTAAAAGCTTGTCAAATAAATTGTGTTTTGTCAACTCAAAAATTTAAAAAAGTTGTTTCA
>JAUMHF010000004.1:5667480-5683328 GCA_032359275.1 Microctenopoma steveboyesi | reverse complement strand
GTTATGGTTGCTTAATAAAAAAGTAACTTGCATTTAAATAGCTTGTGTTAATCTGTGTTTTCATGTTTAGTTCAAATGTGTGGGTTTGAGATTTTGAGTTACAGCTACTTAAAAATATTTATGTAATCGGTTTCAAAAAAAATTTTAAGTATTGAATGTACACTTTTGAGTATATAGTAAGCAACATTTTAAGTCACAGTAGAGTTTATGTAGCTTTGTCAAACTTGAAAATTCTAGGTTAAATATACTTGATTTTGATTTGTACTCTGGAAACAAAATAGCCAGTAAAAAGTACTTATTATAAAATGTTCATTTAACTTACAAAGTCAAGTTAATGTCAATTAAAAACAATCAGTAAACTGTACTTTAAAAAAGTGTTTCTTTAACTTAAAAGACTAAGTAAGTCACTAAGTTGAAATCACTCAAAGAAATTTATGTAATCAGTTTCAACAATTTTTTTGAGTTGTATTAACTTATCGGGGTTTACAGTGTGGAGATGGGGACAAAGAGCTAAGACAGTTTGGAGGAAAGTGTCTCAGGGATGATGGTGTTGAATGCAGATGAGAAGTCCACAAACAGAACAATGGCATATGTGTCTGGGCAGTCAAGGTGATCCAGGATGTAATGTAGTCCCATGTTGACTGCATCTTCAACAGACCTGTTTGCCCTGTAGGTGACCTGCAGGGGGTCCAGCAGAGGGCCTGTGATCTTTGTCAGGTGGGCGAGCAGGAGTTGTGCAAATGATTCATGACCACAGACGTCAGAGCAATGGGCCTGTAATCATTGAGTCCTGTTATTGTGCATATTTTAGGGGCTGGGATTATGATGGAGTGTTTGAAGAGAAGGGGAACTTGACACAGCTGCAGTGATCTGTTGAAGATTTGATTTGGGTGAAAACAGGGGCCAGTTGTTCAGCACAGTTAAAATATTCATCGCTTAAGTAGTTTTTGTCTGCAGCAGGTTGTTTTTTTCCAGTGACTAAAGTTTTGAAATGCATTGTATACTACTTATCCACCAACAGGAAAAGCAGGAGAACATAGCGGTGCAAGTGTCAGACATTTGCCTTGGGAGGTGGAGGAGACAAAACAGGACTTTTTTTCCACTTTGTTGTGGACAGAATGATATCAGCTGAGGCATTTTTGCTTCCCTGTCTCTTACGTGCTTACTGTCTTGTATTTACAGTCTCGTGTTGTCACAGTTCTCTCTCTCTCTCTCTCTCTCTCTCTCTCTCTCACCTCACCTCTCCTCTCAACAATCTGTCCTATATTGCCACCCCTGGGGCAGTTTTAAATTTATTGCTTTTGGCAGGGATGATCATAAATAAGCCAAGAGAAACAATGGACTGACTGAATAAGCGTCATTCCACAATTGTTATATACTAGAAGTGACGGGAAGACATGCACATTACTACATTACTTTCTATGCAATGGCAGGGAAATGTATGTAATCGTTATTCTTTGTTTCTACTCTGGTTTCTCAGTTCTACTAATACCCCATTTACACCCAATTGTTATGAATGGATCCACTATTGTTGTAAGTCTGTGACCTTTCTGGATCATTTTTGAAGAAAAAAAACATGGTCTGTTTAATCTTTCCTGGGTTCAGGTTGTAAAATGTGTTTTGGAATCAGGTTAAGTATTTAAAAGTGACATAATTACTTCTAGGGAAGGTATGACGTTGTTGCTTGGGAGCTACGTGTCTGTGAGGAGGAGCTGTAAAAAGCACACATTCTTTCTGTTAGCATCCTAGGTAGCCTCGGTGACCTGTGATTTTCCCCTGGAATGCTACGAGGTATGTCAACTTCCTCTCAAGGCAGATGTGCACACCCAAGCACGTTATACAATGCACACACAGGCACACAGCTCAGGGTTTTGGAAGTTAAAGAAGAACTTGGCAAGCGAGTGGGTGCTGGGTCAGCCTGCAAAACTAAAAATTTGATTCTTATCCTTTCTAAAAACTTACTGAGACACATTATTGTGCATGTGGCACGTGTCCAAACACAACATTGCTTCTCTCTTATGCATATACAAAAGGAAGGACTGTGCACATATACACATTTACAGCTACTGTCTATTCTATTCAAACTAAAATAGCCATATCTAGCAAAGGTTTGGTCAGCTAGACAGGATGAATAACATGTTAGTCTGATGTATTTAATAATTGTAATCTAATTTGTCTTCATTGGAGCAGATACAGAATCCTTACTGTCCTGCTTTTCAGTCAAGTCTGTCCTCATCCTTGTGTGTGTGTGTGTGTTGTCATACTTTTCATATGTCAGTAACTGACACTTTAGTCGTGTGGTTGAAAAGAAGTGGTCAAACTACACTTTAGCCAGTCTCCTGTCCTGCACATATAATGATGTCCACAGATAAAATCTTTCTTTTCCACTAACACTCCCTCCCCATCCTTGTCACGTCCACAGGGCTCTGCTTGCCTCAAGGTAAGAGGTCTTCTGGCTGGAGACCAGGACAACACACGCCTTTCTTTGATCTACTGTGTGCTCACTGCTGCATGCAGATAGCATGTTCACACACAGCACTCGCTCCCTCTCAGCCAAGATACAAGTCAACATTTCAGTTTTTTGTTGGATGCATTCAAAACCGTGCGCGCACACGTGTCTGCAGCCTTTCTCTCATGTTCTAATTTTGTTCAAAATTGCTTATTAACCTGAATATAGATGACAAGTTTTTTTATTTTTAATTGGGATTTTTTTCTAAATGAAATCTGAACTACCAATAGAAATACTAAAAGTTAAAGGGCAAATGTGCATCATTTACATGTGTGCTCACACTCGCTGTCATCTGGTTACCATTTGAGGGCAAAATTACAGCTAATGATATCCTACAGGAAAACTACAGTAGCTAAACATGCAACAGTTCCTCTGTTTCTTTCTTCTTCGTTCTCCGCCTACTTTTTCCTCCCTGTTAGATTCTTCTTGTGGCAAGAAGTTGAAATCTAGGGAAACACAGCACAATTTCACAGATATTAATACTTTGAGGTTTATATAAGACACTGTTTAAATCAATTTGGTCAGACTAACGGTTTGTACCAACAGACTGTTTTAAGTGTGTGTTTGTCTGCCTTTCCTTGGCTATTACTGTGCCACATAAATGCAGTGTCCCACACACACACACTTTCTGTCTCACATCTGGATTCAATCAGTTTTCAGCAATCCCCCAGCAGCCTCTCTAAAAGACAAGTAGGTTAAAGCAGCAGTGTCAAATATCAAGCTCGCTCTCGAACTCATTTGAATATCCACAGTATGTGTTTCTGGATGTCTTCACTGCACAGTGTACAAAAAACAGACATATATAGGCTTTTGCTGCACAGAAAGTTGAATTTGGTGTGTGTTCATGCAAAACTGTTGTACACAACAGTGTCATGTAGACACAGTGTGTGGTCTTTGCACACACATCAATGCCCTTGAGTATTCGAAAAGTGGCCTTAAGCCATCACAGCACTACAGAACCGTTCGAACCGTTTTCTCTAACACCCCTTCTGTATTGCATTGAAAGCCTCAGTTTCTTGTGAATGCACAAGATTCTGAACAATCTCTTGTTAGTTTTCTAAGAATGGAAACCAAAAACAAAGCAAGTAAAATACCAATACATAAATGTAAGAAATAACATTCGGGGAAATAAAGATTGGAATGGTTCAAATGGGCACTCTTCTAGATAATACTACTCAAATAAGGGTTAGGGTTAGAAGATTACACGTTAATGTTTCTGCGTGGTAAACATTAACTGGTCATATGACAAGGTGCAAGATTAAACACTCGGGTTCCCATTTTTTGTTATTCTTCTATTAAGAAGTCAAAAAAGGAAGAACGACTGAATAATAGACGAAGAGAAAACAGTACCGAGACTTCCTTCTTACAGACTGCGGTCGCTTTGCACAATGACTTGGGGTTTGTTTTGGGACATTTGGGGCCTTTAGCATCAACTTTCGACTTTTTGTTTCCCAGCACACCATTAATCCACTCTCATCACAGATTACCGTCCAAATAACATTGAACTCTGTGTGTGGATCAGGTAGATGTTTTCTTAAAAAGAAATATTTATACCTTACTGATTGGACAGCTGTTAGACCTGTGTCAGCACTTCTATACGTTTTCGGTGTTTTGTCTGAGGACACCCTTTGACATGTAGCTTCCAGGGACAGAATCGAACAGTTGGGTTGGAAGACGACTGCTCTAACTACTAAGCTATCGTGCAGCCCCTTCTGGCTTGCATTGACTGTAGTATAAACCATCATGCCATGTACGGTTCTTGTGTGTGACAGTGTCTTGTATCTATGTTTCGGGGGCTATAATAGAAAACCAGTTTAGTGAGAACTTGTGTCTTGAATTGTTTACCCCCCGGTGCTCTCTGTCTTCACATTACACACTTTAGAATTTTAAATCATAGATTCATTAGCTCAGAAAAAAAGTCTTCAGTGGTCTATAGGCTTAAACATTTACCTGGACCTGTCTTTGTAACACTGACTCTGATGGTATTAGGAGAGCTGTTTCTGGGACTGAAACTTTTACTGCAAGCTATATCATTGAATGAACTCAAGAATAATGTCTCACCTTGTGATTGGCAACACTGAGTCCTATTATAGTTACATCAGTCTGGAGATTGTGTGAACATAGGCTATAATTCAGCATTTACAGCAATAGATAGATTGGCCTGCAATAGCAATTACAATTTACAATTACAGGTCCATAAGTAGGCTTTTCGGTTTTGTTAGATTTGATGTTTTACCAATAAGTACTTCATTATCCAGGTTCATCTTTTCCAGGGTACATGGATTTCTTTTCACAGGGGATGAAGTAAGATGCAGTACCTGACAAGCTGTGCATCCCATGATAATATCATGTACCTTGGCCACTTGCCGTCACTTGTGTTGTGAATGACTAGTTAGGATTTTGGACACTTAATTGTGTCGCAGTCTCATAGCTGGGGGTTAGTCCTCAGCTGATGTGGACATGACTTAATACGTGTACATGTCGGGATTATAATGTCTGTCTGAGTCCACTAGCTTTAGGCTGCAGCAGTAGTGTGGTGGTAAAGTATTGAAGGACACAGGGAATATCATTTAATGAAATCAATTCAGATATACAACAAATACACTGCTGATCCAAATACACTTTCCAGAGGGATATGAATCACTGGCCAACAGCCATCTCTTACTCTATGATTTGTCTTTAACAGGTCTTCCCACCCCTTCCTAATGAGGCTGAGATCGCTCACACCAAAAAGCTCTTCAGACGCAGGAGGAATGACCGACGGTAATGACGCACAAAATCCTGCACACACACACAGGCTTGTGGCATGCACACACACCTTCCTCGGTGAAGGGGAATATTTTTTTATGTGTTGATTTCATATGTCGGTGCACAACCAATCTTATAGCCGTAACATGTCTTCCCAGCCAAAGCAATGTCAAGACAGGAATGCAGAATCCACACCTCACTACTGACAGGAAAAAGGAAAAGAAATATTCAGCAGACATTCAAGGGATTTTTCATGTTTAATAGGTCACTCAACAAAAGTTAACTAGTTATTCAGTCACTCGCCTTTTCCCACAATGTTCAAGCTCTCTCTCTGCTTTTCTGATTATAGATCACATTTTCATGCTTTGCAATATTTTACCCATCATCGTCTTCCAAAAGTCTAAACTCTGGCACTTTATTTTGTGCTGGCATATCTGCTCTAATTGTACACACTCTGACATCTAATTTCACCAAGTCTGACTGCATTGAAACCAGGTGCTTAAGAGGGAAAAACATATCTCCCCTGTTCTCTCGTTCACTGCCCTGATGTCACTGAAAAACTGTTCTGTTGCTAAGAGACAAGCAAGGAGAAATATTTTGGTTGTATTTGTGGCTAGGAAATGTTAGCTATACCAAACGGACAAAAGCACTTACATCCTTGTTTTTAAGTACATAGTATAATTGGTTCTTTTTAGGGCTATTGTTTGTGGTGAGCCCAGAGATAAAGAACAAAAATATAACTTGTCTAATTGTTTTCTGAACTGACAATATTAACCAGCACTCTGCTTCCAAGTACTCCTCATCAATACTCGGCTAATATTTGAGGGTTGACTAAATGTCAAGATTTGCTCGTGTTAGTCTGGTGTGTGCACATTTGTCTGTGTGGTCAAGTATGATGAAATTTAGCTACCAAGAATTTGATCTAGGAGAGTGTGACCCAAAGGTCTCAGTCTGCAACCAAGGGCTGTTTCTTAAGTTGCGTGTTGTGAACTGTAGAGAGAAAGTACACTCTTGCATGATGTTCTCTCCATTGTCACAGCAGCTAAACCGTTTTTTGCGTATTTGGGGAAAATACCGTTTTTTACATTTTGAAAGCACATTTTCTGTTGTAATGCTTTAAACCACAAGAAACGAGACATGCTTGGTTGATGTATTTGTGGTATAGTTTGTGTTGTATAAACACAGCTGGGCGAAGGGTAAAAAAACTCAAATAAAACCTGTTGAAATATTAAAATAAATATTCTATCTATGTTCACACGTGATGGTTGTATTGAAGAAAACGCTCGAAAGAAGAAGAGAGTGAGACTGCGTATAGGAAAAGCTTAGGTTGCCTGTGGCAGGAAGGAAAAGAAAGGGGAGGTAGCGCATGTGTTTCTACTTTAGCAGGCATGTCAAGCAGGGCTGAAATTAGTTGTGATTTACTGGAATGTGCTGCTTACCGCTTTCTGCTACAAAACAGAATAGGGTTAAGACGGCACTAATATGCTTGCTCTTCAACCCCCTTTCTAAATATACAGGCTTTGCCATGTTTTCCTTTATTCCTTTTATTGTGTCTGTCTTATAAGAAGAGCATTTTGTGCAATTTCCATTGTACGTTTCAGTCTCCACACATTGTTGTTAGAAAGTAATAAGATAAATATAAAATGCACAATGGAACACTAGTTCTGTGATCAAGATGTTTACCGTTTGTGCATGTATCTGTGCATTAATACACTTGAATAAACTGCAGGGGACAGATTCATGGCCGAAACTGTGTGTAGGCATACAGAGAAATATAGATATACAGACTTTTTATCAGATTTATACAGCTGTGTATGGTTCTAAGCCATATGCAACTCATTTCCTAATGGTAACAACTGGAAATGCATTTTAATTAGCGTGTTCTTTTTCTAAGTTTGTCAAATGTTGATTAAAATATGTGCAACATCTATCTACTGAAAACGCACCCAAGACCAACTGTGTCTTACAGGTGATATTCTGCTTGACTTTTATACCCACATCCGTTGTTTATTATACTCTAAGTACCTGTAGAACAACACCAACGGTTATTTCAGTCATCATGATTTATTTATGGTGCTTATATTGAAAGAGATTTTATGGCATGCTTCACAACTGAGGATACTAAACAAAGACTAACACAAGGTAAAGATGGCTTGTGGATAAAGAAAATGTATACAAATATATTCCTAAATTATTCGGTGATGAACTTAATATTAATGAGCCTTTTATCAAAGATGCTTTACTGCAGTCTAGGCTAGAAAAATAACAAATCAGTGTAATTAGAAAATGACCTAAACAAAATTTATTATGTAAATTATGTCACAATCTCAAATTTACCATACTACCTGCAGCTACTGTATCTCTGAAGAAGTGGGTGGATTTCTACACCCACTATGAACCACCTGCTTTCCTGCTTATATTTTCTGAACACGATGATACAACTGACTGTAGTCTCACATACATGTATGCGCACACAGTACGTGTTTAGATTCTGAATTTTAAAGACAAAAAGTAATGTAGATGCTCAGACAGGCAGTCAGAACCTGTCTCCTCACAGTTCATTAAATCAGTGTGCTGTGGCCTGTGTGAGACTTAGGTCGTGTTATCAACGGTCTGACCTGCAGGCTTCTCTTCCCTCCTGGGCCAATCAATGTTTTTGTCTGGGTCAGCTAGTGGTCCAATGGGTCCCTGAGTTCACATGCACATCCATGCAGACGCACAACAACAGTCCCGATTGATCATCCTACTGCCTCCATCATCGTATCTGTCCAATCATTTCACATTTTTTGTTCCCAAGGCATTTTTCACTTCCCCAGTTTTATACATATTGTCTGAATTATATGAATGATATACTCTCAGTTGGCAGATTATTAGGTACAGCCAGCTAAACCTTAGGTACTCTTATCTAACTTTTTTTTTTTTTTGAGTGGTGGTGATTCCGCTGTCTGGCAATTTGCCTTATTGGACTACGTTAGTTTTAGCCAGATAAACCTAAGGAACTGACTGATGCGAGTAGTTATCAACCATTTTTGTTTGTTTGTATCCCTCTTGCCTGCTGCCTTGTTTATTCCCTCTACATCTTTTAATATAATTTCCTGCCTTTTTCACACAATCTACAAACAGTCCCCATTTTCTACAAATTGTTCTACCCCTTCACTCCATTTTTCCATTTCTCATCCTCCATCCATCCAATCACCTGCACTACAGCATACCCTCCTCTCCTGCTTGTAGAGTGGTTGATCAGTTCACCAGAGACCAGTTAACCATACTTCTGCCAACTGGCCCTGAGGGACAGCGGCATGTCTCACCCAGGTTAGTGACAAAATAAATCAGATCCAGCACTTAAATGGGGCCTGAACACATTTCACATTTAATAAACTGTAAATTGTATTGGATTAATTCTCCCTGAGAAAGACGCTTCATCTGAAGGTCAGCTAATTATTAATAAGGACAGGACTTCTCCTCCTTGTTTTATTTTTTTAACTTAAAGTTAGAAGTAGTTATAATGAAACTTCATAAAACCAAAGTCATTATTTGATATTTAAAAATGGATTAATACCTTATTGTTACCAGAGTCATCAAACAAAATCTCATTATTTTACATGAATGATCACAACAAAGAAATGACCTGTTTCTAAGTAACGAGATATTGTGAGATGAAATTTCATCAGTGGCTCTATCTTTTATCCTTAATGCAAACATCTCCCTGGCAGAAATGTAACAGATGGATGGTCAGCCACAGCAACATCGAAGCTACTGCAGAGCTTGCACTCATTAAATATAATTACCAGTTTATTACTATTCCAATCTTCACCTCTCTGCAACGCTAGCAGATCGGGATAAGGCCTAATTAGAGCTAGGTCTATCTACAAAACTAAAAACAACTACCAAAATATCAAATTAATCACAGGGGAGTGTGTTTTTCGCTGAGATATGCTGTATACCGTATTCCTTATCTCTTGGAGTAGTTTCCAGCTTTGTAAAACACTGAAATATCATGTGTTTAAAAATGTGTTGTAATGGTGTGTACCTTGAAAGGTTACAGAGTAGTTGTTCATTTCTTTGCTGTGTAGGTCAATGAACAGCCCCATCACAAGACTGTGGACGTTTCACCCTCAGTTTCATAATTGTTGACAAGCTGCAGTAGTGATTGCCGGTTGTTTAATAAATTATTAACAATTCACCCAAAGGTGGCAAATTTCTCTAGTTTTAGCTTCTTGTATTTTTCTACTGAAATCAAAAGTTGGATATCTTGGGGTTTTTGACTGCTATGCAACAAAAGTCCCGAGCAGGACTTGAAACAGGGACGTTGTGGTTATGTTTTCTACCACATAGTTATAACTATGCTGCTACCAGGGTACACGATGGACATCTTAACCCTTATGAAAACAAACTTCAAAACAGCTTCAGCCTTTACTTTCGATAAAATGTACTGTTCTTTAAAGAACATTTCTGAGTTTTTCTCATGTTAAACTCGCTGGGTAGGGTCAGTAGTTTCAGAAAGGTGGCTTTAATGACACAGTGCTACACAGTACTTTCACAAGGTGAAATAGTTTATGTACTTTTGTTCTGCAACCTGAAATTGTTTTGTGTTTTATTCATCCATGTTTTGGTCTAAAATCAAGTGCTTGAAGGTATTAAATCAAAAAGTCCAAGGAAAGGCTTTTGTGAAAAATGGGTAACATTTAGCAAAGATACCTTTCTCTGCTTGTCAATGCAGCCACCCACAAGGGTAACACAACCCAATGCATGGCTCAGATTTGTCTTGCTCTCTCCCTTGTTTTTGTACCAAATAAACATTGTGCCCAGTATTCAGACAGGAGAAAAGCTTGAGGTGGACTATAGAGTGGTCTGGTGCATTTTGTACTTTTTTTAATTAACTAAGGCCACCACTGCACTGTCAACCAGTACAGATGCAATCATAGCAAACCTATAATTCAAATAGATATATAATACTGCATGCCATCCTAACTGCATGTAATGGCATATATTCTCTTACACTGTGTCCTATGGTACTCTGACTTTTGAGACATTGTTGTCAAAACCTCCTTGGCTCACAGAAATAAATGTGTGTTATCAATTATTTAAATCGAAACACTACTGATGCTGGTTATTGTGGCTCATCTAGTGGCTCTGTCAGTTATCTGTCAATATAGCCTATTTCATGTCTGCATTTATGCTGAATTACTGTTTTTGTTTGTAGTTATTGGCTTGTGTTGTTCTTTTACTAGCTTCAGGTTGTATTCATTCAGTACGGGGACATAAATGAAAACAAATTCAGTCTAATACAGCACTCCAGCAATTTATAATTAACAACACCATGGGGAGTATTGCATTATCCATCTGTTACAATTATTGATACCACACACTGCGTTGATATCAATGTTGTTAGACTGTTAGTTTTAAGCTGTACCAACTAGTAGCTGGGTGTAGTTTGTAGTGTGAAAAGCACCTAAGGAATTGACTTTATGCTTGAGTTTGTGCTAGTTCACAGGCTGAAGCAGATAACAGGTTGCCTCCTCCGTGCCAGGGTGACTAATCCCCTGAACCATATGTCAGTGGCTTGTTTAGCCCTGAGCCAGTGCAGCAAAAGGACAGAGCTATGCAGGACAGGAAAACACAGATACCGTGCATCCACATGCAAGCAGACATGGGGCTTTTGACTCCAAAAAATGAGCCCGTTTTTACATGACAAGAAGTTAAAGTGTATTTTAAGGCGGATCAATGAGGTTGAAAGGAGCCTTTAGGTCATCACAGTGCCAGTGAAACACCAAGGTATAAACCTACATGAAGCTAACTGAAACATGCCCTCATTCTAGGAGACAACAGAGGCCTCAGGGAGGAGGAGGTGGAGGAGGAGGGAAGAACCAGCCTCAGCACATACTACAGCAGTCACCACAGCACCAGAGGGATCAGACCCAACAGCAGTCTCCCAGCCAGCAGCTGAATTTAACAGAACTGGTAGATAACAGAAACAACAGTGCTGCCCGGCCTCCTCGTTTGTATCAAGGAGGTCATGGGCAGCGCCAAGGAGGACCCCCACACCACGGATACAGCCAGAACCGGCGTTGGCACCAAAATCAGAAAGGTCAGGGGCATGGACAGGTAAACACTACAGGTGATAGAGTGCCACCAAGAACAACCAAAGACAGAGAGACTGAGAATGTAAAACCCAGCGACGAGCAGATCAAACCGCCTCAAGACTACAGCCAGAAGAGTCCAGATGAATCGCTCAAATCTGACCCAACACCCATTACAAATGTTCTCCCAGATCTGACAGTTGATATCCCACCAGGAAGTGGAAAGGCAAATGAGAGCCTGTCAGAGAAGCCCAAAATCAGCTTGCTGCAGTCGTCAAAGGAGAGACTGAGGAGGAGACTAAAGGACAAGGTACTGAAAAGCTACTTAGTGCCTGCCAGTCAGTATTAGCACACCCAGGACTAATATGTATGTAACACACACGCTACCATTTGGTCTCATAATTATTTTCATTATTTTCATACACATTAATTATACACATTAATATCGTTATTATACAGGCGTGTAAACACGCTGCCTTATTTGACTCATTTGTTTATGTACTTAATTACCATTCAGTATGACACACAGGACGGGCAGGAAGGAGATTACATGTTCTCCCTAAGGAGGGGAATAGACTTATGCAGCATCACCCATGTAACAGGTTTTCAAGTTTTCCACAGTGTTGCACTAAATGAACCAATCAGCCAAGTGTGTTGCTGCTCCCAGCTTCCTTTTTCTACAGTTAACTTGTTATATCGAGGGGAGCACAGGACTCCACAGCAGGCAGTGAGGCAGGAATTATTAATTATATCCTAAGTAACGCAAGAGAACGTTATTGAGACTATATTTTGCTTAATTCAGGTCGGTTTGTGTTGTTTTTCCACTTTGTACTATGGTAAAACTCATAGAAAGATGACCACACCGAAATTGGATGAAGCGTATTACATGTTATCATGTTGATAACACGATGGTGATTGTCATGCTGTTGATGTAGGAAGCAAAGTGTCATATGTTACCAACATAATTCTAAAGTTGGGATGCTTAAAAAGATGTTATACGTGTGACAAAAGAGGTTACGACAATATCACGTTTTAGTCAAACCTATGTTCACGAGTCACCGACATGATGTACGGTCCTGTTTCAGGAGGAGGCACGTGTGGAGGCACCAGGCTCCGGGTCACACAGTATGGACCGCCTAGTAGAACTTCTCAACAGCATGAGGAGCAACAGCAGTGGGGTGGAGCAGCAGTTAGCATCGTTCATGAGGGAAGCCCAGTGTTCTGCGCGGTCCGAGGAAACCCTAGCTCAGGTGGTCAACACAATCTACTCGAAGGCCGTGTCAGACCGGAGCTTTGCTGCTACGGCTGCCAAACTGTGCGATAAGATGGCACTGTTCATGGTGGAGGGGACCAAGTTCAGATCACTGCTCCTAAACAAGCTGCAGGTGAGTGCTGGGAGGGAGTCTGTCAGGTGCAGTAGTGGAGAGAGCTCTGTGCTGCTCCTGGCTTGGTAACATTCATTCCATCCGTACATTATTATAACCACATTTTTCAGCTCTGGGAGGTATTTAGTGACATTCGATTTAGATTCAGATTTTATTCGTCACCTGCACAGACATACACAGTACGATATGCAGTGAAATGCTTAGACGACCAACAATGACCTTAGAAATGTTAAAAACAAAAGAACACAAAACAATACATAGAAAGAAAGAATAAAAATACAGGAAATACAATAAGTAGAACACAGAATACAATAGTAAAGTGACGCAGAGAGTAGCTAATGCTATTGTGGATATGGTAGTGATATGGTGGATGGATTAGTGAACGTCTGGGAGGTGTGCAGTGTGCATGTCCATGTAGGGGTCATAGTGTGTGATCCGAATATACATCTCTTGATGTTGTATTAGACTTACAGGATGATTCACCAGGTTAAATTCCAATATTAATGTATACTATCATATTAACAGTTCAATATTTTCCACCATACCAGCATATAATTTATGATATGACCTGGAAACCAGATAAAGGAATAGCTGAACCACTTAAACATCACCATTTAGCTTCTGTAGTGACAGCTTTTCTGTGAAAACTGAACTCTGTACATCACAAGACTTTAAGACCTGCGTCTAACTTGAATTAATGTTCTCAAAACGCCCCTTTAACTGTCATTGCCAGCAGCACTTTAACATCCTCTCTTGTCTGGAGATGTTTTGCCAAACTTGTAATTTGTTATAATATATCTTAAACAAAGTCCTCTGTAATTTCATTCAACCTTATTTTTTATGTGAAAACACTTTCAGGTGGGAGCCAACTGTGTGTGTGTGATGTTGTAAATGTCAGTGGGCAAAGTAGCTAATCTAAGAACCCAGGGGAGAGAGACCAGTCCTCCCACTCAGCATCCCTTCACTTAAGTGATGCCGGGTGGGGGTGTGGGACAGTTCCAGTCTTGCACTCATCATGAAAACATTCACTCAGCCATTACACATTTCACTGCCTCCCTCCCCGTCCTCCCCTCCCCATCCCCGTGCCTCATGAGATCTCTATTCCTCTGTGCCCCCCGTCCTATCGCCTCCCATCACCCAGAACGCCATGGGCCAGTGCATCTCTGCCTCTACCTGTAGTCTTTTCACCTTCCTCCCTCTCTCACCACACTCCTCCTTTTCATCTCTGGCTCCATCCTGGGAGCCAGACAACCTCACCCGAGAGGCAGACAGTCTAGGAACAGGCAAACAAGACACACTGTCTTCAGGTGACATTCAAGCTCTAAATGTTATCCCACCTGCCTCGCCGTGTCTGTTCGTTTTCGCTCCCTTCCTTCCTATTCCTTTTCTCCTTTCAGTCTCCTGCAGATGCTTCTTTAGCTACACTTCTCTTTATTCATCTGTCTTCTGTTTTTGTTTTCAAATATTTCCTTTTAGATGTTGAGATTTTTATCCCAAACCCCACAGTAGTGAATCCTGCCTTAATCCTTTTTACACCCTCGCCCCATTTTTTTATTAACTCCCCCTGTATCACAGCTGTGTGGTCTCACTTCTGCTTTTATTTCTCACTTTAATTCCCACTTCCCAGGCTCCATCGACCCCCTCCTTGTGTTTGACATTTTATTTTTTTTGCTCTTAAACATTTTAAATGTCATAAATAGTCTCATGAAGGCCGTCGTTAATGATGTTGCTTCCAGACCCCTGGATCTCAATATGGGGGCAATTAGTGTGTGACTGCACTGCTTATAAAAAGAGGCATACTGGTTAGTTGTTGCTGTGATTAAACATAACCAGACGTTCACTTATGAAAAGTATTCTGGATTCAGCAAGGCTTTTTCCTACAAATGCTGTTGGCACCTTCCTCATTTCTCAGTTGCGATCATGTCAGTCATCTTTTTAGTATCATTGCTACAGCAGATGTGCGTATCTCCCCTGTTCGCTAGTTAGTTGTTAAAGTCAAATGCTGTGGTCATGTCCTTGGTAGTGGGAGTTGTGTGTTGTTGATTTTGAGTGCATGTGGTGTGTTTGTTTTCTGCTGGATCTATTCAAGGCTGTATATTCTGCAGTGCTTTTCAGTCCAGTTTCGCAGTGGTGGACTCTGAGAACATGTGAAGTAGAACGAGTTACTGACTGTTAATACAGTTTCAGTTTAACCTGCATTATAACATCTTTACAACTGCGCATTAAGCATTAACCCGTATTAACCTCAACTACTTTTCCAGCACTGACACAGTTCACTACTCTTCACTTTCAAACCACATCATCATATTCTACTCTCGTTCTGGTAGATGAAAAAGAAATGTTATGAATTTGTTTAATGTGCTTTTCAACTGCTTTTTGGCTTTAAGTACCTTAAGCTGCAAGGTTAATATGTGTGCCACCTACAAAAACTACCGTCACAGAGATAGATGGTAATGATTACCTCCACTGCTGATGAATTTGTAAAGCACTTAAATATCCACCTACCCACCACCTACTTAAAATGTGTACTACACATTTACAAATGCCCCAGTGTATTAACTAAATACTGCATCTGTCTGTTTTTGTTCATCTACCACAGAGGGATTTCTCCCGTCGCGAGGAGCTCCGGCAATCAGATGTGGAAAGGTGGTTGGGTTTCATCACTTTCTTGTGTGAGGTGCTTGGCACCATGAGGAGTAACTCCGGAGAGCCATATAGGGTGCTGGTGTGTCCCATCTACACCTGCCTACGAGAGGTCTGTATCTAGATCTGAAGCTTGTTAATTAGTAAATATGTTAATAGCTAGTCATCTGACACGAACTAGCTAGCTGTGTGTGTGTGTGTGTGTGTGTATCTTGTCTGTTTAGATTGTTACATACACAAGTGAGTTTCCTGTTTTTGGCCAGACCTAGTCTAGACTCGAGACACCACAGTGGGCTTTGGTTAGTGGTGCAAACAGTCAGGACAGTATCAGTTCCAGGAAAATGCGTGACCCCAGGTTCAGTTCTCATCAGCTGTCATGCTCTTACACACACTCTACCGGTCACCATGGTAACCATTAAGAGTGGCCGCAACAGAGGCGACGCGATACAGAAGTGGTTAACAACAGATGGAATATTGAAAGGG